>CM076580.1:1334939538-1335539538 GCA_034641835.2 Pinus albicaulis | reverse complement strand
TGTATACCTTAAAGGATTCCTCCCTCACATTTGAATTTCCCTTTGGAAGTCTCATCTCATAAGCTATCAATTTTGTAAGTAGTTGGTTCATGGTCATGGTTTCCCAGTTTTTTGTTTCTGATATGGCAGAAACCTTAGGGTTAAATCTGGATGGTAAAGATCTCAATATATTTTTCACTATCACACATTCCTTAATGGTTTCTCCTAGAGATATCATGTTATTCACAACTTCCACAATGTTTAAGAAGAAACTAGCTACATCTTCATCTTAATTCATTTTTAAATTTTCAAACTGAGTTCTATAGGATTGCAGTTTGGCCATCTTCACCTTTTTATCTCCCTCATGGATATTTTCTAAGGTATCCCATATATCTTTGACAGTCTTACTGTGCATTAATTTGATAAATTATGACTCACACAGGCTGCTCAAGGGTGCATTCATTGATTTTACATTAGCTATGAAATCTTGTTTGGATTCTTTATCTGTGTTAGCATCCTTTTGAGCATATATTTCTCTCACAGCAGCCCAAACTTCTATTCCTAGAGACATTATTTATGTCCTCATTCTTATTTTCCGAAAGGAAAAGTTTGTGCCAATAAACAATGGGGTTTTATTTGTTGAGCATCCTTTTAGGCTAGCCATTTTAGGGACCTAGGATCTCCTTCCAGTTGTTAAGCTGATACAGAAGGAAATTTCTTTGATACCAATTGATGAACCATTAGTTAAAATGAAAGGGGGGGGTGAATCAGTTTAATACATTCATGTACATTTAAAACTCTTTTCATTCAAATCCTTTATACCTTCATTTAATAAGAAACTTAATACATAATGAATCAACAAAATTAATATGTGTAGAGCAAGTAATTAATCAGATTAAAACATCCCATCAACACATAATCATCAAGAACATATAAAGAAGATATAAGTGGAAACCCATAAGGGAGAAAACCACATCTTATTACTGTTGTGATGCAAAGGTAAGCTCCAACTCTCTCTCACCACTAATGTTTTGTAGGTTCCAACCTACATGAGGCTAATACCTCAAATTCTGCAAGCTACAACTTGCAAGGAAGCTCCAAGTCCCATCTATTTTCTATAGGCTACAACCCATGGGAGGCTCCTACCTCAACCAACTCCAACTGGACATATATAAAGCTACAACTTTAAACAAAAGCACCAACTCCTATGTATTTTTTTGCAGGCTACAACCCATAGGAGGTTCCTACCTCAACCAGCTACAACTGAACATCTATCAAACTACAACTCGATATAGAAGCACCAACTCCCTCACACTACAATGAGATCATATGATTATTTTCCTGCATATCAGCTTTGTTTCTCTCTTCTTCAATGTCACCCTTTCAACCTTCAAATATACTTCATATCAGCTATGGATATGAAAAACATCTCTATCTTCTCTCTCTCATTCTTCCACTCTCTAACCTCTCCATGCATATTATGATAAACATAATTGATAGAGATCACTTCATGGTTGTTTAAATTATATATGGGAATATGAAGTGAAAAGGCATCACTCTTGCCTTCCACCCATTCATTTCCTCACTCGGCATATTCAGGATGTTACAAATATATACAATTATTACACTATCAAATGGATTTTTTCTTTGCCTGGGAGACTTGGATTTTCATCGAAAAAAATATAAAAAAAATAATACATTTATAGTTACATTCAAATGTTTCATTCAACCCTTTCAGATTCTTAGATTTGTTGTGTGTTTTTCCTCTTTTTCTTGTTGTCCCTTTGTCTTTTATGTTTCTGTAGTTATATTCCAACTGTGCTGCATGACCGCCTTTGTGCCCAACTTGACCCATGCTGTTGCACTGTTCTGCACAAGCTCCGGGCACTTTTTCTTACCCGATCTGTTTCTTGTTGTTTTCAGACTTTTCTTTTGTTACCTGAGTCTTTTCTTCCACTTTAAGCCTTTTTTTTTTACTCACTACCGCAACACTGTTCAGCATGAGCTCCTGGTCCTTTGCTATGCATTCAGGTATTTTATCTGTGACCTGTAGGGTATGGACCACATAAAATCCCTTTTAACACATAGTGGAATACAAATTTGGAGTTAAATACAACATATATACATTAGCAATCAAACAACGCTACTTTAAACTAGACTACACATAAAACCAAATCTCTTGCATACACGTGGAATTTCCTGCTGGACTGTCCCAGAAAACCTTGAACCATCAAAACACATTGCGTCTCAACAAAATTACTAAAAAATATTAACCATGAGCTTAAAATTCCGCCAATGTGAAGTTGTGCTATAATATCCACTGTAGATCTTCGCCAGATCTAACAGTCTTCCTATACCTCTTTGTGTTATCGCAATCGCTCGCTCGCAAGTTTAACTCTTATCAATAACACTAAACCATATAATCTTCAATGTGTTCTAGTGAGCAGTGATGACTCGTGGCTCCTCCCTCATCGCATCGCATCCTTCCATCCTTCCTACATGGCATCAAAAACTAATTAACATACCTTGCAAAGCCTTAGCGTTATTAGTTAACATTTGCGATGTGCAAACTCGCGATTCGTCGTCCGCTGTTGATATGGCATACGATATAATGGTCATCACTACTTGCCCAAGTGTGACAACATGTGTCTTTGCCACTTCGTATCGGAAACGAATTAAATTACCATGTGATGCCGTAATGTTAGACTCTAAAAGTTGTGATTTACGAAATCGCTCCCGATACGATAAGATCTCTGTCATTGGTCTTTGAAGGATTAGACAGTCCACACTAGTTCCGCTGATCAACTTTGCATCACCGGTTAAATAAATTACCATGTGAAATCTTAGCGGTGTCCACTAAATCCTCTGATATGCGAAGTCTTCAGGGGTTTGTGAGATTATCCCCTCGCTGCTGCTTGCAAATCTGATTGGTCTTTGATTCCTCTAAGTCTTTCCTACCTTAGTCGATTTTTCTTCTTTCTATGACCACCACTACTTTGCATCTCTGTTATCCTTCCTGAGCTTTATTCAATTTTTAAAAGCTTCAATCTCTCCCGAGCTTGTTCTTCTATCTTTTATTTACTCCGACTCGACTCCCTTGTTGTTCGCGACTCTACCTAACTATTTTGCTACCTTTGCTTCCTTTGCCTTTTTGCTACCTTCACTCCTTTGGTGCCTTTTTGGATGGTCTAATGCTTCTCCTTGCCTCTCTACTACTCCTCTGCCTCTCTTTTATGTTTTATTTACTGCATTATTTCTTGATCTTCTTACTTTCCTTATTGCTGGTGCTTCTTTGCTCCTTTGTCTTAATGATGGTTCAAGTGCTTCTCCTCTCTTCTCCTTTTCAATCAATGACAATATTTAAAACAAAGGTATCCTCCAGTGATAACGTAAAATTTAAACCACTTTTGTCCTTCATGTGGAAGGTTGAATGCCTCAACAATTGAATCTAATGAAACTTGCAATGAAAGAGCATAGACTGTGGCTTCATGTCCATTGAATAAGCTTGCAAAATCTTGAGCTACTCCTAAGTGATAGCTTCCTAGCCTGGTGCACAAATAATACCACCTTTCTTCGATAAACAACCTTCTCACCTTCCAATTTTCATCCCCTGTTTCAATACCTTTTTCTTCAATTCATTTTATCTTCCTCCTCTTTTGGTCATATTAAAAAATTAATAACTTTGTCTCTAAAATATGATAGGTGGTAGGGTTAGAAGAGCTCACCTAACAGGTGTTTCTTGTGTCTTCCTCTAAAATCCTGTCTAAAATCTAAGATGCCTTCTCAAAATGCAACTCTAGAAAACTCGTTCTCCAACAGATAGGCTCACAACTGATATTTCTCCATATTTTTTGGTGATTTAAAAAAACAACGCTAGTTCATCCTCCCATTC
The DNA here is from genome assembly GCA_034641835.2 of Pinus albicaulis. Taxonomy (NCBI): domain Eukaryota; kingdom Viridiplantae; phylum Streptophyta; class Pinopsida; order Pinales; family Pinaceae; genus Pinus; species Pinus albicaulis. The sequence continues at coordinate 1,335,535,667 of CM076580.1, read as the reverse complement.
AATAGATTTTCATGATGGAAAATATCCTTGACCATAGTATGCACCATGTGATAGCCATCATGGTCTTAATTTGGCTTCGTAACTTCATATAGCATGCTACAGGTGGCGTGAAATAAGTAGGTATGTTTCTAGAAGTCACCTCCACTGCATGTTGTTTTATTGGGCTAAATTTCTGGCAGCGTATATATGTAACCATCCAAACGGTCGGTGAATTAAACCCACATATCCACGATATTTACATTTTAAAATCACCTACCTTGACATGAAACTAGACCAAGTCAGCTAACAGACAGGACGAGATAAGCGATTCGATTTGGTTATTTCAGTGTAATATCCCAAAATGGGAATCTCACATCAAACCTGCTGAAATAATGCACTTTAGAGAATTTAGTGCACTGAAATGAGTTTGCAGCTCCTGTATCCCTTAGATCAGATCATCTAATATCTAAATCCAAAAGGAGATTAAAAAAAAATGAAACTAGGTGGGTTAAACAGATCTCCCACAAACTAGTCTAGCTGAAAAGCACCTGAAGAGAGGGGCTGCAGCTATATGCAAAGGATTGCTTCAGAAATAACACAAATACATTGAAGAAAATAAATAGGCTGATATGGAGGTTCAAATATCACATGTATAATATCAAATCATAGTTACATTACAGCCCATACATTGTACGAAAGAAAGAATAAGACACTACAGGAGAAATCCTCAGAAATGAGGTGCTACAGCCATAGAAAAAGTATGCATAAAATCAACAGCGTTATTTATTGGGGCTGAAGCAGCAGTTTATTAATACTCAGATCTAGAGCAGATCTATACATAAAAATATAGATCTAATTCAGATCTGTGTACAAGAAAATCTCATCTATACATTCCCCTTCGGGTTTGGTGCAAAACATGAAGCACAGAGAGTAGATCTGAGATCTAAAGTTGCAGATCTACAAAATTATTCAGAAATTTCTAAATCATAAAATAGGATAGTAGATCAGATCTGAAAAAAACATGGATTGGATGACCAATCCATGGATCACCACAGTGAGAGGAAGAATCCTAACACCGAAGATCTCTCCTCCAAAATGCTGACAAAACACCCTGCAACTTCTCCTTTGAAAATAATATAGTCCAGGGAGAGAAACTGTGTTGTAGGCTCTGAGAATGATTTGGCCTAATGCCAAGCTCTAGATCTAAATCTCAATCAGTTGATGCACTCCTCTAGGAGGTTAAAAGACACACTCACTTAGAAGAGTCACTAGTATAGTCTAGATCTGAGCAAATCTAGTGTCTTCCACTGTCGCAACTCACAAGGACAACCCAACCGTCAACAGGATCAACGCTGTAGGTGTAAGGTGAAGCTTGGCCCAAGCCTAATAGTGGACAAGATGGCGCAAGTCTCCTCTAAGAGATGCTCAAGGAAGTATGTGGGATTCCTAAACAGGAAAACCCCCAATGAGGGATGTCTCAGTAGACAATACCTTCAGAAAATAATAATCTTCAACAACCCCTTCATGCTTCTCTCCTCTTCCTTTTATAATATTGGAGTCTTGTAAAAACCATAAACCAATTCATTAGTTTAGCCTCTTACGCATGTAGAATCTCCTTCTAGAACTGTGTTGTTCCTTAAAGACGTTTAATGCATCTAGACTGCGCTGTAGATATGGTCATGGTTGACTTGGTCAAGTGATCAACCTCTTTCAGACTCAAGGTGTCTTCATTTTGACTAGCCAGCTTGATTTTCATTCACATTGAGCTGTCTTTGTTTAGGATCCACTCTTTGAGAATAAATGTTGTTGACCTGGTCAAACTTGACCTAGTCCACATAGTTTAGACATTGTTCACACATGTGGATTCTTGATCTAGTTATTTCATGATCCGTTTTCACACTATGAGGGATTTTTATTCATACTTGAGAAATTTATGAGCCTCCTTGCCCATTTATTCATCCATCTAGATTTTAAAGGAAAAATTCATATTCCAATTAGCTGTAAGCTAACTTAGGAATATTACAGTCTCCCACTCCCAAATGTTGCTTGTCCTCAAGCAACTATAAGGGTGCTGCAAAATCTCCCCTTCCTCTCTTGTGGCCTCCTCATCCAATAGCCTCCACCATTGTTTCATAATTTCTACAATAATTTTGTCTTCCATTGGTCCCTCCCTAATGCACTAGTTGGCCCTCGGTGAGTAAACCCAATGGCTCTCATCACGAAAGAAGGAAAGGTTGTTATGGAAATATCCTTGTTGATCCATAGCCCCTTCAAGAGAGAAGTGATGAAAATCATGGGGAATTTCATTATTCATGAAAGAATCCCATCTCCATGCTATCATCCAAATGAAGTGGATCACCTCCTAGCTTGGCAATCCATAGAAAAACCCCTCCCCAATACATATGAGAGGCATGTTCCCAACAAACATATGGCTCACTCTACAAAGAGACAAGTGATCTATCATAGTGACCATACAGTATCTCATGCTCCCATTGAAGCATACAGTGCAAAAAGAGTGAAGAACTCCTTCCCCCAAGGACACATCCCACCAATGTGCCTCCCCTCCAACCATGTTCCCAAGAGTAAGAACATTTCCAGCATATGGAATCATGATTAGAAACATTCTAGCTGCCATGTATGATAAAGGAGAAGGAAGATGTTACCTCATGTGTAACTAGCGCAGTTTTACCCTTAACTGCCATAGAATAGGAGATGACAAGTGCCTCCCTCAACACTTGTTTGCTGCCCCATCCTCCTTGAATTCTTGGATAAGGTGTATCATAATTGGTGTAAGAGAATCACACCATGAAGGATATAATAACTTCCCAAGAGCCTCCAAGGGATGACCTGCAACAACATAGTTCATGGCCTTGAGTGGCCCATGAAACACATCATAAATAGTGCCCCCTCTTGGCACAATTTCCTGCAAATGAGTGTTAGAAAAATATAAGCATATAGGAGATACATCATAACAGTCAGAAATACAAGTTCCTCCATATACTTGTTTTATATCAGTGAGGTAACTCATGGATGAGTCCCCTCTCACGCTCAATGAGTAAGGATAGGTGAATGATGGCTCTTCCAAAGATCTATGTTCCTCCCCTTCTAACAAATGGTCCATGCACTTCTTCATATGAAAGTGCACCTCTTCCTTGAAACCCTCCCATAGGAATCCATCTAAAATAGTATGATATGCTTTAATGAAACCAGTGGGTTTGGAAAGTAGGATCTCATAAGTTGCATTTAGTAGTTTCTCCTTGAGCTTGGAGTCTCTATCCAAATAGATATGATCATGGAAATAAATGACCCCCTCAATTACCTTATAACTCCCATCCATTTCCTTCCCATCAAGAATCTCACATGTGAAAATATCCTTGGAGTATTCCATCATGAGTTGGGAATCGCAATAAGGATCCAAGCTTCCCAAAAATGACAGCACTATAGAGGTCTGAAATGCAATCCCTGTCATGTCATGGCTCTCCTCTTTGACATGCTTGATGTCAAAATCACATGTTGGAGAATCATGATCTTCCCTTTGCTGCCTCCTTTGCATTTGATCTTGCCCAAGACAAGATTGAAGTAGATGGAAATCACCTTCTCCTCGAAAAGTCCTTGTCTTCGAATACTTCCTTAATATGGTCCATGCATGTAAGAGTGTCAATATCCTCTTGTCATGTTCAGAAATCTCTTTTGTGAATGAAGGTACCATGGGCTGCCCCAAAGATATGAAGTTGCCATGTGTCCTCATGTTCATGCTATTATAGACTTTTGATTCCTTCTTTCTTAGTGCAGATAACAGAGTGGGAGATAGCAATGCCCCTTTCAGGAAATTTCTCACCTATCTTCTAAATTCATGAGAGATTATCTGTGTTGTGGTGGCTTCTCCCAAGGCTCCCTCCTTAGCTAAGTATGAAAATTCTGCCCATAGTTGAGAGAACACTTTAGTTTTCCTCCAATCAAGAGGTGCTTGAGGTGCTTCTGTTGTGACTGCATTATCATCTCCTGCCTTCCCCTCCTCCTCTTCAATGACAGAAGTTGACTCATCATCAATAAGAGACCTTAGATCTTGGTCATGTATTGAAGGAGGAATCTTCATGCCTTCCTCTTGAGAAAAGAGTCCTTCATCCAATGGAGATATTGCCCTTGGCAAGACATCCAAAAAACTTACACCTTCTTCCATGGTTTTCAGAAATGGATTTGGATTCACATACCCCCCCAACTCATGCAAAATATTTGTTTGATATGGTTTGATAGTCTCAATAGAAGATGTTAGATACGAAGTTTCATCAAACCTCTCTACTAATATTCTAATAAAATTTGCATAAGTAGGTGTATTTTCATTCCTTAAGGAAAAATACTCAAACAACCACCAAGAATATGCTTTACCTTCAAAATGCAGCACTGCTACTTTGATGGCTTCAATTTCTGAAACTTGATGTTGCTGCACAAAGTTGTCTAGCTACTTCACCCAAACGCTAACTAGACATTTAGGTGATTCATCAAAAGTATATAGAAAGAATATACCCATACCATGCTGCTTCCCCTTTCTGCTTATGTCCTCCTTAATCTTGCAGAATCCTTGGAAGCTCAAGTTATCTTTTAAATCCTTAGATTGGGCTTCATATGCCCGCAAATATTCTCCAAGAGTCTCCTTCTTGGGCACACCTCATTTCTTCCTCTTCATGAAGAAATCATTGACAGAACATTGAATATTTGGTGATATGGATGAGTGCACATATCCATGAGATGAGGATTTAAAACTTTCCTCATGTATAGATCTTATAGAACTGGTCGAGGGATCTTCTTGCTCTTCCCTCCTCATTTCTCTGATGTATTTTTGGGTACCTTGTAGAACATGAGGTAGAAGTTATGTGAACCTATTTTCTCTAGAAAATAAGGGTTTAATATGTTGATCAACGGTTGTCATTGATGTCAACCCAAGCAGAACTAGGGGCTAACCCAATATTGCATGGGAATTTTTACCTACCAAATTAATATATTCTGGGTCAATAATGATTTTTATGGTTTCTACCTATTGAGATGTTTCCGTTGATATATGGCATGCCATGTAATTCTTCACGGTTTGAGAGATATTCATGTTCGAAGTTTGTACCCCCAGTTAGTGGGCTAAAACCCCACGGGGGTTGGAGCATGAGTCATTGAAAAGTCATAATTAATATTTTTTAAGCTCCTAAAATCCCTCCCATGTTCACTTGTTGATGCCCCTCTCAACTTAAACATTCATATACATTGTGATCTTCATTTCCTCCTTAGGCAAGGGATTTCTCCATTTGAAACGGGTCATCTTGGAATTTTCGCTCTAAATTTTTTTCTACGAAGGCTTAGAAGCTGAAATTTTTATGAGGCAAAGCTGAAATCATAAAGAAGCTACAGTAAAACTTTCAGATTAGGGTGCGCAAAATTTTTGGAGATATGATACATGGAAGTCAGGGTTTTTGTAGGCTCCTGAAATTCATCGAGCTCATAATATGAAGTCTTCAAGTGGGCAGCACTGCATACAATCATTGTACTTAGTCATTGTAAATACATTATTGTACAAATTGTACTAGTGTCTATCTACCAAGGGTTGAAGAGGTAGTGTTGGGAGGTCTAGGATCATCATTAGGTGGTTGTGTCAAAGTTGGGGTTATGGTATAGTATATCTTCTTCTTCTACATCATTCTATATCATTGTGAAAGTGGACCATTTTACCTGGTATGGGAGTCCATTCTTATTTTATTCTTCTATAGGGTGGTGAGTTGTAGCTCATTGGGTGTTGGGGCATCCGTTCAGTTGACTACTAGAGAATCTTAGGCATTAGAGCATCCATCCAGTGGGAGCTGGAGAAGAATGATTTTCTAGATTCTAGAAAGATGGAGCTTTATTTTCAATTGGAGTTGAATATTAAAGAATTATTAGAAAGGCATTAGGTGGTTTTTGTCTTGGAGTGGGTTTCCAACTTAAAAACTATGCACATTTGTATTCCTCTTGTTTGCTGCTATCATTGTACAAACACTGATAATAATTGAAGATTAACTAATGCTCTAATTGTAAGAAATACTGGTTCACCCCCCCCCCCCCCAAAGCTATTTCCAAAAATTGGTATTAGAGCTTGGTTCCTTCAATAGCAGTTTAACAGCTGGAAGGAGGTCATGGAGCATACCAAGAATGGTGTACCTCTATTCAATGAAAATAATTATGCACTTTGGAAAGGAAGAATGGAGGTCTATCTCTTGGCTCAAGGTTATGAAGTATTGGACACTATTCAAAATGGATTTACATCAACCGTGGATGAACAAGGTAAGAAGAATTTGGTAAATGATGCAAAAACAAAGAATATTATTATCAGTGAACTTATTGAATCTTCTTATCATAAGGTGTTGGGCTGTAAAATTGCCAAAAATGTATGGTACAAGCTTGAGAATATATATGCAGGTGACTCAAATGTCAAAGAAGCAAAGCTTCAAATCTATAGAGCAAAATTTTAGCAACTCAGAATGAACGAAGATTGCAACATTGCTGCATAATTTCAATACGTTGATGAAATAACCAATACTCTGGAAGGATTGGGAGAGCCAGTTGACGAGAAGAATATTATACCGAAGATTCTTAGAATGTTACCATGGAGATTCAACCCAAAGGTATCGGTCTTAGAATACAGTGAAAATCTGGACAAACTTAGCAAAGAGGAATTACATGGAGTTCTCATAGCATATAAAATGAGACTTGATGAAGAAGAGGGTACTTCGCATCTAGAAACTGCGTTCGTTGCATCTAAGAAAACCAATAAGGATAAACAACCTTCAATTGAAAATACATGCACCTGCAAGTGTGAAGAAAAGGGAGATGATGAAGAAGGTATTTTAGATGAAGAATATGCTTACTTCACGAGAAAACTACAAATTGGTAAGGGAAAATTCAAAGGTAAACTTCCCTTGATATGTTTCAACTGTAACGAGGTTGGGCATTTTGCAGCAAAATGTCCAAACAAAAGTAATGGAAACTCAAAAAGAAAGAAAGGCTTTAAGAAATTCAATAAGCAAGGATCCAAAAGGAACTTTCTCTCTAAAAAAGATAGCTCATCATCCGATGAAGACAATGATAGTGAAGAAGAAGCCAATGAGAGAGTATTGTTTATGGCCAAGCACAATAAGCAAGAGGATGGACCATAGACGAATTTTATGAGGAAGTAATCAAGCTTATAAAATATCTCAAGGTAGAGAAGATTTGTTCCAAAACTCTTGAAGAACAAGTTCAAGGTCTCGAAATTGAAGTTGAAGAACACAAATGCATTGAAGAGTCACTTTAAAAGAAGTTGGAAGAAAGCAACCAAGAAAGGTAAGAATTAGAAGCCGAATTAGCCTGGCTGTGTGAGGAAGTGAAGAAAGGAAAAACTCTCCAAAACTATGCGAACAACTCAAGGGCATTGTAATAACTCATCAACAATCAACGATCTTACAACCACAAAACTGGCATCGGTTACAAAGAAGAAGAAGCAGGACCTTCTACAACAAAATACAATGAACCTATGAGATATGACATGCATGTAGACTTCATTGGACAAGATTTGCAAGAACAGCCTTGGAAGACAATTCCTCGATGAAAATTTCCATCCAGGTACCAACATATTTTTTATGGCTACTGTTATTCATGTGGAAAAATTGGTCATAAAGCTGTAGAATGTCGCACGTACCCTAGGAATGAATACAATTCCAGGAGATCTGTCAAATATGAACCTCCCAGGGCTCAGCGAAACATCAATAGATTTGAACATTTAAGAAATAATATTGAATGTTACAAATGTCGAAATTTTGGACACATAGCCAAAGACTGCAGACTTGAAAATCCTCCAGAAGAATCTTCGAAGCCACAGAATGAACGAACATGGAAGAAGAAGAAGAATGATAACTATGCTCTCGCTCTCAAGCCTCAAAAGAACAAATATGTGTGGTATGTTGATAGTAGTTGCTCAACACATATGACTGGAGATAGAAATAAATTTGTATCTTTGAAAGAGAAGAAGGATGGAACCAATCCTTGAAATGAGGATTTTAACGCTTATCTAGTGCCTATAACTCTCAGCTAAAGACTTCAGCCAATAATTTTCTATTGGTTGAAAACATGAATCACAATCTGCTCAGTGTTGGACAAATGTGTGATCAAGGACACACAATACTATTCAACTCCACGAAATGTTAAATCAGGAAAGGCGTGTATGGTGAAATTGTGGCTACAAAAAATCGAGCACCAAATGACATATATGTTTTGTATGAAGCAACTAATTCATGTCTAACAGCTAAATAGGATGATACAATAATTGGTAGCAATGATGATCGACTAAGTAAAAAATTTTCTACAAAGGTGCAATGTGATTTCAAGATGTCTTTAATTGGTGAGCTGACAAACTTCTTAGGGCTTCAAATATCTCAACAAGAGAAATGAATATTTATATGTCAAGCCATGTACATCAAAGAAATGCTCAAGAAATTTAAAATGGAAGATTGCAAACCCTTCCTTACTCCAATGGTAACAGGCTGCAAATTGAGCATAGACGACTCATCTAAGGATGTGGATCAAAGGTTGTACATATCTATGATTATAGTCTTCTATATGTAACAACCTCCCAACCATATGTTATGCAAGCAGTTGGACAAGTAGCAAGATTCCAAGCAGCACCAAAAGAATCACATATTAAATATTCACCAGCATTGGAATATCTTCACCAAAAGCTTGGGATTATCCCAAGTTCTCACTAGATTTTCCTTTTTTTAGAATATAAAGGGGGAGTGGAAGTGTGTACAGGTCCGTAGGATGGTTGTGTTTCAGGGGGATTTACCCTTTTCCATTGATTTCAAAGGGGGAGAGAATGTTGTATGAAGAGGTGTCATGATCGTAGCGGGATTACTTGTGTTTCCATCAATGCCAAAGGGGGAGATTGTTGATTAGCGGTTGTCATTGATGTCAACCCAAGCAACACTAGGGGCTAACCCAATATTGCATGGGAATTTTGACCTACCAAATTAATATATTTTGGGTCAATAATTCCTTTTATGGTTTCTACTTGTCGAGATGTTTCTGTTGATATATGGCACGCCATGTAATTCTTCACGGTTTGAGAGATATTCATGTTTGAAGTTTGTACCCCTAGTTATTGGGCTAAAACCCCATGGGGTTGGGGTATGGGTCATTGAAATGTCATAATTAATATTTTTTAAGCTCCTAAAATCCCTCCCACATTTACTTGTTGAAGCCCCTCTCAACTTAAGCATTCATATAAATTTTGATCTTCATTTCCTCCTTAGGTAAGGGATTTCGCCATCTGAAAAAGGACGTCTTGGAATTTTCGCTCTTATATTTTTTTCTACGAAGGCTCAGAAGCTAAAATTTTTATGAGGTGAAGCCAAAATCCTGAGGAATCTGTAGTAAAAATTTTGGATCAAGGTGCGCAATAGTTTTGGAGATATGATCTGTGGAAGTCAGGGTTTTTGCAGGCTCCTTAAATTCATCTCAAATAAGTGACCTTGGTAAAATCATCAGAAATATCTCTCTGAGTAGCGGATTGGAATTCCATAAAAAGTGGCAAATATTTCACAGTCTGTAGTTTTTTCTCTATCAAGTTTAGAGGCAAATTAAGAAAAAGTGACACGTGGCATTCCGTATAAGTACGCTCTGCTGAAATAGTCTATAATTAGGGTATTGTGAGAAATTGGGTATAAATCTCTCTTGATGAATCCAAATTGGGTCAAACCTATGGAATTGGAAAGAAGACTAAGAGGACTACTACAAAACCAAAAATCAGATATTGAGGATCTGAAATAATAGAGATACACCAGATTCAATATCAAGCTCCTAGAAGGCAAGAAAAAGCTAGATCATGTGTTTTCAAGGATTGCAAAGGACCAAAATTTCTAAGAAAAAAAAGAAAAGAAAGGTGCAGTGGAGGGTAGCATGACAAGAGCAGTAACCAAGGTGCATAACAGTAGAAAGAAGTTCATCATATGAAGTCTTCAAGTGGGCAGCACTGCATACAATCATTGTAAAGGTATCATTGTACTTAGTCATTGTAAATACATTATTGTACAAATTTTACTAGTGTCTATTTGCCAAGGGTTGAAGAGGCAGTGTTGGGAGGTCTAGGATCATCATTAGGTGGTTGTGTCAAAGTTGGGGTTATGGTATAGCATATCTTCTTCTTCTACATCATTCTATATCATTGTAAAGTGGACCATTTTCCCTGGTACGGGAGTCCATTCTTCTTTTATTCTTCTATAGGGTGGTAGGGTGGTGCTAGGGTGAGTTGTAGCTCATTGGGTGTTGGGGCATCCATTCAATTGACTACTGAAGAATATCAGGTGTTGGAGCATCCATCCAGTGGGAGCTGGAGAAGAATGCTTTTCTAGATTCTAGGAAGTTGGAGCTTTATTTTCAATTGGATTTGAATATTAAAGAATTATTAGAAAAGAATTAGGTGGTTTTTGTCCCGGAGTGGGTTTCCACCTTAAAAACTATGCGCATATGTGTTGCTCTTGTTTTCTTCTATCATTGTACAAACACTGACAATAATTGAAGATTAACTAATGCTCTAATTGTAAGAAATACTGATTCACCCCCCACCCCCTAGTATTTCCAACAATTGGTATCAGAAGAAATAATGATTCACCCCCCCTTAGTATTTCCAATAATTGGTATCAGAGCTTGGTTCCTTAAATAGCAGTTTAACAGCCAGAAGAAGGTAATGGATCATACCAAGAATGGTGTACCTCTATTTAATGAAAATAATTATGCATTTTGGAAAGGAAGAATGGAGGTATATCTCTTGGCGCAAGGTTACGAAGTATGGGACACTGTTCAAAATGGATTTACATCAACCGCGGATGAACAAGGTAAGAAGAATTTGGTAAATGATGCAAAAGCAAAGAATATTATTATCAGTGGACTTATTGAATCTGCTTATCATAAGGTGTTGGGTTGTAAAACCGCCAAAAATGTATGGGGAAATCTTGAGAATATATATGCAGGTGACTCAAATGTCAAAGAAGCAAAGCTTCAAATCTATAGAGAAAAATTTGAGCAACTTGGAATGAAAGAAAATTGCAACATTGCTGCATACTTTCAATACGTTGATGAAATAACCAATACTTTGGAAGGATTGGGAGAGCCAGTTGACGAGAAGACTATTATACGGAAGATTCTTAGAACGTTACCAGGGAGATTCAACCCAAAGGTATCGGTCTTAGAATACAGTGCAAATCTGGACAAACTCAGCAAAGAGGAATTACATGGAGTTCTCATATCATATGAAATGAGACTTGATGAAGAAGAGGGTACTTCGCATCTAGAAACTGCGTTCGTTGCATCTAAGAAAACCAATAAGGATAAACAACCTTCAATTGAAAAGACATGCACTTGCAAGTGTGAAGAAAAGGGAGATGATGAAGAAGGTCTTTCAGATGAAGAATATGCTTACTTCACGAGAAAAATAAAAATTGGTAAGGGACAATTCAAAGGTAAAATTCCATTGATATGTTTCAGCTGTAATGAGGTTGGGCATTTTGCAGCAAAATGTCCAAACAAAAGTAATGGCAACTCAAAAAGAAAGAAAGGCTTTAAGAAATTCAACAAGCAAGGATCCAAAAGGAACTTTCTCTCTAAAGAAGATAGATCATCATCCGATGAAGACAATGATAGTGAAGAAGAAGCCAATGAGAGAGTATTGTTTATGGCCAAGCAAAATAAACCCAAGCACAATAAGCAAGAGGTATCAAACAACAAAGAAGAAGGATGGACCATAGAGGAATTTTATGAGGAAGCAATGAAGCTTATAAAATATCTCAAGCCAGAGAAGATTTGTTCCAAAACTCTTGAAGAACAAGTTCAAGGTCTCGAAATTGAATTTGAAGAACACAAATGCATTGAAGAGTCACTTCAAAAGAAGTTGAAAGAAAGCAACAAAGAAAGGGAAGAATTAGAAGCCAAAGTAGTGTTGCCGCATGAGGAAGTGAAGAAAGGAAAAACTATCCAAAACTATGACAACAACTCAAGTGAATTGGAAAAACTCATCAACAATCAACGATCTTACAATGACAAAACTAGCATCAGTTACAAAGAAGAAGAAGCAGGACCTTCTACAACAAAATATAATAAACCTATGAGATCTGACATGCATGTAGACTTCATTGGACAAGATTTGCAAGAATAGCCTTGGAAGACAATTCCTCGACGAAAATTTCCATCCAGGTACCAACATATTTTTTATGGATACTATTATTCATGTGGAAAATTTGGTCATAAAGTTGTAGAATGTCGCATGTACCCTAGGAACGAAAACAATTCTAGGAGATCTGTCAAATATGAACCTCACAGGGCTCAGCGAAACATCAATAGATATGAACATTTAAGAAATAATATTGAATGTTACAAATGTTGAAACTTTGGGCACATAGCCAAAGACTGCAAACTTGAAAATCCTCCAAAAGAATCTTCAAAGCCATAGAATGAATGAACATGGAAGAAGAAGAAGAATGATAATTGTGCTCTCACTCTCAAAACAATAACCAAGAATGTGTGTAGTATGTTGACTTCTAGTTACTCATTTGTAGTGATGACAGAAAATAAATTTATCTTGAGAAGATGGAACCATGTCCTTTGGAAATGATGGATCTTCAAATGTTATAGGATCAGGTACTGTCACTCTCGGAAGCAAATATTCTCTAGCCAATAATGTTCTATTGGTTGAAAACATGAATCACAATCTACTCAGTGTTGGACAAATGTGTGATGAAGGACACACAATACTATTCAACTCCATGAAATGTGAAATCAGGAAAGGCGTGTATGGTGAAATTGTGGATATAGCAAGTCGAGCTCCAAATGACATATATGTTCTGGATGAAGCAAATAATTCATGTCTAATAGCTAAAGAGGATGATACAATAATTGGTAGCAATGATGATCGACTAAGCAAGAAGTTTGCTACAAAGGTGCAAAGTGATTTCGAGATGTTTTTAATTAGTGAGCTGGCATACTTCTTAGGGCTTCAAATATCTCAGCAAGAGAAAGGAATATTTATATGTCAGGCCAAGTACATCAAGGAAGTGCTCAAGAAATTTAAAATGGAAGATTGCAAACCCATCCTTACTCCAATGGTAACAGGTTGAAAACTGAGCATAAACGACTCATCTAAGGATGTGGATCAAAGGTTGTACAGATCTATGTTTAGTAGTCTTCTATATGTAACATCCTCCCAACCAAATGTTATGCAAGCAGTTGGACAAGTAGCAAGATTCCAAGTAGCACCGAAAGAATCACATATTAAATATTCGCCAGCATTGGAATATCTTTGCCAAAAGCTTGGGACTCTCCCAAGTTCTCATTAGATTTTCCTTTTTTCAGAATATAAAGAGAGAGTGGAAGTGTGTACAGGTCCGCAGGATGGTTGTGTTTCAGGGGGAGTTACCCTTTTCCATTTATGTCAAAGGGGGAGAGAATGTTGTAGGAAGAGGTGTCATGATCGCAATGGAAGTACTTGTGTTGCCATCAATGCCAAAGGGGGATATTGTTGATCAGCGGTTTTCATTGATGTCAACCCAAGCAGCACCAGGGGCTAACCCAATATTGCATGGGAATTTTGAACTAACAATTTAATATTTTCTAGGTCAATAATTCTTTTGATGGTTTCTACTTGTCAAGATGTTTCCGTTGATATATGGCACGCCATGTAATTCTTCACGGTTTGAGAGAGATTGATGTTTGAAGTTTGTACCACTAGTTAGTGGGATAAAACCCCATGGGGTTGGGGCATGGGTCATTGAAAAGCCATAATTAATATTTTTAAGCTCCTAAAATCCCTCCCACGTTTACTTGTTGAAGCCCCTCTCAACTTAAGCATTCATATAAATTGTGATCTTCATTTCCTCCTTAGGCAAGGGATTTCGCCATCTGAAACAGGACATCCCAGAATTTTCGCTCTAACTTGTTTTCTACGATGGATCATAAGCTAAAATTTTAATGAGGTGAATTTTACATCCTGTGGAATGTGCAGTAAAAATTTTAGATTAGGGTGCACAATATTTTTGGAGATATAATCTATGGAAGTCAGGGTTTTTGCAGGCTCCTGAAATTCATCTCAAATAAGTGACCTTGGTAAAATTGTCATAACTATCTCTCTAAATATCGGATTGGAATTCCGTAAAAAGTGGCAGATATTGCGCAATTTGCATTTTTTTTCTCTATCACGTTTAGAGGCAAATGAAGAAAAAGTGAGACGTGGAGTTCCGTACAAGTGCGCTTTGCTGAAACAGTCCATAATTAGGGAATTGTGAGAAATTGGGTATAACTCTCTCTTGAAGAATCCAAATTGGATCAGAACCGTGGCATTAGAAGGAAGACTTAGAGGACTACTACAAGACCAAAAAATAGATATTGAGGATATGAAATAACAGAGATACACCAGATTCAATATTGAGCTCCTAGAAGGCAAGAAAAAGCTAGATCATGTGTTTTCAAGTATTGCAAAGGACCAGACTTTCTATGGAAGAAAAGCAAAGAAAGGTGCAGCAGAGGGTAGCATGATAAGAGAAGTAGCCAAGGTGCATAACAGCAACAAGAAGTTCATCATATGAAGTCTTCAAGTGGGCAACACTGCATACAATCATTGTAAAGGTATCATTGTACTTAGTCATTGTAAATACATTATTGTACAAATTGTACTAGTGTCTATCTGCCAAGGGTTGAAGAGGAAGTGTTGGGACGTCTAGGATCATCATTAGGTGGTTGTGTCAAAGTGGGGGTTATGGTCTAGCATATCTTCTTCTTCTACATCATTTTATATCATTGTAAAGTGGACCATTTTCCCTAGTACGAGAGTCCATTCTTCTTTTATTCTTCAATAGGGTGGTAGGGTGGTGCTAGGGTGAGTTGTAGCTCATTGGGTGTTGTGGCATCCATTCAGTTGACTACTAAAGAATCTCAGGAATTGGAGCATCCATCGAGTGGGAGATGGATAAGAATGCTTTTCTAGATTCTAGGAAGTTGGAGCTTTATTTTCAATTGGAGTTGAATATTAAAGAATTATTAGAAAAGCATTAGGTGGTTTTTGTCCTAGAGTGGGTTTCCACCTTAAAAACTATGTGCATCTGTGTTCCTCTTGTTTTTTGCTAACATTGTACAAACACTAATAATAATTGAAGATTAACTAATGCTCTAATTGTATGAAATACTGATTCACCCCCCCCCCCCCCACAAATCAGTATTTCCAACAATTGGTATCAGAGCTTGGTTCCTTAAATAGAAATTTAACAGCTAGAAGGAGGTAATGGAGCATACCAAGAATGGTGTACCTCTATTCAATGAAAACAATTATGCACTTTGGAAAGGAGGAATGGAGGTCTATCTCTTGGCACAAGGTTACGAAGTATGTGACACTGTTCAAAATGGATTTACATCAACCGCGGATGAACAACGTAAGAAGAATTCGGTAAACGATGCAAAAGAAAAGAATATTATTATCAGTGGACTTATTGAATCTGCTTATCATAAGGTGTTGGGTTGTAAAACTACCAAAAATGTATAGGACAAGCTTGAGAATATATATGCAGGTGATTCAAATGTGAAAGAAGCAAAGCTTCAAATCTATAGAGAAAAATTTGAGCAACTCAGAATGAAAGAAGATTGCAACATTGTTGCATACTTTCAATACGTTGATGAAATAACCAATACTCTGGAAGGATTGGGATAGCGAGTTGATGGGAATACTATTATACAGAATATTCTTAGAATGTTACCAAGGAGATTCAACCCAAAGGTATCGTTCTTAGAATACATTGAAAATCTGGACAAACTCAACAAAGAGGAATTACATGGAGTTCTCATAACATATGAAATGAGACTTGATGAAGAAGAGGGTACTTCGCATATAGAAATTGCGTTCGTTTCATCTAAGAAAACCAATAAGGATAAACAACCTTCAATTGAAAAGACATGCACCTGCAAGTTTGAAGAAAAGGGAGATGATTAAGAAGGTCTTTGAGATGAAGAATATGCTTACTTCACGAGAAAACTACAAATTGGTAAGGGACAATTCAAAGGTAAACTTACATTGATATGTTTTAGCTGTAATGAGGTTGGGAATTTTGCAGCAAAATGTCCAAACAAAAGTAATGGCAACTCAAAAAGAAAGAAAGGCTTTAATAAATTGAACAAGCAAGGATACAAAAGGAACTTTCTCTCTAAAGAAGATAGCTCATCATCTGATGAAGACAATGATAGTGAAGAAGAAGCCAATGAGAGAGTATTGTTTATGGCCAAGAAAAATAAACCCAAGCACAATAAGTAAGAGGTATCAAACAACGAAGAAGAAGGATGGACCATAGACGAATTTTATGAGGAAGAAATCAAGCTTATAAAAGATCTCAAGGCAGAGAATATTCATTCCAAAACTCCTGAAGAACAAGTTCAAGGTCTCGAAATTGAAGTTGAAGAACACAAATGCATTGAAGAGTCACTTCAAAAGAAGTTGGAAGAAAGCAACCAATAAAGGGAATAATCAAAAGCTGAAGTAGTCTCGTTGCATGAGGAAGTGAAGAAAGGAAAAACTATCCAAAACTATTCCAATAGCTCAAGAGCATTGGAAGAACTCATCAACAATCAACGATCTTACTATGACAAAACTGACATCGGTTACAAAGAAGAAGAAGCAGGACCTTCTACAACAAAATACAATGAACCTATGAGATATGACATGCATGTAGACTTCACTAGACAATATTCGCAAGAATAGCCTTGGAAGACAATTCCTCGACGAAAGTTTCCATCCATGTACCAATATATTTTTTATGGCTACTATTATTCATTTGGAAAATTTGGTCATAAAGCTGTAGAATGTTGCACGTACACTAGGAATGAATACAATTCCAAGAGATCTGTCAAATATGAACCTCCCAGGGCTCATCAAAACAACAATAGATTTGAACATTTAAGAAATAATATTGAATGTTACAAATGTTGAAACTTTGGACACATAGCCAAAGACTACAGACTTGAAAATCCTCCAGAAGAATATTCGAAGCCACAGAATGAACAAACACGGAAGAAGAAGAAGAATGATAATTTTTCTCTCGTTCTCAAGGCTCAAAAGAACAAAGATGTGTGGTATGTTGATAGCATTTGATCAACGCATATGACTAGAGATAGAAATAAATTTGTATCTCTGAAAGAGAAGAAGGATGGAAGCATGTCCTTAAGAATCAGGTACTCTCACTCTTGGAAGCAAATATTATAGGATCAGGTACTCTCACTCTTGGAAGAAAATATTCTCTAGCCAATAATTTTCTATTGGTTGAAAACATGAATCATAATCTGCTCAGTGTTGGACAAATGTGTGATCAAGGACACACAATACTATTCAACTCCACGAAATGTTAAATCAGGAAAGGCGTGTATGGTGAAATTGTGGCTACAACAAATCGCGCACCAAATGACATATATGTTCTGTATGAAGCAACTAATTCATGTCTAATAGCTAAATAGGATGATACAATAATTGGTAGCAATGATGATCGACTAAGTAAGAATTTTTCTACAAAGGTGCAATGTGATTTCAAGATGTCTTTAATTGGTGAGCTGACAAACTTCTTAGGGCTTCAAATATCTCAACAAGAGAAATGAATATTTATATGTCAAGCCATGTACATCAAAGAAATGCTCAAGAAATTTAAAATGGAAGATTGCAAACCCTTCCTTACTCCAATGGTAACAGGCTGCAAATTGAGCATAGACGACTCATCTAAGGATGTGGATCAAAGGTTGTACAGATCTATGATTATAGTCTTCTATATGTAACAACCTCCCAACCATATGTTATGCAAGCAGTTGGACAAGTAGCAAGATTCCAAGCAGCACCAAAAGAATCACATATTAAATATTCACCAGCATTGGAATATCTTCGCCAAAAGCTTGGGATTCTCCCAAGTTCTCACTAGATTTTCCTTTTTTTAGAATATAAAGGGGGAGTGGAAGTGTGTACAGGTCCGTAGGATGGTTGTGTTTCATGGGGATTTACCCTTTTCCATTGATTTCAAAGGGGGAGAGAATTTTGTGTGAAGAGTTGTCATGATCGTAGCGGGAGTACTTGTGTTGCCATCAATGCCAAAGGGGGAGATTGTTGATCAGCAGTTGTCATTAATGTCAACCCAGGTAGCACCAGGGGCTAACCAAATATTTCATGGGAATTTTTACCTACAAAAATAATATATTCTGGGTCAATAATGTTTTTGATGTTTTCTACTTGTCGAGATGTTTCCATTGATATATGGCACGCCATGTAATTCTTCACGGTTTTAGAGATATTCATGTTTGAAGTTTGTACCCTCAGTTAGTGGGCTAAAACCCCATGAGGTTGGGGCATGGGTCATTGAAAAGTCATAATTAATATTTTTTAAACTCCTAAAATCCCTCCCACGTTCACTTGTTGAAGCCCCTCTCAACTTAAGAATTCATATAAATTGTGATCTTCATTTCCTCCTTAAGCAAGGGAGTTCACCATCTGAAACAGGTCATTTTGGAATTTTCACTCTGAATTTTTTTGTACGAAGGATCAGAAGCTGAAATTTTTATGAGGCGAAGCCAAAATCTTGAGGAAGCTACAGTAAAAATTTCAGATCAGGGTGCACAACAATTTTGGAGATATCATCTATGGAAGTCAGGGTTTTTGCAGGCTCCTGAAATTCATCTCAAATAAGTGACCTTGGTAAAATCGTCATAACTCTATTTCTGAGTATCAGATTGGAATTCCATAAAAAGTGGTAGATAGTGCACAGTCTATAGTTTTTGTTCTATCAATTTTAGAGGCAAATGAAGAAATAGTGACGCGTGGCATGTTGTACAAGTGCGCTCTGTTGAAACAGTCCATAATTAAGGCATTGTGAGAAATTGGGTATAACTCTCCCTTGAAGAATCCAAATTGGCTCAGACCTATGGCATTGGAAAGAATACTCAAAGGAATACTATAGGACTGAAAATCAGATATTGAAGATCTGAAATAACAGAGATACACCAGATTCAATATCGAGCCCCTACAAGGCAAGAAAAAGCTAGATCATTTGTTGTCAAGGATTGTAAAGGACTAGACTTTCTATGGAAGAAAAGCAAAGAAAGGTGCAGCAGAGGGTAGAATGATAAGAGCAACAACCAAGGTGCATAATAGTAGCAAGAATTTCATCATATGAAGTCTTCAAGTGGGCAACACTGCATACAATCATTGTAAAGGTATCATTGTACTTAGTCATTGTAAATACATTATTGTACAAATTGTACTAGTGTCTATCTGCCAAGGGTTGAAGAGGCAGTGTTGGGAGGTCTAGGATCATCATTAGGTGGTTGTTTCAAAGTTGGGATTATGGTCTAGTATATCTCCTTCTTCTACATCATTCTATATCATTGTAAAGTGGACCATTTTCCCTAGTACGGGAGTCCATTCTTCTTTTATTCTTCTATAGGGTGGTAGGGTGGTGCTATGGTGAGTTTTAGCTCATTGGGTGTTGGGGAATCCATTCAGTTGACTACTGAAGAATCTCGAGCATTGGAGCTTCTATCGAATGGGAGATGGAGAAGAATGCTTTTCTAGATTCTAGGAAGTTGGAGCTTTATTTTCAATTGGAGTTGAATATTAAAGAATTATTAGAAAAGCATTAGGTGGTTTTTGTCCCAGAGTGGGTTTCCACCTTAAAAACTATGCGCATTTTTGTTCCTATTGTTTGTTGCTATCATTGTACAAACACTGATAATAATTGAAGATTAACTAATGCTCTAATTGTATGAAATACTGATTCACCCCCCCCCCCCCTCTTAGTATTTCCAACATAATGTGGTTTCTATTGTAGATCTCCTCCTCCCAATGAGAAGACTCCATACTACTTGAAGCTCATAGGCTGAGCAAAGGAAAGCTGCTCTAATACCACTGTAATATCCCAAAATGGGATTCTCACAGCAAACCTGCTGAAATAACGCACTTCTAAGAATTCAGTGCACTAAAAGAATTTGCAAATCCTGTATCCCTTAGATAGTATCATTTAATATCTAAATCAAAAAGGAGAGAAAAAACAAATCAAACTAGGTGGGTTAAATAGATCTCCCACAAACTAGTCTAGCTGAAAATCACCCAAAGAGAGGGGTTGCAGCTATATGCAAAGGACTTCTTCAGAAATAACGTAGATCCACTAAAGAAAAGAAATAGGCTGATATGAAGGTTCAAATATCAGATGTATATCAGAAAATTAGAGTTACATTACAACCCATACATTGTACGAAAGAAATAATAAGACATTACAGGATAAATCCTCAGAAATGAGGTGCTACAGCCATAGAAAAAGTCTGCATAAACTCATAAAAATTATTTATTGGGGCTGAAACAATAGTTTATTAATACTCATATCTAGAATAGATCTGTACATATAGAGATAGATATAATTCAGATCCGTGTACAAGGAATGCTCATCTATACATTCCCCTTGGGGTTTTATGCAAAACATGAAGCACATAGAGTAGATTTGAGATCTAAAGTTGTAGATCTACAGAATTATTCATAAATTTATGAATCATACAATAGGACAGCAGATCTTATATGAAGCAAACATGGATTGGATGTCCAATCCATGGATCACCACAGTGAGAGGAAGAATCCTAACACTGAAGATCTCTCCTCCAAAATGTAGACAAAACACCCTAAAACTTCTCCTTTGCAAATAACGCAGTCCAAGGAGAGAAACTGCACTGTAGGCTTTGAGAATTATTTGGCCTGATGCCAAGTTCTAGATCTGAAGCTCAATCAACTAATGCACTCTTCCAGAAGGTTAAAAGGCACACTCACTGAGAAGCGTCACTAGTATAGTCTAGATCTGAGTAGATCTAGTGTCTTCCACTACTGCAAATGATAAGGACAACCCAACCCTCAACAGGATCTGCGCTTTAGGTGTAAGTTGAAGCTTGGCCCAAGCCTGATAGTGGACAAGATGGCACAAGTCTCCTCTAAGAGCTGCTCAAGGAAGGAGGTGGGATTCCTAAACAGGAAAACCCCCAATGAGGGATGTCTCAGTAGAAAATACCTTCAGAAAATAATAATATTCAACAACCCCTTCATGCTTCTCTCCTCTTCCTTTTACAAGACTGGAGTCTTGTCAAAACCCTAAACCACTTCATTAGTTTAGCCTCTTTCACATGTAGAAACTCCTTCTAGAACTGTGTTGTTCCTTAAAGAGGTTCAATGTATCTAGACTGCGCTGTAGATATGGTCATGGTTGACTTGGTCAAGTGATCAACCTCTTTCACACTCAAGGTGTCTTCATTTTGACTAGCTAGCTTGATTTTCATTCACATTGAGCTGTATTTATTTAGGATCCACTCGTTGAGAATAAATGTTGTTGACTTGTTCAAACTTGACGTTGTCCACATAGTTTAGACATTGTTCACACATGTGGATTCTTGATCTTGTTATTTGATGATCCCTTTTCACACTATGAGGGAATTTTTATTCATACTTGAGAAATTTATGAGCCTCCTTGCCCATTTATTCATCCATCTAGATTTTAAAAGAAAAATTAATATTCCAATTAGCTGTAAGCTAATTTAGGAATATTAAATTCAAATTGAAACCGAGACACTACATGTATACCATGAATGAACTTAATGTGATTGACCACAAAACTATCCTATCACGTGGTTTAAATCATAATAAAATGATTTAAAATGTATTTAAAATAGAAAAACGTGGCTTGACACAAAGCAGATGCGCTTTTTATTTTTAATTTTAAAATCATGTGAAGTTACCGGAATTTATGGTAGCATCAAAAAAAATAAAAGTAGAAAGAAATAGGAATATAAGAGACTATCCAAAAAGGGCTAAACCAGGCGATACCGGAAATTTCGGTAGCGACCAATTTTTTTTTGAAATTTTAAAAGTCTAATCCTAAAAACAAAATTTTTAAAATGGACTCATGACTTGGCAAAGAACTGTGCTAACAGATACATATTAAAATTGAAATACACAGAAAATATCTCCATATCTATAGATCTATAATGTCAAGAGAACAAATTTGATGGATCACCTAGTGATCTCAACTACCAAGTTCTAGATATGAATCCAAGATGATGAAAAATATTAATATGAAGTGACTTTGACTGAGCTACAAATGAATGAAATCACTGGAGAATCACATGACTGTGATCCAATTTATATCTCCCCATAAAATATGTTATCAATGGACTTAACATGCTCAGCCCTTGGTTCAAGCATCCTTAGCCATGACTTGGATGTTTTGTTCCTGCCGATGAGGTCTTGATCATCTTGACACCCTAGTCATGCCCTGAGGATGGTCTACAAGTCGCTGTAACAACTCAATTGCGATCTTGACAAGACCTGCATGCGATTCTGGCTCATCTCAACCACTACCTCAACACAACTTGCCCACAGTTTCGGCCCAGAATACCCATATCAAATGTGAGCCTCTCCCTATAATCCCAATCCTTTGCATGAGATTCTCCTGACATATCTATGGGATCTAAGACAGAATAGATCATGAATAAGATCTCATGATCAAATGTGTTCAAATGATCTTGGGGTGGTTTCTATTTATAACATTGTGAGGGACTGCTTGGAGCTTTGATCAAATCCACATGTGTTGAGGCCAACGCATTCCATTTCATTAATTATTAAAATAATTCACAACTTAAATTCCACTTAACTAATTTGGGCAATATATAGGTCTATTTTTGTCCTCTTGAAAAACTTGAAAAGAGGAATCTAATGAAAATATAATCTTAACCATCTGAGCTATCAAAAGTGGAATTTGACCGCAGTTGCATAATTTTAACAAGTCTTGTAAAAAATCCAAAGAGGTTTTGAACACCAAGTGAGATGATGATGCAGAGAGAAGGTCTCGCAAACCAAACTGTTAGAGTAAAAAAACAAAAACTAGTTGAGTTGCCAATTCAGTTGCAGTGTTTTTGTATCAATGGGGTCCCAAAAGACACCTTCTTAGAAGTTGGTTGTTCCCTTCAAATAAATAACATATAGAATTTCTTGTTGTTAGTGGAAAAACATAAGAAAAAAATCACTGTAAATGGTGAAAACAATGCATATACAAATATAAAATAGAAACTAAAGAATAAACACGTAATAAATTCTTAATGAAGAAAAGAAGTCAACAAAGCAATGGAAAAAGGCTCCCTTTATTTGACTAGTAAAAGTAGAATATCAATACAATAGATGAGTATTAAACACTTGAAGATAATTCTTTGAGAAATGGTCCTAATAAATACTCAATAAGGAGGTCCTTGTCTTCACTTTGATTGCAAGCTTATCCTCTCTCTCAAAGAAGTATCAAGACTCTCTCAATGGTGAAATCATCTCCACACTAGAATGATGGATTACTGAGAAGAATTTTTTTCAACGTAATAGTGTTATACTTCTTCTCAACAATGAAATGTAGGATTTCTTAAGAAAAAAATTTCAAGCATAACATTGCCTTCTATTTGGTTCTCCGATGGCCTGTTTATATAGAATTTTGAATTGTGCTTCCCTCTCTTCGTCAATTAATGAGAAAATGACATGAGTAGGACACGAGGATATCTTGGGAGATGCATATCTCTAGGGTGACTCGAAATTGATTGTCCTTGGCTGGTACATGTCAAAGAATCCCATCTTTCAAGTGTTTGAAGTGGTCTTGGACTATTGATTGAGACTTTTTCTTGACCGTGTGGCTATTGAAGGAAAAACCTTGTAGTTGCTAACTTTTTCCTTTGGATAGGTCGTGTGGGTGAGTTTTATACTTAAGACCTTTGGAAAACATTTATTTTTTATGTAGCATGATGTTTTCATTTGGAAATTCTTCAATTTTATGCTCTTCTAGAGAACTTTAAGCACCATATGGATTGTACAAATGTGTGTACGATTTTTTCGTGTTAACAATAATTAATGTAGAAGGTAAAGATGTGTTTGATTTCACCATAGGATAGATAAATGAAAACGGTAAATAGGTACAAGAAAGTGTGGAACTACTAGGTTTTAATCACAACAACTCACATCCTAGTGGATCCGTCAAAGGCAAATTGGAAAGAGTATCATAATTGCCTCCCAAATTTTCAATTGAAATGAGATCACTACCACAAGGACCAAGTATAGATTCCAAAATTATGTTTTGATATAAGTCTTGGGAATCGGTAAGAAATATCCATGAAAGAGTATAAGTCCACATCATTTAGGTGGAAAACCATGAAGACGACGTGATTGATGCCAACTATGTTAAGGCAGGGTGATAAATTATAAATTAACACATTTATGTTAGTGGAAACACCTTAAGGAAAATAATTCTCATTCAGACTTTCCCAACCCTTTTAGTTGTTAAATGGGTACAAGTGTTCTTATAATCCATGGGGAGCCCTCTGAGAGGACTGAGAGATTATGAATAATATCCATCCCAAGTATGGAAAATATGAGCCTGACCCTACACCTATGTATGAGCCATCAATATATTGGCCACTAAGGTTTCTACCATCAATAATGTGCCTTAAGGGGATAGTTGTAAGAAAAAATCACATGAAAGGGAAGGACACTTAGCCCAAAAACCTAAGACCAAAACCCCCTTGAGAGTTTCTGCCCAAGTGTCCCCCAAGTGCTACAACAAAAATGATAATAACACTATTTGAAGTACTTTCAAATTCCATAACCCGTGCCACCCGAAATGAAGTGAAATGAGGTATGTCACCTCGCCCAACCCAATAATGACCTCTTGATTGGCCCTTGTGCAAGAATGGATTCCTATACTGCGCTACTAAAATTGGATTTCTCACCCAACCACAAACTGCTAAGTTTGTTTTCTAGTATTGGAGCAGTTGACTCAGACACCTATCTCCAAGACCCTAGCCTAAGATAATGTTGGTGTACTACCAGTAAAAATAAAAGGACAATTCTAGTTTATTATCACATTAATTTTAAGTGGTTTTTGATTACATATTCGAAATACAACATGAAACTTAGATGGTCTGAATGAATCTTGTTAGTAATGTTGATGCAACTATATGCAAATTATTTTTTTCACTTCGATGAATTCTAACTACAGAAGGGTAAGCGTTTTTCAAAAAACACCAATGCCTATGATAATGTACCTCTCACTAAATTCTTAAATGCAACAAACCCTAAATTTATGAATATTTTGACCCAAAAGTCAAACCAAAAAGAAAAACATAAGAAAAGAGGCCAAATAAAAGTCCCCAAGATAGAACGAAAAACACTTCAAAAGAATCAGAGATAGGAAAAAAAATCCTAAGAAAAAAACAAACTCAAAGAAATTGAAAATAAGGCCAAAAGTGAATGAGGAAGATAATGTCAACAAGATAGGGTTGTAACACAATGTCTCAATAAAGGCCAATGTTCTAAAAAGGTCAAAACCAAACCTTTGAGGTAAGAAGGCCTAAAAAAGTTTAAATAAGGTTGATAAGGAGTAGTGGAATGAAATAATTTTTCTTTTCTATATGAAAAATACACAACCAATCACAACACCACCAATTGTGACAAAACAAACAAGAGAATAAAGAGATCACTTAGAAGCAAGTGAGAAAACCACACAAAGGCCAAAAGTAGGCTATAAAACATATCGAAATAGCTATTGAAAGAATCCAAATAGATCTAAAAATGAGATCTAGAGACAAGAAAACAAGTCTCAAACAAAGAACCAAAAAATATTCAAGAAAACATTGAAAGAAAAAAGCTACGGAATATCTTGAGTAAACCAATCAGAAATTACTTTAGAAAAAACATAGATCAATAGCTAGTAACAACAAAAATCATAGATCCAATAAATCTCCAATATATTGAAAGAAAAAATAGAATAAATTCCCAAAACAAGTCAACAACCTTTCTCAACAAAAAAATTCCAATCCTAGGAAATTAGGCACTAGAAAACAGATATGGACCAGAACCATTCAGCAGAAATAAAGCCAACATAGATCCAAAGTAGAGACATAAATTCTCAGAGAGTAAATTTAAATTTTAAAGGGTAGATGACGAGTCGCACAAATGATTCATGTATAAATAAAAAATACTTGTCTTGTAAGGGAAAGATAGTTACCAATAAGGTACAATCACACAGATGACCCACTATATGTACGACCAGGGAAAAAGAAAAATAAATCAGAAAAATATGTGCACAAGGAGAGAAAAATGAGGAATATTCAGACAATTAAGCCCTGAAAATAACTTGAAAGTGTTGAAATTTTTTTGGGAAGTTCAAAAAACTGGCATAGGAGAGAAATAAAGAAAGACCCAAGGTAAAGTGGACAAGAGAAAGAAATTCTCTCATTGAAAGAAACACTTATGTTATGGGAAAATTCACACACATGGAGCTATTTCTATGCAACCTTATGGACCCAAAAAGGTTCCAGAATAATAAATTATATGACTAATTCAGTTACAAAATTAAAAACCAATGTAAATTACCAAGTAGTCAGCCATGCATGTAGCCCCTACACTAAGGGTTTGAGCTCACACCTGTAGTGCTTGCAAACCAATGAACAGTGTTGGGTTTTATACAGAAAGTCTAAGCTCCAACCAAGATATCTTTCCTCCTACAATATATCTACTACCTACACACATGCACCACCAAACAGGGACCACAAATAGCCTTCTGCGGAAGAATAAATGCTCAAATAAAAATTAACGTGTATAAGCAACCATAAGCATAGATCTACAAGAGGGAACAAGTAATTTAATTAACCATGAAGAAAATGGTACAATTATACCTTCAACAAATGAAATCATCTTCTCAATCTTGTAGCATGTTCTCCTCTCCCAATACAGTAGAGCTCTCATGCTGTAATGTGGATACTATATTTAACCCCCTTTCCTCTTGGTGAGATTATATAGGTTCATTTTATCCTCCAAGAGAATGTATCTAGATACCTAGGGGCTTCATAGGTTAGGAAAATTGTACAATAGTGGACCCCTAGCCAAATCACACATAAGTGGGTCATGTTGATATAATTGGGAATGACAAACTTTAGAAACATTTTTCACAATTATGATCTTTTTCTCAATGTTAGGTCCCTATATTGCTAGTATAGTCCCTTATTATTGTTAGTGTAACCCCCTTATTGCTATTGTTGACAGTTGTACCCCTGTAACCCAAATATTTTTATTATTGTGCCCTTACATTATTATTGTTAGGTCAGCTAGGATTATATTGTGGCCCCATGGACTCCTATATATAGAAGGAGGTTTTGGTCATTTGTATCAGCTAAGAATTGTTCATTTATGTAATGTATTAAAGGTTTCCCACTCTAAGTGGTTGATTTCTGAGGCATCGATCTCTCTTTTCTTCTATTTTTGGAGCTGGTTTCATAACATTTGGTATTAGAGCTTTGGATTGTAGGGTTTTACTGCTCCAAACAGGTCATCATGGAATTTTCGCTATAACTTTTTTTATACAAATGTTCAGAAGCTGAAATTTTTACAGAGTGAAGACGAAATCCTGTGGAAATTCTTGTATAAATTTCAGATCTTGGTTCGAAATATTTTCAAAGGTATGATTTGTGGAAGTTATGGATTTTTCAGGCTCGTGAATTTCACCTAAAACTGACCATCGTGGAATTTGTGCTATAAATTTCATTCTACGAAGGTTTAGAAGCTGAAATTTTTAAAGAGCGAAGTCGCAGTTCTGAGGAACCTCCCGTAAAAATTTTACATCTTTGTTCGCAATAGTTTCGGGGATACTTCTTGTAAAAATTTTAGATCTTGGTTTGCAATATTTTCAGAGATATGATCTGTGGAAGTTATGGATTTTTTAGGCTCATGAATTTCACTTAAAACTCATCATCGTGGAATTTGTGCTATAAATTTCTTTCTATGAAGGTTCGGAAGCTGAAACTTTTAAAGAGCGAAGTCGCAGTTCTGAGGAACCTCCTGTAAAAATTTTACATCTTTGTTCGCAATAGTTTTGAGGATATGATCTGTGGATGTTAGTGTTTGTTCAGGCTCCCTAATTTCATATCAAAGAGGTGACCGTGGGAAAATTTTCATAACTCTCTCTCTCTGAGCGTCGGATTGGAATTTCGTAAAAGGTGGCTACAAGTACACAGATTTTAGTTTCATGTGTATCAGTTTCAAATCTGAAGGAGGAAAAAATGACGCCTGACATGCAGTAAAATTTTTCTCTACTGAAGTAATCCATAATTAACTCATTGTGGGAGATTGGGCATAACTTTGCCTCGAAGAATCTGAATCAGGTCAAACCTGTGGCATTTGAAAGAAGATTGAGAGGGCTACTACATAACCAAATTTTAGATATTGAATATCCAAAATCACAGAGATAATTCAATTTTAATATCGAGGTCCTCAAAAGCAAGAAAAATGTGTGTATTTTGTTTTCAAATTGCATAAGTCTTAATCAGTTTGAATTGATTCCAAGATCATATTGTAGAATATATATCAGTATTGGCTTCTCAAATGCCCCCTAAAAATAATTTAGCACCAATTAAGCCTTCAGAAGGCTCTAATATGACTGATGAAGACGAAGAACTGCTACATGGCATGTCAAATTACAAGAACAAGTGCACCAAATTTCTCTCTCGCAAAGATGAACAAAAAATGAAATGGAAATTTTGAAGAAAATCTTGGAAGCTAAGATGGATGGTTTGAAGAAGGGCATGGAAGCTAAGTTGGATGGAATGGAAGCTAATATGGATGACATGAAAGCTAAGATCGATGAAAAAATGAAAGACAACATGGAAAACATGAAGAATGATCTAAAAGAAGACATGAAAGGTTTGTTAAAGTTGATACAAGAAATGTTTCCTAATGGCGAAAAGATAGTAGAGGAAACTTATGATGAGAAAAAAATAAATGTTAATCGTGATTTCATAAAATCTAATGTTGGATGGAAGAACCACCATATTCCAGAGATATATATGAGGAAGTTTGATTGCAAGGATACCGTAACATGGATACTACAGATGGAGCAATATTTTGATCTCAATAATGTGCGAAACACAAAAATGGTACACATTGCAACTTTACATTTAGAACAAAATACATTTCTATGGTATCGATGGCTTTGATCCCGTAAAAAATTGTCACTTGGTCAATTGTTACAGAGGAAATGACAGCACATTATGAGGATATAAAGAGCAACACCTTCTTTATCCAATTGATAAATCTCAAACAAAAGGGTTCAGTGATGGAGCACATTAAGGACTTCCAAGAATTAAATATAAGGGTAACTGATATTCCAGAGGTACACAGGATTGATGTATTCTTAGGGACTTTAAAGGATAACATCCAACATGAGGTTCAATTTTGGGAACCTGATTCATTAGAGAAGGCATTCAGGCCGGCAAGAAAAATTGAATGTAAAATTTTGGCAACAAGGAAGCCTACCACTCACGTCTATAAGGATGGAAGTGTTCCTAATCCTACACTTCCACAACCTACAAGGTTGACACCATAACAATTGGAATAAAAAGGTGTTGGTATGAATGTTTTGTCGAAGTGTACAAAAAAATACCACTTTAGCTACGCATAACTTATAGCCCTAACATCAAATATGGCTACCAATATCTTTAGATCTAGAGTTATTTGATCAAGACAAATGCTGCACAAATCCAGATCTATGCATAAAAAGACATTAAGCAGTGAAAATAAGGTTTTGCTCCATACATCCAAGAGATTAGACAAGAACAATATTTTTGAAAGAATTTTATATTAAGGGCACCTGAGAGGAAAACAAGAAAGGTGTTTCCAATTCTCCTCAATGGGATGGGTTCTTGAAAATCCTCAGTGCTTCAGATCTAGCATTTCTCTCTCTTGTTGGTGTAGAAAACCCAGACAAACATAGAACTGAAAGGGAGCAATAATAGAAAATTTGACAATGATAATGGCTCAAATTCAGACCAAGAGCATAGATCCAGAGTGATCTAATAGGCAAAAAAAGATGACAAATGAATGGGAAAACCCTTCTATTTATAACAAAATATTAGGTCATTCTAGATCTTGGTGCATGACTAAAATAATATTAATCAAATCTAGTTCCACCTTTTATGGAATATTTTATTATATTTGTTGGA
Organism: Pinus albicaulis; assembly: GCA_034641835.2. Taxonomy (NCBI): domain Eukaryota; kingdom Viridiplantae; phylum Streptophyta; class Pinopsida; order Pinales; family Pinaceae; genus Pinus; species Pinus albicaulis. The sequence goes on along the minus strand of CM076580.1, from coordinate 1,335,505,583 downwards.
GGGAAAAGGCATTTGACTTGGGTCAAATCCCTTTATTTGTAAATAATAAATAAATAAATGATTTATTTATTATTTTAAGGAAGTGGGTGAATGATAATTAAACAAATAATGATTTATTTAATTAATTATAAATGATTTAGTCATATTTAACAAGGAATATTATTTAAATAAGATTTAAATATTATTCCTAGAAAATAAGAAGATAAATAAGGATTTATCTAATTAATTTCCTTGTTTTGGGTTAAATATGACTCGAAATAATAATTAAATTATTGTTTGATTAATTATTCCATGAGGAAAATCAAACAAATATAGACTTGTTTAATATTTCCCTTTGGGGTTTTAGACCATAAACAACTTAATAAATGTGTTTTGTTAAGTTATTTTACATAGTGAAAGAAATTTTACTTAGGGTAAAATTGGTCTTACATGGTGTACTTGGGTCCATCTAATGATAATAGGTTAGATGAATAAAAAATGGTTTAATATATTTCCCCCCAGTGTGCAAGTGTTAGGAGAAATTCATATGACCGAAGTATGTTCTAAGAACTCAATCAACAAACATCAAAAGGGAAGTCAGAGAGAGAAATGTAAGGTAGACTAATGTGCTAAAGAATTAGACCCTGAGGAGATGAGACTTACAAGTGCAACAAGTCTTTTTTTATGAGAGGGTACCTATGCTAAAGGCAGTGGGGGAGGCATACCTATGCCTACCGAGACAAAGTACAAAAGAATAGTTTGTTCAGTAAACAAGGGATCGAACTGTAAAGTACATGCTAGCATAAACATGAGCCAGATAAGAGATATCATGATGAATCCCACATACATGTTGTGCCTAGGATAAAAGCTAGAACTTATACAATAATATCTGAGTACATGAGATACAAATACAACCCAAATGCCCACTAACAACAGGGAAGGGCTCGCAAAATCTATTTAATACATGCAAATCAAAGAGGCACTACAAGCAGAAAAGGACGACATCAAATATATGGAGCTGCATTGAAGGCTGCGATGAAGAGGTCATCTAGGCATGTGGGGGGCTACTTGGAGGGCCACCCCCTCATGAGGTTTGGGACATCTCACACACACCCGGGAATCACCAATATCAAATGTTGCGTCATTGAACCATCAAGTATACGGATCTCGATCATGATGAAAGGAGCTGGAGCTGAGACATAATCAAGTCAAAGGGTAATGGGAAGTCCCTTTGCCTGATCCGAGGCACCAAAAAAGAGTGGAAGCTAGAACCAAGGTACACCACCCTCTTGGCCTGTATTGTGGAATGAATGAGCTGATGTCGAGAGAAGGAGGTCCGCCATAGGTGAGGCAATAAGAGATCCTCAACTAAGGCACGAGAGAAAATAGTAGAGTGAATGACAGACTGATAGCAATGATAATGATGAAATTGGGGGTACTGAGTAGCGAATGGATGACTTCCCTTGTTAAAGCATAAAGGACATGGATGACTTGGCAGCGATTGACACAATATCATGAGGGATAGGGGATAGTGGAACTGAAGGCCATAATTTGTGACATGAGAGAGGGACCAAACAATGAAGGATGGAGGACTATAGCGGAATATAAAGGGACACAAGATAGACTCCATGAATGTGATGATGACTCAACTCGGATGCTCTAAACAAGGGCGACTCGATGGTGTTGCCACACAGTAAAGGTCTAATGGGGGACCATAAAAACATGAGTACAAGATAGTAACTCATGACAAACATCAACATGAGTATGGACAAGTATGAAGGCCAAGTGGTGCCCCTCGTATGAGTGTTGCAAGTGAAGAAATTTTATTTTGAGGAGGGTTATGGTGGAGGGGCATAGGTGCCCCCAAGCATTTTGTGGTCATGCCAAAATGTATAAAAGGGAATCTAAACACATTTTAATGATGTGGTGCACCATTTGCTTTAGTTATGGTTATGCAGTATGAGAAAGGAAATGGAGGATTACCAATCTCTTTTAGTACTGCATATATGAATCAAATGTACTTTAAGTTTCCGGGTTGGCATACCTAGTGTCACTATCCCAACGAGAGGATTTGGAGATAATTAATTGATGCTCTCCGAGAAAACCCATAGGTTGGTCAACAACAATGGCTAAGAGACTGGGTTGCTGATGTAAGAGGAAGGAACGATAAGGGGTATCATCCCTAGAGTGATCTAAAGTGATATGGGACTCTAGAGGTTCTTCTAAATGTGGAAGAATAATGGTACTAATGTCGACATGACCAGATACACTAGGAGAGTTATGGAGAATTGGTTCTCCTGGTCTCTAAAATATGGGTGCCCCCTTACCCAAACATCGTGTATCAATGTAATGGCCACAAGGTGTATGTGATTTGAACACATCGGTTCGATATAAGGGGGAATAGATAAATTCAGGGGTGGTGAATTCTTCCATAATGTTGTCATCGTGATAGAATATGGGGTGACTAGTGGAAGAAATAACACCTGAAGTGGCGAAGCTACTTGACTCATCATCAGGAGAAGAGAGGTTCACATGTGCATCTTCACAAGGGGTGACAAAAGAGTAAGCAGATAAAGGATGTACTGATGTTGAGCCCAGGGTGATCGTTGAAGGGAGGTCAAGCAAAACATCAGGGGAAGTCTCCAAGGGGACTTCCACCGAGGGTCTGATGGATGATGATAGGTAGAAAATGGTGGACTAAGGCTCCGTCATCTCGACATCGGGAGGGGGAATGTCAATGGGAGTGGGTAAATCCTCAAGCTGACCTAAATCATACTGCACAAGTATGGGAGAGGCGAGTTGGTTTTTTTCAACCTCATACTCTCGAACCACTTCTAAAGAGGCACAGTAATGCATCAGTTGGGGAAAATGGTGGGAATAATGGCCATGGAAACCACACAAAGCATAGCGTTTGTTGGTGCAAATAGTCTTTGGGTTCTTGGTTGTGGTCGAAGAAGAAACAGAGGTTGCAGGGACTGTAGACTTAGGAAATGCGACTTTAACCATGTGTTTAATATGGGGTAATTTGGTACAAGTGTGGGTGGCATGACCAACGACATCACACAAGGCACAAGGATTTGTGGGGGGAGGAGGGGTAGGGTCAGTCGGGGTGGCCTTGTCTTTGGATGCCACCTGGCGAGCTTTGCCTTTCTTTCATGGAGCTGGCCCAACAGGAGAAGGGTCTTGTTGATGTGTTGATGGCACTATAGCAACGGAAGAATATAGGGGAACCGGTTGAACCGGTGTCAAAGCAAGGTAGGGTTTGGGGTGACCAGGCGGGGTAGCGGCTTGAGGGTCAAGGTACCAGATAGGTATACCCAGGGTCAAGTTGGCGAGAGAAAGGGTGGCCATGATGGGAACCAAATAGACTCCGGGAGGGGAAGCAAGAAAAGGTATCTGACTAGCGAGGTAATGACCAGGTGGGATGACTCCAAGATGGTTAAGGCCTGGTGGAACCGACTTGGGAGGATAAAGGGGCTCATGGGTACTAGTTGTAGGAGGAGGGCGAGAAGGAGTAGGTCCGGTTGGCTGAGACGAAGGGCTAGGAGTAGGTTGAGGTTGCTGACTAGACAAAGTGAGCCGCTTAAGGGCAGCCCAAGACGATTACAGCATGCAAAAATTCTATAAGCTAGGATTAGAGACAAGGGGAGGGGGGAGACCAGGGAAGGTTCCAAGCAAAGAGGAGTCTTTGTAGACACTGGGAGAGACATTGTTCAAAGAATCTATAGTTTTCTTATTGGTGATAGAAGAGATGGTCGACTCAGGGGAGGTCTGAGATTTTGGCTCATGATACGTCAACTAGTCAATGGTGACTATCTTTCCATTATGAGGGAAATAAATCTTGTGGTGTACTGTGGAAGGGACAAAAAACATGGCATAGGTGTAACTCTACCCTAAGAGAATGTTTTAATCTAGAGGGGCGTCGATAAATTCAACATCAATGCAAATAGTCTTGCCTGCAAGAGTGATAGGACAATTACAGAATAGGCCAACAGGTTGGGAGGCGTGGCCATCCCATGCTCAAAGGGTGATCGTGGAAGGGGCCAATTCAGGAGATCCGAGTTATTTCCAAACTGAAGAAAACATCGCACAGGTGGATGCCCCCTCATCAATGATACACCGAGAAATGTTAGCGTTCTAGATTTTGACTGGGATTTGGAAAGCTACGGAAGTAGGAAGGGGAGGATTTTTTGATTGACGAGCGTCAAAAACAATCAATTGGTCATCAGTAGGATCTACACCGCCCATGGAAGATAGTAGAGCCTTATTTTGAGAAGGATATGACTGGAGGAGTTCCAGTGTTGAAATGACAATAGGAGACTGCGCCAAATCATCTACTATGCTATATGAATGAACAGCTCGACTGGAAGCAACATTTCAGCGTAATGGTCCCTTAGGAATCTTGGTATGAACCTCAACTTTGGGTTGAGGGATATGCAAGGGACCATTGGATGTCGAAAGAGGCTCGGTAGAACCTGAAGAAGGTGACTCAGGGACAGACGGAGCGGGAGGCTTGGGGTACTGACGGGACCGAGTTTGAAGGTTAAGGTCGACAGTTATAGGTTGATCAGATTTCATCATGAGGATCTGGTAATCGGAGGGACCAGAAGGGGAAGGTTGAGGAGCCACCTGTCCGTCAGGTGGTTGGGTAGCCATGAATCCCCGATGTGCATCCAACTGCTCTTGAGGGGGCGGTGACTGCTGTTGCAGGGGTTGAGAAGGCAAGGGAGGCGGAGGTGCTGATGCTAGAGGAGCTAGAGCACCAAGCTATGGATATAGATAATAAGGGGTTTGGGCCAAAAAAGGAGGCATGTTGTATCCTGGATACGTGCTACCCGGAGGGGAAAAAGTGTGGGAGGTGCTGCCCCCCCCAAGGAAAACCATAACCCATGGGAGGTTGAGCGTATGGATAAGAGAGAGCTCCAACGATACTGTCGGCGGCATGAGGTGCCCCCAGTGCGTTGGCACCACCAGGTCTGGGGAGATCAGGTAGGACGGTATAAACATAACCTATCTGAGCGTAGATCAGGTCATATTTTAATGCCATTTGGAGGGTGGCCTCTTCGGTTTGAGGAAAATGCGATGCGACATCTTTCCCAATAGGAGGCAAGAGAGATCTAAGGAACCAGTCCATGTAGACATGGTCTTTGAAGGTACGGGATTGACATAAGCTCTTTCATCTTTTCCATTCCTAGACATGATCGGATAGGCGGGTCATAGATGATTGATGGAAAGAAGTCAAAAGTTAGATACTAGTGTCATAACGAAGGGGAAGTTGGAAGTAAGATAAAAAAGCCCGAGCAAGAGTCACAAAGGTGGTATGAGAGGAAGTGGCTTGATCAAAATACCACTTAGAAGCTGCTCATGTAAGTGTTCATTGGAACAACCGAAGATAGACAGAGTCATCGGTAATGGAGGTAGATGAACACCACATGTGGAAAGATTGAACATGATTTGAAGGATCTTCTCTAGCAAGGCCTTCAAACTTTTGGATGTTAGAAGGGAGCTTTGTCGGTATAGCAGGCCAACTAGGGTCATGGTGGATAGGGTCGTTTATCAACTGGTCCAAATTGAGAGGCTGAGGCCTGCCATGAAGGGGAGCAAGGGCGCAGCCGAGGTAGTTCTTGTGGTGGTTATGCTAGTAGTATTCCTAGAAGTAGGGCCGGGATTACCGCTAGCATTAGGCCCTGGACCAAACATAGTGAAGGTGATAGGGGGAGAACCAGAAGTAGGGGGAGAACCCAAACAATCAGAAGAGGAGTTGAAGTATGGACTTGGGGGAGGACTAACTCTACAATGAGGGGAAGGAGCAAGTCGACCAACTGGAAACTGAGGATGAAGGCCAAGAAGTCTCCAGAATACATGTCTTGGGGGCACAATGATGACAACACAAACACTGCACAGAGGGAAGAAGAACGACCAACAAGGGCATGGAGGTGTAGAATCAAGTGATTACAATGTCGAAACAAGGGCAGAGAGGTGCAGTGTCAATTGATTTTAAAGTCTTTGCCTGGTGGTGTTAACCAGGCTCTTCTTCACTTAGGGTAAGTGTGTGGCATGTATTAATTTTAATTTTTAAACCGAGACATTTTGAGAGTAAAAGAAAAACTGTGTTGCGTAACTAAAAATAGATCTGCAGAGAACAGTAGATAATGCTGAAATAACATAAAATTAACAACTAACAATACATTGATCTAACCCAATAAGGCGGGTCTCTCAAAACTAGTCTAAAAGAGGGAAACAATCTAGTCAAAACACACTAAAAAAGGGGTTAATATATCTAAGGTCGAGAGGGACAGGGATCTAAAGGAGAAATCTGCTGAAAAGAGGGCCGAAAACAACAAAGAGGCAGAGGCAAGGTTGCTGCAACAAGGGAGGAAATCAGCTAAAGGTAGAAGGGACAAGGACGTGACCCTAGAGGCAAACCCAAAAAAAACTATATAAGGTGATTTGAAAGGGAGAAGAGCTGATCTAAAAGGGATCTAAAAGTGAGGTATCAGATCTAAAATGAAAAAGACTGAAATTCTAAAAATTCAGATGTCTGAAACAACTAAAAATATTCCACAAAAACTGAAGGGTACTAAAGCCCTAAGGGGCTATATTCCCACTTAGTTGAGTAAAACAGATTAGAAACAGGTCTAAACGGGCTGAGACAGAGGCTGTAAAACCCTGACAAAGACTTCAGACAAACCCAAAAAAATTGCTAAAAATTTGCAGAAAAAAGTGCAGGTAGTAGGTTTTGACCTATTTTCTGTCCAGGTTGCAGATTCTGGGCTGAAAAGTGCATCCTGTAGTCCAGGTTGCAATTTTTGGGCCAAAAAGTGCGACTTGCAGCTTCGTGTGTCTCGGTGGTAGATTTCAGAAAAAGTAGTCATCTCAGTTGCAGCTGATGTCTGTTACCTGCGCAATAGGGCCAGAAACACATGGAAGTTAGAAATTTTAATGCTTGAGGGTTTTATAGGTGAAAACCGACATAAAAATAGAAAAAACAAAAAGCTGAAAAGAAACCCTAGGGTCTGAAGCAGTTGGATATGATGGAATATGAAAAACTACAGTGGTCGTAATTGAAAACCCGTGTGGAGTCGCCAGTTGTTAGTATGAATCTTTTGTTGAAGTGTACGAAAAAAGACCACTTTAGCTACGCATAACTTATAGCCCTAACATCAAATATTGCTGCCAATATCTTCAGATCTAGAGTTAGTTGATCAAGACAAATGCTGCACAAATCCAGATCTATGCATAAAAACACATTAAGCAGTGAAAATAAGGTTTTGCTCCATACATCCAATAGACAAGACAAGAACAATATTTTTGAAATAATTTTATATTAAGGGCACTTGAGAGGAAAACAAGAAAGGTGTTTCCAATTCTCCTCAATAGGATGGGTTCTTGAAATTCCTCAGCACTTCAGATCTAGCATTTCTCTCTCTTGTTGGTGTAGAAAACCTAGAAAAACATAGAACTCAAAGGGAGCTCACAAAGTGAAATCATAGAAAATTTGGCAATGATAATGGCTCAAAGTCAGACCAAGAGCATAGATCCAGAGTGATCTAATAGGCAAAAAAAGGTGACAAATGAATGGGAAAACCCTTCTATTTATAACAAAATATTAGGTCATTCTAGATCTTGGAGCATGATTAAAATAATATTAACCAAATCTAGATCCATCTTTTATGGAATATGTTATTATATTTGTTGGAGGGAAAAGACATTTGACTTGGGTCAAATCCCTTTATTTGTAAATAATAAATAAATAAATGATTTATTTATTATTTTAAGGAAGTGGTTGAATGATAATTAAACAAATAATGATTTATTTAACTAATTATAAATGATTTAGTCATATTTAACAAGGAATATTATTTAAATAAGATTTAAATAATTATTCCTAGAAAATAAGAAGATAAATAAGGATTTATCTAATTAATTTCCTTGTTTTGGGTTAAATATGACCCGGAATAATAATTAAATTATTGTTTAATTAATTATTCCATGAGGAAAATCAAAAAAATATAGATTTGTTTAATATTTCCCTTTGGGGTTTCATGTTTACACCATAAACAACTTAATAAATGTGTTTTATTAAGTTATTTTACATAGTGAAAGAAATTTTGTTTAGGGTAGAATTGGTCTTACATGGTGTACTTGGGTCCATCTAATGATAATAGGTTAGATGCCAAAAAAATGGTGTAACAAAAATATCAAAAGGGATTTTCTATACTTGTCATATAAAATACACTAAAGGTCATAAGTGTGATGAGAAGACATTATTTTACATAGATTGTGAACAAGAAGCTTCAAAAGAAGAGGATACACACCAATAACCAACCCTAGAAGAGGAAGAAATGAGTTTGACCATATCATGTAATGCATTGGAAATAATTACCACTCCTCAAACTCAGAAGATAGAAGGACATACTAAGAAGAAAAATCTAATAGTGTTGATTGATTCAGGTAGTACCCATAATTTTATTCATTGTAAGGTACCCGAGGAATTGAATTGTTTCCTATACCCAACACTAGAATGTCAAGTGATGGTTGTAAATGGAGGAACTATAAATTTCTCTAGAAAATGCCATAATATCAAGATAACCATGGGAGGATATGTATTGAATATTCCAATGCTTTCTATTCCAATGGGAGGTGCTGATGTTGTACTATGAGTACAATGGTTACAATATTTGGGGACGGTAGCTTTTAATTTTCAAGAAATTTTCTTGAAATTTTTTTTGGAAGGAAAGGAAGTCAAATTACGAGGTATAGTAGGGAATTCGGGAAATATAATCAGCTCTAATGTCATGACAGATCTTCTGAAGAGAGAACAATGAGGTGTAATTTCACAATTATGTTCCCTAGAAGTTCCAACATGAAAATCAATCATTTCTCCAGATCTCCAAAAAGTCTTGGACAATCATTCCAAGGTTTTCGAAATTCTCAAAGTACTCCCACCTATTCGTGATCATGATCATGCTATTCATTTGATTCTGAGAACTGTATCTCCAAACATCAGGCCTTACAGATATCCTTGTTTCCAAAAGAGTGAAATTGAATGTATGATTGCAGAATTGTTAAAGGATGTTATAAATCAACCTAGTCAATGTTCTTTCTCCACTCCAGTAGTATTTGTGCACAAGAAGGATGGATCATGGCACATGTGTTGAGCTCAATAAGCTCACTATTAAAGATAAATTTCCCATTTTTGTGATTGATGAATTATTGGATGAATTACATGGAGCAATTTATTTTACCAAGTTGGATCTTCGTTCAGGGCATCATCAAATTAGAATGAAGACTGAATATATTCCGAAAATAGCATTTCGAACTCATGAGGGTCATTACGAATTTTTGGTCATACCTTTTGGCCTTACCAATGCACCTTCTACATTTCAGGGGTTGATGAATTCCATTTTCAAACCCTTCTTTAGAAAATTTGTGCTAGTATTTTTTTATGACATACTAATCTATAGCAAGTCTTGGAAGGATCATGTTCAACATGTTGACAAGGTGCTCAAACTATTCGAGGATAAACAATTATATGCAAAAACATCCAAATGTTTCTTTGGAGTACATGAGGTGGAATATATGGGCCATCTTGTATCTCACAAGGGTGTTAAGGTATACCCTAACAAAATTAAAGCCATTAGGGAATGGAAAGTCCCCACAACCATAGAGAAGTCGCTAGTATTTCTTGGGTTAACATGGTATTATCGCAAGTTTGTTAAGAATTATGGGAGAATAGTAACACCTATAACAAAATTATTGAAGAAATATGCATTTTCATGGACTCCTGAAGCAACTAAGGCCTTTGAACATCTTAAAGGGGCAATGGTCCTAGCACCAGTCATAGCTACGCCAGACTTCACAAAAACCTTTATTGCTGAATGTGATGCCCCAAAAAATGTAATTGGTGTTGTTTTAATGTAATAAGGAAGACCCATTACTTTTGAAATTCATCCAAATGAAGGAAAGTATTTACAGAAACCTATTTAGGAGAAGGAAATGTTGGTAGTACTACATGCACTAAAGAAATGGCAACCTTACCTAATGGGAAGACACTTCAAGGTAAAAACAGATCATGATAGTCTTAAAAACTTTTTTGAACAAAGAATATCTTCAAAAGAGCAGCAAAAATGGGTCACAAATATGTTGGGTTATGATTTTGAAATCATCTACAAAATAGGGAAGCTAAATATTGTTGTAGATGCACTATCAATAAAGGATTAAGAGGTGGAAGCATTTCTTTGTGACATTTCTATTATCCAACCAGACTGGATAACCGAAGCAAGGGATGAATGGAAGAAGGACGAAGAAGTGTTGACACTCATTCAAAATTTGCAGCAAGATCCTAGTACATCTAATACATTTAGTTGGAAAAATGATTCCTTATGTTACAAAGATCGCTTATATATTTGCAAGAATTCCCAACTAAAACAAAAGATTCTTTTGGATTTGCACACTTCTCCTTTAGGAGGACACTCAGGATTTTTAAAAACTTACCACAGGGTGAAGTAAGAATTTTTTTTGGATGGCCTTAAATATGATATTAAAAAGTTGGTGCTAGAATTTCTTGTTTTCCAACAAAATAAATTTGAGACAATTAGGACCCTGGGTGTTCTACAAACTTTATCCATTCCAAGTCAATGTTGGGAGGAGATTTCAATGGATTTTATCACAATTTTACCTAATTCCAAAGGAAAGAGTGTCATCATGGTGGTCGTTGATAGAATTACCAAGTATGCACACTTTTGTGCATTATCTCATCCATTTAAAGAAAGTATAGTTGCTACTACATTTATGGAAACAATTCAAAAGCTATGTGGAAACCCAAAGATTATTGTAAGTGACAGAGATCCCATTTTTACTGGAAATTTTTGGATGGAATTATTTTCTTGTTTGGGTACTCAATTAACTCATAGCTCATCTTATCATCCTTAATCTGATGGTCAAACTGAGATAGTGAATAAATGTTTGGAAGGGTATCTTCATTGGTTTGTATCCGATAAGAAAACACAATGGGTTAAGTGTTTACCTCTAGTTGAATTGTGGTATAACACTCCCTTCCATACTGCAGCAAAAATGACCCCATTTATGGCACTTTATAGATATCATCCACCGTCCATCACATCTTATTTAAGAGAAAATTATAAGGTTAAAGCAGTGGAATATCACATCAACCATCAACAAGAAGTTCTGCAACTCTTAAAGGATAAGTTAAGTTTGGCACAAAATCGAATGAACCAATAGGCAGAATAACATCTCACTGAGAGAAGTTTTGATGTAGGAGACATGGTATTTTTATGGCTACAACCATACAAAAATTTTTCCCTCAAGCAAGCTAAGAAGGATAATAAGTTATCACCAAAGTACTATGGTCCTTATAAGGTGTTGCAAAAGATTGGTACTATGGCATACAAATTGGGGCTTCCTGCTTCTTCACGAGTGCATCCAGTTTTCCATCTTTTATGCTTAAAGAAGGTTATAGGGGACAAACTTCTAGTTCAAACAATATTTCCAGAACTTGATGATGAAGGAAAACTCAGATTAGAACCTGAAGCCGTCATGGAAGGAAGAACTCGACAGCTATGAAATCGATCAATTTCAAAGTATCTCATCAAATGGAAGAACTTACCCACTGAATATTCTACATGGGAGGATGATAATTTTATACAGAAGCATCCGAATCTACTCAAGCATTGAGGATAACACGTTTTCGAAGGAGAGGGGCATGTTAGGTCCCTATGTTACTAGTATAGTCCCTTATTGTTCTTAGTGTACTAACCCCCTTATTGTTATTGTTAAACCCTTATAACCCCAATATTGTTATTATTGTGCCCTTACATTATTATTGCTAGGTCGTATAGGATTATATTGTGACCCCATGGACTCCCATATATAGAAGGAGGTTTTGGTAATTTGTATCATCCAAGAATTGTTCATTTATGTAATGTATTGGAGGTTGCACCCTTGAAGTGGCTGATTTCTAAGGCATTGATCTCTCTTTTCTTCTATTTTTGGAGCTGGTTTCATAACACTCAATTATCTCAATTATGAAATAATTAATATCTTATAATTATAATATTTTGGAAATTTAATTATGATAAATAACTCAATCATGTGAATCCACCCTTTTATCATGGTACAAAATGAACATAAGTAAGAGAAAAGGTGAAAAGGGATGAATTTTATCCAACAAATGAGTTAAGTTGATATTTGGTTTCTCTCACTATAATGGAGTGGAAAATAGGGTTATAGCATTCTCCCTCCACGTCAAACATGAAACATGAGATAGGGAGTGTGCTGGAACAAGTTAATAGTGATATGTTGCACATTTTTTCTTTATAGATGGATGCAACATAGATTAAGAGGAAGCAAGAGGAAGTCAAAAGGGAATTGGATATATTTTTCCATAGATGCACCAAGAGGCACCCCATAAATGAGTGTCCATTGAATACCATATAGGTCTTCTCTGTTTGTGAGGAGAACCATGCAACAAATAATATTTGCTTTCTTATATGCTTGAAGGTTGTATATCGAGGGGAAGAGAATGGATTTGAGCACGTTTGATTCATCAACCAAAGGAGTATGCAAGGGTCTCAACCATACCATCAAGGCATGTAGGATGCACATTATCCTACCTTCAGTCAAAACCAAATTGCACTTTCCACCCATGGTTCCATCCATCTCAATCATCTTGGTCAGTACCCTCTCCTTGGTCCTACTCTCTCTAGTTTCCTTCTTAACCTATCAATCCACCCTTTCAGTGATACTTACCTTAACCTACGCAATGGGGAAACCATTCCAAGGATGCAGGCTGCACGAAACCCAACCTCTTGCCTTGTTACTTCCTCCTCCACCTCAACCACACCTACCCCACAATTACCCACCTAAGCAAGCTTATGTGCCTTCCCAACCCAATCTTAACCTAAGAGAAAAGCTATCCTAGAAGATCTATAGTGTGGAAACATCATATCCTACTTATGTTTTGGAGATCCAAGTGATTAACCTTAGGTAATATGGTAAGGTACTTCCAGATCCCCACCCACCTTCGTCACCTAAAGGTATTAAATAAAAGAAGAAATATAGTACCCCTCAAGATAACACACTACGCTATCCTAGAAGGTGTTCCCAACCTCAACAGGACACCCCATAAGAGGTAGAACTTGTGGGAGAATTGAAGAAATTGTGTGTTGAGATAGCCTTTCTCGAGGCCATAAAATATCTCCCAATTTACAAGAAGCTTATGAGGGAAGAGTGTTTCAAGAAACCCATAAGAAAAAAAAGAGATTCCCCCACTATCAATTTTTTTGGGCAGTTGTTTGATCTAATGCTTGGGAGGGTTATCTCCCAAAAGTACTTATATCTTGGTAGACCAATAGTGGATGCGCACATTAACGATATTTTTGTCCCCGACACCCTGATTGAACTTGGGGATGTAATTAGTGTCATGACCAAGGAAACCATGTTGTATATAAACCTCCAAGGAACCTTGAGAAATACCACTATAGTGTTGCAACTTACATATAGATCCATAGTATCCCCTAATGAATTTATTGAGGACGTAATTGTATCTATTCAATCCTTGGGATGTTCCATAGATTACCTTTTTCTCCAACCAAAAACGGAGTTTAATGGGTACCTATCATTGAAGGGAGACCTTTATTAGCCATTGTTGATGGTTACATTAGTTGCAGAGTTGTAAACATGACCATTAAAAATGGTCATCTCACAAGGAAGTTTGTAATATATTCTCTTGCTCAACCCTTGTTGAGCATGATTTTCTTTTGTGGGTAGAGGAAGAGGAAGAGGAATATTTTTATCAATTATCCCTTTATCTATTTTTTACATTAGAAATCATTTTATGAAGTAGACGACCAGATGAGGATGACCTTATTGATCAGTTCTTGTGGAATCAAACTCCTTCTACCATGCCGATTGATGAGGTAGTCGAATAATCCTTAGGGAATCCTGAGAAAAATCCATGGGTTGAAATCGTTGCTGCTAATTAAGATATAGGATTTCCTAATTTTTTGGAAATCAATCCATACAAAGCTATAAAAATCAACCCTTCCCTCTCAACAAAGAAAGAGGTGAAACTATGCAAGGTATTGAGACAAAATCTTGATGCCTTTTCTTGGGAATATAAGGAAACAAAATGTGTTCACCCCTCAGTTTTTACCCACAATATTTACGTTAAGGAGGGATGTAAACATGTGTGCTAAACCTAGAGGAGAATGAACCATGCCCTTAAGGATATTCTGAAATAAGAATTGTAAAAAATATTGGATACTAGATTAATCTACATCATTTCATATAGTGAGTGGGTATCCCCTCTTTTCATGGTGCCAAAGAAGAATGGGAAGTGGAGGATATTTGTTGACTACATGGAACTCAACAAGGCTACAAATAAATACCATACTCCTTTGCCTTTCATTGATAAATTTTGGATGGCCTTGCAGGAAAGAAAATATTTTCATTCCTGGATGGATGTAGTGGATATAGTCAAATCTAGATAAGCACTGAGGATTGGTACAAGGCCACCTTTACATACCCATGGGCAAATTTTCCTATAAAGTCCTTCCATTTGGCTTTTGGAATGCACCTTCCACCTTCCAAAGTGCAGTTTTGATTATTTTTATGGATCTTGTTCATGACACTGTTGAAATCTACATGGATGAATTCACCCCTTATGGAAATTATTTCCAGGAATCTCTTTCCAATTTGTGAAAAATTCTAAATAAATGTATTGAAATGAATCTATCACTGAGTCATGAAAAATGTGAAATTTTTATTAATGCATAGATTTTGCTAGGGAAATTCATTTCTAAGGAAGGGATCCAATTCAACCCTAAATAGATCACCATCATCAAATGGTTCCTTTCCCATATAAAGAAAACGGATGTTAGAATTTTTATTGGGCTATCTAGAGACTACAGAAGATTATTTAAGGACTTTAGCAATTTTGGTTAACCTTTGTCTGGATTGCTGGAGAAATATTAATATTTTTGTTGGATTGATAAATGTTAGGAGGGATTCGAAGAGATGAAAGAAATATTCTTGTCAAGATAAATCCCCTCTATAGACATAGGCGACCTCTCTAGCCCTAGAGTGGGTCTAGCAACATGAGATTATTTCTAACAGAATATTTCTTAACAAATTCTTTCAATGCAATGAAGAAAGAGACATAAATACATTTTTCCAATTGTTATCCTTGGATCTATTGATGGTGACCTTGATCCACGATCCTTGTAGGCCGCTTCCTGCTACTGATGGCACGTGAATACCTGTAGATGATCAAGAGATAAAATAAAATGTGGTATAATATATAATAAATGTAAGCACTAGCTATCTAGCAGATCAAGGAGTAACATAATATTTGCGTAATAATATAGATAAATATAGAAAGAAAATATCAGATGTTGTTATTAATAAATTACAAAAGGATAGCTTACAACTAGTCCTTAATGTTGGAGGCATCCTCAGGTGAAAATTTAAATCCTTCACCCAACTCAAAATCATTCCTTCTCTCGTACACTTAGGCTTAATCATGATGCTAGCATGTAAAGGGATGAGAGTTCAGATGAGTCTGAAAATGACCAACCAAGCTCTAAACTTGGGGGGATGAGGGATGTGAATTTATAGCAAGGAGAAGGAGGTTGGGAGCCCATGAAAGGAGGAGGAAGGCCGATTTTCTAAGGGATGATCCCCCATGTATGAGATCAAGGCTCTAAAATGAGAGAGCTTGACCTTATCATCTATGTTCAAAAACTAACTTGCCTCCCTTGAGATTCTAGAGGTCAAAGCTTCTCCTCCACTTGAGGAAGCACTACCAGAAAGGGGATTAGCATGGTTTTCCAGGAAATTAAGGCGCTGAAAGTGCTATGTCGAAATTGGGAAAAAGACAACAACACAATCATGGCACTAGGAAGAGCACTGACCCAGGAAACTAGGAATTTGACACATTTGCGTCAGTAGTATTTCAAGGAAGCCTTATTTGGATCTTCAAGGCGATATGTTAGCATATTTCTTGATTATGGATACATTACACAGGATTATTCACATGGAATTTCAGGATCAAGAATGTGAAAATGAGCATGGTGACAAATTACTATGAAATAAATGCCCCTAAAGCATGAAGGAAGAACATGGAGCAATGGCTGAAATGATTTATGAACCAAGGCAAAGAATGCATACCACCTTTGGAGAACCCGTCAAGTCAAACATTTACAATATGTGACATATCCTGTATAAATATTCCTAACCACATAATGTTTTACTAGGCATCAAATAACACATGAGCCCACGGTATGGTCGCAGCCATCCGTCTAAAAGAGATCATAGAAATGGATCTGCGCTATGTACACAACCATATGTATAGATAGGATCATGTATACAATGATGAATACTCAATAACTCCTTGCATCCTAGACCAGATGTGACTCAGAGTCTTCACTGCGATCTCAATCAACCTAATGTACGTATCTAGCCATGTGAATAAATGTGTTGGTGTCGAACATGGAAGAAACCACCTGATTACCGTCCAATGATGAGAACCATTAACAGACATTATAGAGACCACAAATAATGATGATGGACCTCAAGGAAGAACAATGCAAGCTATAAGTGTGAATGGATGTGTTGAAGTCGTCCAGTTATAGAATCATTTGATCGAAGGCCAATGATGTGAACTTATCATCGAACATGAAGAATTTTCCAATGATGCATGCAAGCTCCAAGGTACTGAACAGATAATGAACCGAATTTTATAGGAAGTGATTCACCTAAGGAGGGACATAATGATTCCTGCATCATCAACACAAAACAATAAATATATTGAGATGATAGGAGTGATTCGAGATTGTAACATAGGAGGTTATATATGCATAGTATGTTTGAAAAAAAATACTTCTATTGAACTTATTGGAGATAAAAATTGGATTAGAGGTCATGTTGGAAAAATTGGTAATCAGACCCACGGAGGCAAAGTGAAGAATGTAGGATGTCCCCAACCCGACACAAATTGCAGACAAGTGGCATGTTCAAGAGTGACAAACTGCCCATAATACACATAGGATGTTCACTTTCAATTTCCCCCATTATTACCTACGAGTACCGCATTACTTTTTATAGCTATCATGAAGAGGATAACATATACTAATGATGTAAGTTCATTCTTTGAATGAAACGATCCTAGTAATTTTAACGAGCCCTAGGAAGGAGGAACTCTCTCTCATCATGGTGAGAAGTATTTCGCCATTTAATATTTAATGAGTCCAACAAAAGGTAAGCTTAGTAAATTTTCATGTTTAGCGAGTTTGAAAAGAAACAAAATAAAAATCCATCATGTCATTTTTAATAAGTCATCTCTTGAATCCAAAAATGTAGAAAACTATGTTCGAGAGAACATCTTGACCATATTTGATCAAGGTATTATTTTTTTGTAAATAGTAAACCTCGGCCTGAAAAAGGGGTAAACATATACTAAGACTGCGTAAGTTCATTAACTTTATAAAGTTCGAAATGCCAAGTACTCGAAATTTTTTTCATGTTTTGAGAGTCAGAAAAGAGCTAAAAGTTGACTCCAAAGGGGTTCCTTTTTTGTGAACATTTAACAAGCCAGAAAAAGAGATAAAATTCAACTCATTTGCATCAGAAACAACCATCAGTAGTGTGAGAGCCCTGTACTACACATAAATAGAAAACATCACAGATATCGAGGAAAAAATAGTAAATTGGAAAAATGTTTTAAAAAATCTATAAATAGACCAAAACCAAAATCATTTTCACGTTTTGATTTTGAGAAGAGCATTTTTTCCATTTTCCCTTTGAATTTCAAATCAGTGCTGCGACCAATCTGGGACACTATTAGTTAGACCGTCAGCGCCAGGTAAGAGCTCAAAACCTCCTTTTAAATTTAATTCTATTCATTTGGCATTTGGTTTTTACAATTAGGGAGCTTAAGGGAGGGATTTCAAAATTTAAAATCGAATGCGACCAATGTGATTTTGAGCTATCGAGATTGCACCTAACTCATTTGGGTAGTGTGCCATCATCATCGAATCATTTTGGATAGACTCGCTTGCCACGAGGAATATTTTAAATAGAGAAAATATCCCAACTCCACCTTTATTTTCTAAAAATTCTTCCATGAATGCTTGTAAAATACCAATTGGACATGTTTTACAGGTGCTTTCAGTGAAGATGCTGGTTGAATGGAGAGAACGAGGCCATGAGGTGGAAGACCACCAAGACTTGAATGCCCAAGATTGTTTCAATGCTTTGAGCAATTTTGGTTTATTGAAATTATTCCAAACATCCATTCTAAGAGTTCAATTGAAGATTATAGAGTATCTAATTAGTATCTAGGATGTGGAACGATAGTTTTTCTTCATCGAGGACCAATATTTAGAGCTAGATCTAAAGGACATCTATTTTATCAGTGGGCTATCCAGGCAAGGGAATATGATCCAAATCTTCGGAGCTCGCACAGGTGGCGAGAGAATGAGCATGCTCATCCAGAGATATTGTCTCAGGGAAAAGAAGATAGAGAGTGGAAACATAGAAATATCTTCCACTAGAGTGCCTCCAATTCGCACGATAATGCATTGTATCACGATAGTGATAGGAGCCTAGGAATTTCATGAGGAAAAAAAATCTCAGTTATAGTATGTGATGGACTGCTTGGCCCCAATGATGTTCAATAGGTGTGAGGGGTTGCTAGCTAACATGAAGAGAAAAATAACCAAGTGCAAGACAAGGAGACTAAAATAGTTTGGGTATGGGTCAATTCTGATGAGATTGTTTCTAGAGAGACTATCCCTATTCTAGTATTAGTGGTTAGGTATCCATGATCCATCCCCAAGGGACCCGAGGCTGATGATATGGTGTGACATAATGATCCAACAAGGAGGGGGGAAATAGATGCATTTCCCCACATCATTCTTCAGTTGGTTACAACATCAACTTATAGTATTTGAGGACTATGCATATGTAGGCATTGACTTTGCAGGAGATCTGAATCTTTCGATCCCACCAGGCATATAGTGGACCGATGCAAGTAAAAATTATTTTAATTTTTTTTTTACTTTTTAGATGTTTTTTTATGTGTTCTGACACGTAAAATTATTATTTTCTTATATATATGGGTCCTAAGAGACCTCTTTACATGTCATCGATTGCATGGAGGGTAGCCCACTCAGCAGAGGATGCTCCTTATGAGGAGGGAACATACACATTAGCTAAGCTGGAGTAGAACCTGGTTGGCCCCATGCGAGGCATTCCATAGTATCCTAGATTCAATGATATTACACTTTGCTTTGAGAAACACACTGTCAGAGTTCTAAGAAGTTGGGAAAGATAATGAGATCTAATGTCATGAAAAACATTCTGAAGAAAGAATAATGAGGTGTAATTGCATAATTATGTTCATTATATGTTCCAACATCAAAATCAATTATTTCTCTAGATCTCCAAAAAGTTTTGGAAAATCATTCCAAGGTTTTTGAAACTCCCAAAGGACTCCCACCTATTTGTGATCATGGTCATGCTATTCCTTTGGTTCCAGGAAGTGTCCCTCCAAAGATCACACCTTACAGATATCCTTATGTCCAAAAGAGCGAAATTGAACGTATGATTGTAGAAATGTTAGAGGCTGATATAATTCAACCTATTCAAAGTTCTTTCTTTGCTGCAGTAGTATTGGTGCACAATAAGGATGGATCATGGTGCATGTGTCCGGATTATAGGGAGCTCAATAAGCTCACTATTAAAGATAAATTTCCCATTCCTATGATTGATGAATTATTGGATGAATTACATGGAGAAATTTATTTTTCCAAGTTGGATCTTCCTTTAGGATATCATCAAATTAGAATGAGGACTGAAGATATGCCAAAAATAGCATTTCAAACTCATGAGGGTCATTATGAATTTTTGGTCATACCTTTTGGCCTAACCAACGCACCTTCTACACTTCAAGGGTTGATGAATTCCATTTTCAAACCCTTCCTTAGAAAATTTGTGCTATTATTTTTTAATGACATACTAATCTACAACAGGTCTTGGAAGGATCATGTTAACCATGTTGACAGGGTGCTGAAACTATTGAAGGATAACAAATTATATGCAAAAACATCCAAATGTTTCTTTGGAGTACATGAGGTGGAATATATGGGTCATATTGTATCTCACGAGGGTGTTAAGGTAGACCCTAAAAAAATCAAAGGAATTAAGGAATGGAAATTCCCCACAACCATAAAGTAGTTGCGAGGATTTGTCGAGTTAATAGGGTATTATCGCAAGTTTGTTAAGAATTATGGGAGAATAGCTGCACTCTAACAAAATTATTGAAGAAAGATGTATTTTCATAGACTCCTGAAGCAACTAAGGCCTTGGAACATCTTAAAGAAGCAATGTGCCTAGCACCAATCTTAGCTACGCCAGAATTCACAACAACCTTTATTTTGGAAGGTGATGCCTCAAGAAATGGAATTGGTGCTATTTTATTGCAAGAAGTAAGACCCATTACTTTTGAAAGTAATCCAATCAAAGGAAAGTATTTACAGAAAGCTATTTATGAGAAGGAAATGTTGGCAATACTACATGCACTAAAGAAATGGTGACCTTACCTTTCGGGAAGACACTTCAAGGTAAAAACTAATCATGATAGTCTTAAACACTTTTTGGAACAAAGAATATCTTTAGAAGAGTAGGAAAAATGGGTCACAGACGTGTTGGGTTATGATTTTTAAATCATCTACAAAAAAGGGAAGCTAAATGTTGTTGCATATGCCCTCTCAAGAAAGGATGAAGAGGTGGAAGCCTTACTTTGTTCCATTTCTATTATCCAACTAGATTAGATAACCGAAGCAAGGGATGAATGGAAGAAGGATGAAGAAGTGTTGACCCTCATTCAAAATTTGCAGCAAGATCCTAGTACATCTGATACATTTAGTTGGAAAAATGATTCCTTATGATACAAATATTGCTTATGTATTTGCAAGAATTCCCAACTAAAACAAAAGATTCTTTTGGAATTGCACACTTCTCCTTTAGGAGGACACTCAGGATTTTTAAAAACTTACCACAGGGTGAAGAAATATTTTTTTTTGGATGGCCTTAAATCTGATATTAAAAATTCAGTGGCAGAATGTTTGGTTTTCCATCAAAATAAAGTTTAGACAATTAAGACCCTGGGCCTTCTACAACCTTTATCCATTCCAATTCAACGATGGGAGAAGATTTCAATGGATTTTATCATAGGTTTACCTAAGTTCAAAGGAAAGAGTGTCATCATGGTGGTAGTTGATAGATTTACCAAGTATGCACACTTTTGTGAATTATCTCATCCATTCAAAACAAGTACAGTTGCTACTGCATTTATGGAAATAATTCAAAAGCTACATGGAAACCCAAAGATTATTATAAGTGACGGAGATCCTATTTTTACTGGAAATATTTGGACGGAATTATTTTCTTGTTTGGGTACTCAACTACCTCATAGCTCATATTATCATCCTCAATCTGATGGTCAAAATGAGATAGTGAATAAATGTTTGGAAGGATATCTTCATTGTTTTGTATCTGATAAGCAAACACAATGGGTCAAGTGGTTACCTCTCACTGAATGGTGGTATAACACTTCCTTCCATACTGCAGCAAAAATGAAACCATTTATGGCACTTTATGGATATCATACACCGTCTATAACATATTCTTCAAGGTAAAATTATAGGGTTCAAGCAGTGGAGTATCACATCGACCATCAACAAGAAGTTATCCAACTCTTAAAGGATAACCTAAATTTGGCACAAAATCGAATGAAACAACAGGAAGATAAACATCGCAGTGAGAGAATTTTTGATGTGGGAGACTCGGTATTTGTACGACTACAACCATACAAACAAATGTACCTCAAGCAAGCTAAGAAGGATAATAAATTATCACCAAATTACTTTGAGTTCAAACAATATTTCCATAACTTGATGAGGAAGGAAAAATCATATTAGAACCTGAAGCAGTCACGGAAACAAGAACTCGACAACTATGAAATCGATCAATTTCATAGTATCTCATCAAATGGAAGAACTTACCCACTGAATATTCTAGATGGGAGGATGATAATTTTATACAGAAGCATCTGGATCTACTTAAGCATTGAGGACAACACTTTTTTGAAGGAGAGGGGAATGCTAGGTCCCTATGTTACTAGTATAGTCCCTTATTGTTGTTAGTGTAACCCCTTATTGTTATTGTTGTACCCCTGTAGCCCCAATATTGTTATTATTGTGCCCTTACATTATTATTGTTAGGTCGCCTAGGATTATATTTTGGCCTCATGGACTCCTACATATAGAAGGAGGTTTTGTTCATTTGAATAATCCAAGAGTTGTTCATTTATGTAATGTATTGGAGGTTTCCCCCTCGAAGTGGCTGATTGCTAAGGTGTTGATCTCTCTTTTCTTCTATTTTTGGAGCTAGTTTCATAACACTTAGTTATCTCAATTATGAAATAATTTTTATCTCATAATTATAATATTTTGGAAAATAAATTATGATAAATAACTCAATCATATAATTCCACCCTTTTATCATGGTATAAATTGGATATAAGTATGATAAAAGGTGAAAAGGTATGCATTTTATCCAACAAATGAGTTAAGTTGATATTTGGTTTCTCTCACTATAATGGAGTGGAAACTAGGGTTATAGCGTTCTCACTCAACCTCAAACATGAAACATGAGATAGGCAGTATGATGGAACACTTTAACAGTGATATGTTGTACATTTTTTCTTTATATATGGATGCAACACAGATTAAGAGGAAGCAAGAGGAAGTCGAAAGGGAATTAGATATATTTTTCCATAGATGCACGAAGAGGCACCCCACAAACGAGTTTCCATTGAATAGCATATAGGTCTTCTCTGTTTGTCAGGAGAACCATGCAACAAATAATTTTCCCTGTTATAGGTCTAAATGTTATATATCGAGGGGAAAAGAATGGATTTGAGCACCTTTCAGTCATCAACCAAAGGAGTATGCAAGGCCATCAACCATACTATCAAGGCATACAAGATGCACATTATCCTGCCTTCAGTCAAAACCAGAATGCACCTTTCCACCCTTGTTACCATCCATCTCATTCATCATGGTCAATACCCTCTCCTTGGTCATACTCTCTCTAGTTTCCTCCTAAACCTATCAATCCACCCTTTCAGTGATACTTACCTCAACCTATGCAATGGGGAAACCATTCCAAGGATGGAGGTTGTAGGAAACCCAACCTCCTACCTTGTTACTTCCTCCTCCACCTCAACCACACCTACCCCACAATTACCCACATAAGAAACCTTAGATTCCTTCTGAACCAAATCTTAACCTAAGAGAAAAGCTATCCTAGAAGATCTATAGTGTGGAAACATCATATCCTACTTATGTTTTGGAGATCTAGGAGATCATCCTTAGGTACATTAAGGTACTTCTAGATCCCCACCCACTTTCGCCACCTAAAGATCTAAAATAAAAGAATAAATATAGTACCCCTCAAAATAATACATTGTGCTATCCTCGAAGGTGTTCCCAACCTCAACAACACACCCCATAAGAGGCGGAAATTGTGGGAGAATTGAAGAACTTGTGTGTTGAGATAACCTTTCTCTAGGTCATAAAATATGTCCCAATTTACAAGAAGATTACGATGGAAGAGTGTTTCAAGACAACCAAAAGAAAAAAAAAAAGAGATTCCCCCACTATCAATGTTTTTTGGCAATTGTTTGATCTAATGCTTGGGAGGGTTATCTCCCAAAAGTACTTATATCTTGGTAGACCAATAGTGGATGCGCACATTAACAATATTTTTGTCCCTAACACCCTGATTGACCTTGGGGATGTAATAAATGTCATTACCAAGGAAAAAATGTTGTATATAAACCTCCATGGAGCCTTGAGAAATACCATTATAGTGTTGCAACTTACATATAGATCCATAGTAGCCCCTATGAATTTATTGAGGATGCAATTATATCCATTCAATCCTTGGAATATTCCATAGATTGCCTTTTTATCCAACCAAAAAATGAGTTTAATGGGTACCTTATCATTGTAGGGAGACCTTTATTAACCAATTTTGATGCTTAAATTAGTTTGAGAGTTGTAAACATGACCATAAAAAATGGTCATCTTACAAAAAAAATTGTATTATATCCTCCAGCTCAGCACTTGTTGAGCATGATTTTCTTTTATGGGTAGAGGAGGAGGAAGATGAATATTTTTATATCTTATTCCTCTATCTATTTTTTACATTAGAAACCATTGTAGGAATTATAAAACCATATTAGAATGACCTTATTGATCACTTCTTATAGAATCCACCTCCTTCTACCATGCCGATTGATGAGCTAGTTGAATAATCCTTAAGGAATCCTGAGAAAAATCCATGGGTTGAAATCATTGCTGCTAATTAAGATCTAGGATTTCCTAATTTTTTGGAAATCAATCCATCCAAAGCTCTAAAAATCAACCCTTCCCTCTCAGCAAATAAAGAGGTGAAACTATGCAAGGTATTGAGACAAAATCTTGATGCCTTTTCTTGGGAATATAAGGAAACAAAATGTGTGCACCCCTCAGTTTTTACCCACCATATTTACATTAAGGAGGGATGTAAACATGTATTCTAAACCTAGAGGAGAATGAACCATGCCCTTAAGGATATTTTGAAATAATAATTGTAAAAAATATTGGATACTAGATTAATCTACATCATTTCATACAGTGAGTGGGTATCCCCTCTTGTCATGGTGCCAAAGAAGAACGGGAAGTGGAGGATATTTTTTGACTATATGGAACTCAACAAGGCTACAAATAAATACCATACTCCTTTTCCTTTCATTGATAAATTTTGGATGGCCTTGTAGGGAAGAAATTATTTTCATTCCTAGAAGGATTTAGTGGATATATTCAAATCCAGATAAGTGCTGATGATCGGCACAAGACCACCTTTACATACCCATTGGCGATTTTTCCTATAAATTCCTTTAATTTGGCTTTTAGAATGCACCTTCCACCTTCTGCAGGGCAGATTTGAGTATTTTATGGATCTTTTTCACGAAACTATTGAAATGTACATGGATGACTTCACCCCTTATAGAAAGTATTTCCAGGAAGCTCTTTCCAATTTGCACAAAATTCTAAATAAATGCATGGAAACGAATCTATCACTGAGTCCTGAAAAGTGTGAAATTTTTATGAATGCATAGATTGTCCTAGGGAAATTTCCTTTCTCAGTAAGGGATCCAAGTCAACCCTAAATAGATCACCATCATCAAAAGGTTCCTTTCCCATATAAATAAAAGGGATGTTAGAATTTTTATTGGGCTATCTAGAGACTACGGAAGATTAATTAAGGACTTTAGCAATTTGGCTTAACCTTTGTCTAGATTGTTGACTAAATATTAATATTTTTGTTGGATCGATAAATGTTAGGAGGGTTTTGAAGAGATGAAAGAAATATTTTTGTCAAGATAAGTCCCTTCTGCGGACATAGGTGATCTCTCTAGCCCTAGAGTTGGTCTAGCAACATGAGATTCTTTTTAACATAAGATTTCTTAACAAATTCTTACAATGCAATGAGGAAAGAGACATAAATACATTTTCCAATCATTATCCTTGGATCCATTGATAGTGACCTCAATCCACAATCCTTGTAGGCTGCTTCCCGCTACTGATGGCACGCTAATACCTATAGATGATCAAAAGACAACAGAAAATGTGATGCAATATATAATAAATGTAAACACTAGCTATCTAGCAGATCAAGGAGTACCAGAATATTTGCATAATCATGTAGATAAATATAGAAAGAAAATATCAGGTGGTATTATTGATAAATTACAAAAGGAGAGCTTACAACCAGTCTTTGATGTTGGAAGCATCCTTAGGTGAAAATATAAATCCTTCACCCAGCTCGAAAGAATTCCTTCTCTCAAGCACTTAGGCTTAATCACGATGCTAGCATGCAAAGGGATGAGAGTTTAGACGAGTCTAGAAATTACCAACCAAGCTCTAAACTTGGGGGGATGAGGGAAGTGAATTTATAGCAAGGAGAAGGAGGTTGGGAGTCCATGAAAGGAGGATGAATGCCCACACACATGGATGAGATCAAGGCTCTAAGATGAGAGAGCTTGACCTTGTCATCTATGTTCAAAAAACAACTTTCCTCCCTTGAGCTTCTAGAGGCTGAATATTCTCCTCCACTTGAGGAAGCACTACCAAAAATTGGATCAGCATGGTTTTCCAAGAAATTAAGGTGCTAGCACCGCTGGGTCGAAACTGGGAAAATGACATCAATGCAGTCATGGCACTAGGAAGAACGTTGACCTAGGAAACTAGGAATTTGACTAATTTTCTTCAGTAATATTTCAAGGAAGCCTTATTTGTGTAGGTTTTAACCCTGAACAGAAATTATCTACAAACGAATCTTAAAACATAAAATAAACAATAGTGAGAGCATAAAACATAAAATAGATAAACACAAAGAATTTCCCCTGGATCCCAAATCAGGACGACCAACTTGATTTTTCATTATATTCCTTTTAGTGTTACAACACATATATATACATGCCGAAGCATACATAAACCCCAATCCATTAAACCTGGATTAGAACATAATCGTAGTTCCCTTGACCAGATCTACAAAATACCAGCAGCCGAAAACCATCGTCCCCCAAAACCATGTGAAAAATCATGCATAAAACCATGGGTGGGTCCGCCTATGAGTGGGTCTAAACACCAAAAAACATTTTTCCAGAGCACTACCCCAGACCCCAACAGGGGGGCAAGAATATAACACATACCCAACATTATCCCACTTGTTGTTTTCTTTTTGAAAGGGGACCACAAGAAAGCTTAGTCATTATCCCAAATCTGCAACACCCATTGTTTCTCTACACCAAGAGAACTTCTGAGTGCTCGCATACTTCATCAATGCATCTCCAAAATTCTTGAAAGTGTTAACCTTTACCAAAAACACCCTTTTATCCTCAACCATATCGCTCACAAAGTGATATTGAACATCAATGTGCTTTGTCTTTGAATGATAAGCAGGGTTCTTATCCAAGAAAATTGCACTTTGGCTATCACAGTCTATCCTTATAGCTCACTGCACCAACCCCGTACTTGAACACAATATTTGCAACCAAACTGCTTCCTTTCTTGCATGAGTGGCTACCATGTATTTTTCCTCTGTAGTTGAAAAAGCCACTACAAACTGTCATTTACTCATCCAACTGACTGCACCTCCAAATAGGTTAAACACATACCCAGTTGTAGATCTTATTTGGTCTAGATTTCCAGCCCAGTCTGCATCAAAAAGACCATGAATTTCCAACACTCTTTCCAATCCTGGTCTTCCCTGGTAGCACAAGCCATAATCACTAGTGCCACGCAAATATCTAAAAACCCGCTTCACTGCTATTGAATGCTCCTTCCCTGGGTTTGACATAAACCTGCTCAATACTCCCACTGCATGTACAATTTCTGTTCTAGTGCAGACCATTGCATACATCAGGCTACCCACTACACTTGCATATGGAACATGACACATATCCTCCTCTTCTTCTTCTGTCTTGGGGCATTGTTCAGTAGACAACTTTACACCTACAAGAATAGGAACATTCACCAATTTACTATCCTACATATTGAACCTCTACAATATAGTCTCGAAATAATTCCTTTGGCTTAACCAAAGCTTCCTCTTTGCCTGATCTCTCTTAATTTCCATGCCCAAAATATAGTTTGGAGCACCAAGATCCTTCATGTCGAATTTGGAGAACATTTGGGTCTTCAAATCTTGGATAATTTCTTTGTCATTTCCAATCAACAACATATCATCCACATACAATACCAAATAAATAACACAGTCACCAATTAATTTAAAATAAACACAACGATCCTCCTTGCTTCTGGTAAAGCCATGTCCCCATATATAGGTATCAAATTTATGATACCACATCCTTGGTGACTATTTTAACCCATACAGAGAATTCGTTAACCTGCATACCAGTTCTTTCTTCCCCTTCACCATAAAGCCTTCAGGTTGTTTCATGTCGATTTCCTCTTCTAGATCCCCGTGAAGAAATTTTGTCTTCACATCCGTCTATACTATCTCAAAATCAATTGCAGCAGCGACAGATAAAATTAAAATAATAGAAGTAACTTTGGAAACAGGAGAAAAAATATCACCAAAATCATTTCCCAGCACCTAGGAATAACCTTTTGCTACCAACCGAGCTTAGTATTTCTCCACCTTGCCTTCTACATTCATCTTCCTCTTAAACACCCATTTTCTCTAGATGGGATTTATTCCAGCCGGCAACTCCACCAAATTTCATGCCTCATTTTTATGCAAGGATGCCATTTCATCAACCATGGCCTCCTTCTAGAGTTTTCCATCCTTTGAATCTATTGCCTCCTTGACAGTTTTGGGATCATCATTAGTTATAGTTAAATAAAAATTTGAAAAAAAAGTATATGGACTATACCTTTCTGGTTGTCTCCTTTCTTGAACTGATCTTCTCATAGCTGGAGTTTGTGGCTCTTCCTCTTCTGAGTCTTCTTATGTTCTAGAGTCGGATTCATCCTCCTTTAGCTCAAACAATATCTTCCTAGGTTCCTTTGGTAGGACTTCATGTTTAAAAATATCTTTCACCTCTCTAAAGACCACATCTCGACTGTACACAAGCTTTCTTATTTCCAGGCTCCAAAGCTTGTAACCCTTTAAACAATCCCTTTACCTAATAAAGATGCACCATTCAGATTTATTATCCAACTTGCTCCTTTTCTCCTTTGGAACATGTACATATGCATCACATCCAAATACCCTCATATGTGAAAGAGAGGGTTTCTTACCAATCCATAACTCATGTTGAGTCTTATCCTCCATTGCTAATGAAGGTGATCTGTTCACCAAGTAACATGCAGCCTCCACTACCTCTGCCCAGAATTCTTGTCCTAACTTGGTACCACTGAGCATGCTTCTTGCATTTTCCATTAGCATTGTATTCATTCTTTCTGCAACTCTATTTTGTTGAGGTGTGTATGGAGTACACTTCTGCCTTGCTATACCACACTTCGTACAAAAATCTTCAAATTCCTTCTTGCAGAACTCCCCACCATTATTTGTCCTCAACACCTTTATCTTCTTCTCGATTTGGTTTTCCACCACAGCCTTAAATTCTTTAAATCTATCAAAGAATTTAGATTTCTTCCTCAAGAAATATATCCATGTATTCCTTGAGAAGTCATATATGAATAAAACATAGTACACAGACTTACCCAGTGATGGAACCGATACAGTTCCAAACACATCACTGTGCATAAGCTCTAATATCTTGTTCGCCCTCTTAGCACCAGAAGGAAAACTCACCCGATTTTGCTTCCCATATACACAATGTTCACAGAAATCAAAATCCAAAGAGATATTAGACATACCTTCTACCATACCATTTCCATGCAATATCTGAGGGTCCTTCTCTCCAATATGTCCAATCCTTTGGTGCCATAGCATGGTCTTTTCTCCAGAGACCGCTAGGCTTTCCGCTCCACTTTCGGGAACCACAAAACTGTTGCACCCATCAATAACAGTGCTACCCTGAAGCTTGTACAGAGTTCCAATGCGAACTCCTCGCATTAATACTAGTGCTCCCCGAACCATCTTACATGCATCTTTCTCGAACACTGTTTTTACACTTGCATCATCCATCTTGCTTACAAAAATTAGATTTCTGGCTAATGCAAGAATGTGCAGAACACCAGGAAGTGTTCTAATCCTTCCACCTTGCAACTTTAGCTTTAATTTTCCATGTTCGACGATTATGGCCTTCCTATCATCCCCTAAGAATAAATCACCACCATCATATTTCTCATACTCATTGAACCACTCCCTATGGGGAGTGAAGTGAAAGGATGCACTCGAGTCATTCAACCATGAATCATGATCTACATGTGTATTTGAAGAAGAAGCCAAATACACATCCCCACCTTCATCTGAGGTGGTTTTCGCCTCTGCAGAAGGAGCATCATCAGATCCCTTTCCTTTCTCAGGAGCTTTAAATCTGCGGTCCTTTTTGTAGTGCCCTTCCTTTCCGCATTTCCAGCACACCTTTACAAGCTTTCCAGGAGATTTAGATCTCCCTCTAGATTTAGATCTCCAACTTGAAACCTTATTCTTGTTTCTGTTTGGGACCTTCCTTGTATAGATAAGGCATCTTCATTCTGGCCCTCCATATTTCTCCATCTCATTTCCTTCGACAACAAGGCTGATGTTTGGTCTCAATCTAGTCTTGTAAATTGAGCTCATTTAATTGTCAACCAAGGTTGGTAAACTGCTGAAGTGAAGTGTACTGTATGTACCTAGGTTTTTGTTTCTTAATGCGTTGTGTGTAGTGTTTTATTATGTTTTTGGTCTTTTGTGATGATTTATGTTGTTTTTGGTCTTTTGGTGGTTTTATGTTCACAAGAAAGATGACTAGAAAGCTAATGGAAGGAGGCTAATGATTAAAAACAGAGTGAAACCTAATTGATTGATGTCAAATGGTAAATGCAAATGCAATATTAAAAACAGAATTAAATCTAAACTATGAATAAGCAAAAGAAAAGCTTGATAATGACTTTTAAGCAAATGATTCAAAACACAAACTAAACTTGTCAAATTCTTTCATCAAAGGCATTTGAGAGAGAGCTTGAAACATGGTCACTAAGTATGAAAATCTTCCTAACTAAACAGTTTAAACAACTAACTTATAATGATGCAACATTTTATCCTTGATTAGAAATTTGTTGGAGTATATTTGGAGTAAAACATTGATACCATCATAAGATCTTCTACTCTAAATCTAATTCCTAACTCTATTCTGCAACTCAGTTTTATAGCACTACACTTCACTCAAAGGTTATAGATTTTTTGAAATAGTCTATTGAGGAAAATTTTTGTTTGTAAGATGATAAGGAAGTTGTAGAAGTACTTCAGGCCTTAAAATGATATGGTCTTCTGTTCATATGGTTATGAATGAATTATGGATTTTAGAACAAGAAGAGATTTGTGAATAATGAAGGCTGTTTTGTTAAATTTAACAACTGAAGTAATGCAGTGAATGACAACTGAATATGGAGTGCAAATGCAATGAGTTGAGCTACAACCAAACCTAAAATGTCACTAGCCTAAAACAATGCTGAACTACAAGTCATTATCAAACTTAAAGCAAAACAACTGAACATGAGTTAAGAGCAATTAAACTCCGGAGCATCCTAACTAAGCTATCATGCATTATTCTATGGAATTATACAGTCTGTTTGTCCATCGTGATTGATACTTTGGAAGAGTTCCTTCTTTTGGAAGATTTTTTAGAACAATCCTGACTGTGTAATTGAGTGCAAATGTAAACATAAAGACTGAAAGCAATGAAAAACTAAGATATCATAGCCATATCCCACTCGTTATTATGATGTTTTGGACAAGCGTTTAAGAGCAAGAGCAGCGATGGTACTTAGTAAAAACACACAACTAAAAGGTTCAAGATCACAATCATGCTTAAGACAGTATAAAGATTTCTTGGAAGAGTTTCTTCTTGTGGAAGAGTATTGAGCACAAGTATAACTGTGATGGTGAATAAAAGAGATTACAATTAAATCCTACAATACTATAGCCATTTCCCAGTCATCATTATAATCTTTTGGAAGAGATTCTTCTTGTGGAAGAGTTAGAATGAGTATAACTATAGTAGCTAATGAAAACAACTACAAATTCAACTTCAAAAACGTAAAGGCAGCTAGAATACTTATCTAAATTACGCAAATAAATCCGTGCAAGAGGCAGGGGCCCTCTACCACCTAATGGAATCTAACTCCAAATCAAATCAATGCTTTCAAAACAACATTGTCTGCTTCATTAAAAGTGAAATAACTTGAACAGAGCACTCTGCGTCTTCAGAAATGTAGCATAGAATCTAAGAAAAATCTAGAACAAAATCTAGCCTAGCTCTCGGTTTCCCAAGTGTTTATATAACAAATGTAAATAACAAGACTTGCAACAATTTCAGGAACATTGTCTTTCCTTATTGGAATCACATTAGGACTCTTGAAGTGGGCACGTAACAAGGAAATGGACATCTTGGACTAAAACCGAGTCCTATTAGAAGTACACGTCTTAAATGTATTCCCACGTATCAAAACGTTCAAAACCATACCCAGAATTCGTTTCTTCCTCCATGATGAGCAACGAACCATGTAGACATGACGTGGATCATGCCCATATGCGGTTTCTCTCAAGAGACCACCTGGAACATACTCAAATGTGAAGGCAGCTGCAGAATCACCGGTTAGCTACGGAATGTCTGCATTCTGCGGCTAGTTCCGGTCAAAATGCTTTACAATGGAAAAAATCACAAAATTTAGCAAGTCAGTCATGTAAATCATTCTAGAAGTAATTTTAACTATATTCACTGATCAATTGGGTCTAGGATAGCAATGGACAAAGATAAATGAGGTAAAAATTGAATGAAAAGAAACAATTTTAAGGCTCAACACCCTGCTTGTGTCATACCTTGTCCTCATGCACATTGTCTGTGAACTTAGAGCCTCTGGCAGGCTGTCCCAATCCTCTCCTTCTCCTTTGCCTGGAAGCTAAAGATCTTCTGGGTTTTCTGATGACAAGTTTGAACCTTAGGTTGGTAACTGCCCTGATTAGCTTCTTGTTCCTCTTCTTCAACTTGTCATTAGCCTTTTCCACTTTGTCTATATGTAGGGATAAGGTTGAGTTCATATCGGTTTTGAGCTTGACTTGTTCCTTCAAAATTTCATTCTCATTTTTGATGTGTCTATTAAGTATTTCCAACTCATATCTATCCCTTCTTAATACATCTATTTCAGACAGTGGAGGACTAGGGGTTCTCTCCTTACTTTCTGAAGCTCTCTTTTCCAAAGTTTCCACATAATCATAAATTTCTTGTTGAGCAGGGTCAATTTCAGGGGTTCCTTCATTAAAATCCTCTTCAACATCTTCTTCAATGGATGTTTCCTCATCTTCTATATTAATCACCCTTGTTTGTTTGATTAGTGTTTTCTTCAGTTTCCCCTTTAGTCTGTGGCTTCTTCTAGGCTGAGAAGATCCCTCTCCTTTCTCCATGGCAGATTTATTGATTACCTTTTCTTCCTTAAGCTGTCTCTTGATTTGAGTCAACTTGTCTGAAATAATTTCCTCACTACTTTCTTGGATTGTTTTATCAGTTTCAACTTTTGAAGCCCTCCATTTCT
Source organism: Pinus albicaulis (assembly GCA_034641835.2). Classification (NCBI taxonomy): domain Eukaryota; kingdom Viridiplantae; phylum Streptophyta; class Pinopsida; order Pinales; family Pinaceae; genus Pinus; species Pinus albicaulis. The sequence continues at coordinate 1,335,472,302 of CM076580.1, read as the reverse complement.
TGCTTCTCTTTGTAGGCTGTGGTTCAGGTGAGGGTTCTTTTGGCTCTTCAAAATGATTTCTTGTCAAGAAATTGTCCCATGTATCATTTGTTTTGGCTAAATGATGTTCAATCAAAATTTTAACCAAACCATGATGATATAGGGTTGTCTCTAAAAATTGAACCCTTCTTTGAACACAGGAAGCCATCTTTTTCAAGCTTTGAAGCAAGAAATAGGGTAGGTTTAAGTCTTCCCCCAGAAAATGCATTATCAGTCTAATGTGGTAGACATAAAATGTGCCATATCTACCCTCACATGTAATAAATTTTTGCAGAAGAAGTAGTATGTTTCTCCATTTATTTTTCAATTCAGAACTTGGAATTCCTTTCTTAAACACAGTGACATCCATACCTGGTGATTTTAGAATTTGCTTCTAGGATTCATTGTGGAATTCTCTGTTTTTGAACCATCTCTCTCCATTTCTAAGCAACCCTGTAGCTTCTGCAATGAAAACTTCAGTGACAGTAAATTTGACATCCCCCACTTCAACTTCAGCTCCTTGAAATGATCTTGCAAATGTTTTAGTGACTTCTTTGTGGAAGCCACTAAATTTCTCCAAAAAATGAAGCCATCCTATCTGTTGCAACATTTCTTTGCATTGAGGGTAGCCTTCTAAGTATTTTGAACCCGCTGGTTCAGTTCTTACAATGAAACCCATAATTGCTTCTTCAATGTTCAGATTAACACTCTTCTACCCATAGAAACAATAACTTTCACCTTTGAATTGAAATGGCTTCAAGTTCTTAATGACAATGGCTTCAAACTTCGGAATGACATACCTCTGATTGACAGTGACAACAACTTCAAACTTCAAGCTGATATACCTCTGGTGACAATGGAACTTTGGACTGATATGCCTCTGTTTGACAGTGACAAATGGCTTCAAATTTTCCACACTACTATACCTCTGTCTCTCGGTGGCAAATAGCTTCAAATTCCTCTCTGCTATACCTCTGTGTTTATAGTGATAATGCTCAATCTCTGCCCACAGTGATACTTTATCTGCCTATGGTAACAAATGAATTCAAATTCTCACGCTGCTATACCTCTGCGTTTCCAGTGATAATGCTCAATCTCTGCCCACGGTGATTCAAACTGATATACCCTTTTTGCTCTGCTCACAATGATAAGAATATCTCTGTTTGTCGAATGAAATGCCGGCTACAGAATGGAGTGATGGCAGTGGTCACAGAATGAGGTAATGGAGTGAGGTGGAGGAAACAAATTAATGATTGAAAAGACGGCGGAGATTTTTACAACGGAAAAGAGAATCATCATTGAATGATTTGGTTAAGAGACGTGAAGAATTCAAACACCTCGGCCATTTTAACCGCTTAAATGATGTCGAATATGGAATTTTAAATGAGATATTTTAATCCAAAGTCTGTGGAGGGTTTATTGGTCTTGATCAATAAAAATAATTAAAACGACCTTTTTGAACAATTCATAACTAAAACTACGCTAAACTTTATGAAATGCCATTATAATCTAAACTTGTTACCTCTGCTTTTCATTTGATTTTTGTAGTCTTTGTCTTCTTTGTTCACCTTTGGAAGAGTCTTCATAATCCTTCTTGATGCTTTTTATTCATGGATACACTGGATCATTTTGTTGCAATTCTAATATCTGCTGACTAATGCCTTCAGGATTTGTATCTGCGGAATGTCTGGCTTTCTGAACTGCATCTTGTCTGATCTCATCCAATTCATTAATTTGCTCCAGTCTATGCTTTTGTGCCTCCGTTAAATCAAGTCCTAGCTGAAATGCCATTTTGAAAGTTTGAATCTGGAACTCTATGGGAAACAAAACTTGCTTTCCATAAAAAATCTCATAAGGAGTATGGCCTGTTGTGTTTCTCCATGTAGTTCTATAGGCCCACAAGGCTTCAGGAAGCCTATCTACCCAATCTCTTCTATGTAAATGAACAATCTTTGTTAGGATTCCTTCAATGATCTTATTAGTAGATTCCACTTGACCATTTGCTTGTGGATGATAAGGAGTAGATTTTCTATGTCTGATTTTGTACTTCTCCATCATTTGTTCCACTAGCCTTGATGTAAATTGAGCTCCTTTATCTGTAACAATTTCCCTTGGGACACCAAAACGAGTAAAAATATCCTCAAAAAGAAAAGTAACTACAGATGATTCATTAGCAACAAGTAATGGTTTAGCTTCTACCCACTTAGTAACATAATCGGTGCAAACTAATATATATTTCTTTTGTCTTGATGGAGGACTAATAGGTCCTACAAAATCCAAAGCCCATTTTTCAAAAGGTTCAATATGTACCTGAGGTTGTAATGGCATCTCACCTGAAGGAGAAGGTTTTCCTACCCTTTGGCAACTGTCACACCTTTTGACATACTCTTTGGCATCTTTAAACAAGGATGGCCAATAATATCCTAAATTAAGGTTCTTATAGGCTGTTCTCTTATCTGCAAAGTGTCCACCACAAGGTTCATCATGACATGCCTTGAGAATCTCAGGCATCTCATCTTCACGAACACACCTTCTAATGATCAAATATGGACCTGTCTTGTACAACTCATTAGCAACCCATGAATATTTTGCACTATCACAAATGGATTTTCTTTTATCTCTTGCATTCATAATTGAAGGAAATTTTCCCGAAACTAAATAATTAGCAATATCAGCAAACCATGGAGTTTGAGTAGAGATTTAAAAAAGATATTCATCAGGAAATTGATCTTCAACCGGAGTGTCATCTTTGATATTTTGGAGTCTAGATAGGAAATCAGCTACTGTGTTTTGTTTTCCAGCCTATCTAGAATAGTAATGTTGAATTCTTGTAAGAGTAACAATCATCTTATAACTCTGCCATTAGTAATTGATTTGTTCATTAGATATCTAATTGCAGAATGATCAGTGTGAATAAAAGTTTCATAGCCTGTTATATAGTGTCTAAATTTTTTTATGGCATGAACAACGGCTAAAAACTCTTTTTCAGTTACATTATAGTTTAACTCTGCAGGAGTCAAATTTTTACTGATATAATAGATGGCATAGGGAATTAAATATTTTTGTCCCAATACTGCTCCTAGAGCTGTATCGGAAGCATCTGTCGAGATATGAAAAGGTAACTTCCAGTTAGGTCCCCTTAATATAGGTGCTTCAGAAATTTTGGTTTTCAGGGTTTCAAAAGCTAACTAGAAATCAGAAGTCCACTTGAATTCACAATCTTTGGTGAGTAATTTGAAGAGTGGAGATGCTATCTTGGTAAAGTTTTCTATAAATCTCTGATAATACCCTGTAAATCCTAGAAAACTTCTAACATCTCTTTGACAACTTGGAATGGTTAGGTTAGAAATGACTTCAACTTTTTCCTCATCAACTCTAATCCCATCCCCTGAAATGTGGTGCCCTAAAACAATACCTTCGGTAAACATCATAAAACATTTTTCATGACTAAGTGAAAGGTTTGCTTCTTGACATCTTTTTAAGACTTTTTCCAGGTTTTCTAAAGCCTCTTCAAATGTATTCCCATAAACTATGAAATCATCCATGTACACCTCTACACAGTCATGTATTAGATCCGAAAAAATTTCTAATACTGCCCTTTAGAATGTTGTAGGTGCATTGCATAATCCAAATGGTAATACTCGGTAAGCATAGGTACCCCAGGGACAGGTGAACGTGGTTTTGTCTTGGTCTTCAAGTGCTACTTGGATTTGATTGTAACCACTAAACCCAGCTAGGAATGAGAAGTAATTTTTTCCAGCTAATGTATCTAATACTTGATCTATGAAAGGTAAGGGAAAATGGTCTTTAAGAGTAGCTTTATTTAGTTCTCGGTAGTCAACACACACCCTCCATTTTCCATTTTTCTTTGGCACAATTACCAAAGGAGAAACCCACTGACTATCTGAGATAGGATAGATGAAATTAACATTTAACAATTTTTGCAATTCCTCTTTAACAATTTCCCTAAGATTTGGATTCATCTGTCTTTGAGGTTGTCTGATTGGTTTGCAATTTGCCTCTATATAGATGTGATGAGTACAAGTCTTGGGGCTTATCCCTTTCATGTCAGTGTATTCCCATGCATAAGCAGAAGAATGTCTCTGTAATACTTTGATAACTCTTCTTGTTGAGATTTTTCTAGGTTCTTATTTATGTTCAAAGTTTTTCCTGGAAAAATTTCACTTATAGAGCTGCCAAATTTGTCCATAGAATGAAGAGACATCTGCCTAGATGACAAAAATTCAATATTGGATCCCTCCTGAAATGATTCATGTTTGTGTTCTGGAGAGGATTCAAAGTTTTCTAGAGTATTCAGAATTTGATTATCTTCACTAATTTCTGAAATTGTGAAGAGTAGTTGTAAATATTCTTCATCCTCTATCCATTGAGTGTCATCTAGATCTGTAATTGTCCTAGCTGGAGGATATAAAGTCAATTTCTTAGTTGAACTACCATCAGAAATATACATATCACCAGACCTACAACTAATAAAAGCATCAGCTGTAGCCAACCAAGGTCTTCCTAGTATAACAGGATGGCCTCCTAGATTATTCTTGGGAGTTAGGATCATGAAATCCACAGGGTACTCCCAAGAGTCTAGGGACACTGGAATGTCTTCTATTACCCCATCTGGTCTGATCACAGATCTATCTGCTAATTGTAATAGTGTGGGTGTAAAGAGAAGATTAGGAAGTTTCGGTTTGTCCATGATTTGTCTACTCATGATATTTATTGCTGCTCCTAAGTCAATGAGTGTGTTTTGAATTTCAATTCCATTGATGTGAATTTTGACAACTAGATTTCCTGGGTCAAGATACTTTGGAATGGTAATCTTACCCATCATAATGTCTGCTATTTGTCCTACCAGTTGAATTTTCTTGGTTTCTCTTATTCTTTTTCTTGTTGTCTTCATACTCAACTCCTTTATTGTTTTGGCTAAAATTGGGATTTCTTTGATGGCTTGCAATAATGGAATTTTAATGCGAACATTTCTCAGCTCATCTAAGAAATCATAATTAGGCACCATGATTTGTTTTTCTACACCTCTATAAATTTTTAATCTTTCTGGAAAGGGAGGTATAGAAGTAGATGTGGATGGTTGCTCTAATACAGGAGTTGGATTTATAGGATCTTTTTGTTTTAGTTTTTCAGTGTTTGGGTCTTGAAAGGATGTGTCTTCCTCAAGAATTTTATTCACCCGTAGGGAGTCTTCCTCAGAATTATCTTGTTCTTGTATGATCACAGAAGGTTTCCTCTTTTCAAGTATTCTTCCATACCTCAGTTGAACATCACTAAGGTCTAAAGGAGTAATTAAATAACTTGGAAATTGTTGGCCTTCTATCATGTATGTATTCTGAGGGTTCTTATTATTGGGGTTTGGTATGGGTTGAGCCGGCAATTGATTTGATTTTTGAGGGAATGGTAATGAAAGTGGTTGATTTTGATGTGGTTTATTTTGATGATGTTGTTGAGAATTTTGTTGAAAATTTTGTTGAAGATTTTGAGGAAAATTTTGTTGAGGATTTTAAGGATAAAAATGTGGGTGTGGTGGATAGGATGGTGGATACTGATAGTATGGAGAGTATCTTCCATAGGGAATTTGTGCTCCTTGTGCCTAGGATTGAGATTGATTTTGAAATTGGGGCCAAGGTTGCTGCCAAGGATTCCAAGGTGGAGGTTGATTAAACATTTGATCATGGAATCCTTGTGTCTAAGGTCCCTGCCAAGGTCTTCTAGATACAAAATTGAGAGACTCTGTGGAATCTGTAGGAGTTTCCTTTTGAAAAATAGCCTTGAGACCAGGAAGAGAAGGACAATTCTTGGTCTCATGTTTCTCAGAACAAATAACACAGGTTTCTACAAATTTTACATCCAAAGGACACTCTCTCATGGCATATTTCTTTCTACATTTGGGACAAAAGATTGCCAAGGCATCAGATTCAGCCTTTTGCTTGTTTTGTATCTTGAGGGTGTCTATTTGTTCACTAAGACTCCCTAAGATGTCAGATTTAAAATCATCAAGCATGTGACCTATTTCTGATCTACTTATTGTCCCAGAAGCAGACTTACTTGCCCTTGCAAGAGCAGGATCTCTTGGACCTTTGACAGTTTTAGATTTCCCTCTTGAAAGGTTGATACATAACTTAGATATTTCAGGTAATGTGAGTTGTGATATATCCCCTTTTCCCATCATGTTAAGGATATCCAACCATTCATCCCTAATTTTTTTCAACAAAAGAGATTTTAAGGTGTCTTGATCTAGGTTTTCCATTTTTGCCCTTTTTATGTTGTAATTGAATCTCTCCAACAAATCTTCCAAATTTTCATCTTCTTTTTGTAACATCTTGAACACTTCTTCCTTATGATTAACCAACATACAATAATCCAAATATCTCTCTAGAAATGCTTGTTTCATGTCTTCCCATGTTCTAATAGAACTGCTGATCAGACTCATAAACCACTTCAATGTTGCTCCCTTCAAAGTTGAAGGAAATAATTTCAATTTTTGAGCATCTTGTAAGTAGTCATAAGTTCTACAAAGCACTTCAAATTCGAATAAGAAGGTTTCAGGATCTTCAGTTTTAAGTCCATAGAAGTTTGGAAGGACAGAGGGTGAAATATTTTTCATGGTTGTATTGGTTTCTTCATCAATTATAGGGAACCCAAAGGAGCTTCCTATTCTACCTCTTCCTCCATTTGCACCTCTACCTCCTTCTCCTCTACCTCTACCTCTACCTCCAAACAGTGTGTTTTCTCCATTAAAAACTCCTCCTCCTCCTTCTTCTACCATGGTTGACTCTCTTGTGGAAGTGGAAGGTTTTTCTAATGGGATATTTGATTTTAGATCTTCTAGAAGTCTAGGATCAAGAGAGGATGAAATATGGGTATAAGTTGAAGTTGTACTAGCTCTGGATCTAGATGAAACAAGTGGTGTTCTAGAAATCAAACTTCTTCCTCTGCTGCTTATGAATCTTCCCCTTGAATCTCTCTCCCTATGCATAAAATTGTTTTTGGATGCTAAGAAACAAAGGTTACCTAGTTTTCACTTCCCCGGCAACGGCACCAAAATGTTTGGTCTCAATCTAGTCTCCTAAATTGAGCTCATTTAATTGTCAACCAGGGTTGGTAAACTGCTGAAGTGAAGTGTACTGTATGTACCTAGGTGTTTGTTTCTTAATGCGTTGTGTGTAGTGTTTTATGATGTTTTTGGTCTTTTGTGATGATTTATGCTGTTTTTGGTCTTTTGGTGGTTTTATGTTCACAAGAAAGATGACTAGAAAGCTAATGGAAGGAGGCTAATGATTAAAAACAGAGTGAAACCTAATTGATTGATGTCAAATGGTAAATGCAAATGCAATATTAAAAACAGAATTAAATCTAAACTATGAATAAGCAAAAGCAAAGCTTGATAATGACTTTTAAGCAAATGATTAAAAACAAAAACTAAACTTGTCAAATTATTTCATCAAAGGCATTTGAGAGAGAGCTTGAAACATGGTCACTAAGTATGCAAATCTTCCTAACTAAACAGTTTAAACAACTAACTTATAATGATGCAACATTTTATCCTTGATTAGAGATTTTTTGGAGTATATTTGGAGTAAAACATTGATACCATCATAAGATCTTCTACTCTAAATCTAATTCCTAACTCTATTCTGCAACTCAGTTTTATAGCACTACACTTCACTCAAAGGTTATAGATTTTTTGAAATAGTCTATTGAGGAAAATTTTTGTTTGTAAGATGATAAGGAAGTTGTAGAAGTACTTCAGGCCTTAAAATGATATGGTCTTCTGTTCATATGGTTATGAATGAATTATGGATTTTAGAACAAGAAGAGATTTGTGAATAATGAAGGCTGTTTTGTTAAATTTAACAACTGAAGTAATGCAGTGAATGACAACTGAATATGGAGTGCAAATGCAATGAGTTGAGCTACAACCAAACCTAAAATGTCACTAGCCTAAAACAATGTTGAACTACAAGTCATTATCAAACTTAAAGCAAAACAACTGAACATGAGTTAAGTGCAATTAAACTCCGGAGCATCCTAACTAAGCTATCATGCATTATTCTATGGAATTATACAGTTTGTTTGTCCATCATGATTGATATTTTGGAAGAGTTCCTTCTTTTGGAAGAGTTTTTAGAACAATCCTGACTGTGTAATTGAGTGCAAATGTAAACATAAAGACTGAAAGCAATGAAAAACTAAGATATCATAGCCATATCCCACTCGTTATTATGATATTTTGGACAAGCGTTTAAGAGCAAGAGCAGCGATGGTACTTAGTGAAAACACACAACTAAAATGTTCAATATCACAATCATGCTTAAGATAGTATAAAGATTTCTTGGAAGAGTTTCTTCTTGTGGAAGAGTATTGAGCATAAGTATAACTGTGATGGTGAATAAAAGAGATTACAATTAAATCCTACAATACTATAGCCATTTCCCATTCATCATTATAATCTTTTGGAAGAGCTTCTTCTTGTGGAAGAGTTAGAATGAGTATAGCTATAGTAGCTAATGAAAACAACTACAAATTCAACTTCAAACGTAAAGGCAGCTAGAATACTTATCTAAATTACGCAAATAAATCCATGCAAGAGGCAGGGGCCCTCTACCACCTGACGGAATCTAACTCCAAATCAAATCAACGCTTTCAAAACAACACTGTCTGCTTCATTAAAAGTGAAATAGCTTGAACAGAGCACTCTGCGTCTTCAGAAATGTAGCACAGAATCTAAGCAAAATCTAGAACAAAATCTAGCCTAGCTCTCGGTTTCCCAAGTGTTTATATAACAAATGTAAATAACAAGACTTGCAACAATTTCAGGAACATTATCTTTCCTTATCGGAATCACATTAGGACTCTTGAAGTGGCTGCGTAACAAGGAAATGGACATCTGGACTAAGACAGTCCTATTAGAAGTCTGTCTTCTTAAATTTGTTCCCACGTATCAAAACCATACCCAGAATTCGTTTCTTCCTTCATGGTGAGCAACGAACCATGTAGACATGACGTGGAATATGCCCATATGCGGTTTTTCTTGAGAGGCCACCTGGAACATACTCAAACGTGAATATAGCTGCAGAATCGCCGATTAGCTACGGAATGTCTGCATTCTGCAGCTGGTTCCGGTCAAAATGCTTTACAATGGGAAAAATCACAAAACTTAGCAAGTTAGTCATGTAAATCATTCTAAAAGTTTAATTGTCAACCAAGGTTGGTAAACTGCTGAAGTGAAGTGTATTGTATGTACCTAGGTGCTTGTTTCTTAATGCATTGTGTGTAGTGTTTTTGTGATGTTTTTGGTCTTTTGTGATGATTTATGATGTTTTTGATCTTTTGGTGGTTTTATGTTCACAAGGAAAATGACTAGAAAGCTAATGGAAGGAAGCTAATGATTAAAAACAGAGTGAAACCTAATTGGTTGATGTCAAATGGTAAATGCAAATGCAATATTAAAAACAGAATTAAATCTAAAATATGAATAAGCAAAAGCAAAGCTTGATAATGAATTTTAAGCAAATGATTCAAAACACAAACTAAACTTGTCAAATTCTTCATCAAAGGCATTTGAGAGAGAGCTTGAAACATGGTCAACTAAGCATGCAAATCTTCCTAATTAAATAGTTTAAACAACTAACTTATAATGATGCAACATTTTGTCCTTGATTAGAGATTTGTTGAAGTATGTTTGGAGTAAAACATTGATACCATCATAAGATCTTCTACTCTAAAACTAGTTCCTAACTCTATTCTGCAACTCAGTTTTATAGTACTACACTTCACTCAAAGTTTATGGATTTTTGAAATAGTCTTTTGAGGAAATGTTGGTTTGTAAGATGACAAGGAAATTGCAGAAATACTTCAGGCCTTAAAGTGATATGGTCTTCTGTTCATATGTTTAGGAATCAATTATGGATTTTAGAACAAGAAGAGATTTGTGAATAATGAAGGTTGTTTTGTTAAGTTTAACAACTGAAGTAATCTAATATGAAGTGAATGGTAACTGAATATGGAGTGCAAATGCAATGAGTTGAACTACAACTGAACCTAAAATGTCACTAGCCTAAAACAGTGTTAAACTACAAGTCATTATCAAACTTAGAGCAAAACAACTGAACATGAGTTAAGTGCAATTAAACTCCGGAGCATCCTAACTAAACTATCATGCATTATTCTATGGAATTATATAGTCTGTTTGTCCATCATGATTGATATTTTGGAAGAGTTCCTTCTTTTGGAAGAGTTTTTAGAACAATCCTGACTGTTTAATTGAGTGCAAATGAAAACATAAAGACTGAAAGCAATGAAAAACTAAGATATCATAGCTATCTCCCACTCGTCATTATGATATTTTGGACAAGCGTTTAAGAGCAAGAACAACGATGGTACTTAGTGAAAACAAACAAATAAAACGTTCAAGATCACAATCATGCTTAAGACAGTATAAAGATTTCTTGGAAGAGTTTCTTCTTGTGGAAGAGTGCTTATCATAAGTATAACTGTGATGGTGAATAAAAGAGACTACAATTAAACCCTACAATACTATATCCATTTCCCATTCATCATTATAATCTTTTGGAAGAGCTTCTTATTTTGGAAGAGTTAGAATGAGTATAACCACAGTAGCTAATGAAAACAACTACTAATTCAAATTCAAAAACGTAAAGGCAGCTAGAATACTTATCTAAATTATGCAAATAAATCCGTGCAAGAGGCAGGGGCCCTCTACCACCTGACGGAATCTAACTCCAAATCAAATCAACGCTTTCAAAACAACACTGTCTGCTTCATTAAAAGTGAAAATAACTTGAACAGAGCACTCTGCGTCTTCAGAAATGTAGCATAGAATCTAAGTAAAATCTAGAACAAAATCTAGCCTAGCTCTCGGTTTCCCAAGTGTTTATATAACAAATGTAAATAACAAGACTTGCAACAATTTCAGGAACATTGTCTTTCCTTATCGGAATCACATTAGGACTCTTGAAGTGGCTGCGTAACAAGGAAATGGACATCTGGACTAAGACAGTCCTATTAGAAGTCTGTCTTCTTAAATGTGTTCCCACGTATCAAAACCATACCCAGAATTCGTTTCTTCCTTCATGGTGAGCAACGAACCATGTAGACATGACGTGGAATATGCCCATTTGCGGTTTTTCTTGAGAGGCCACCTGGAACATACTCAAACGTGAAGACAACTGCATAATCGCCAGTTAGCTATGGAATGTCTGCATTCTGCAGCTAGTTCCGGTCAAAATGCTTTACAATGTAAAAAATCACAAAACTTAGCAAGTCAGTCATGTAAATCATTCTAAAAGTAATTTTAACTAAATTCATTGATCAATTGGGTCTAGGATAGCAATGGAAAAAGGAAAATGAGGTAAAGTGGAATGAAAGAAATCACAATTTTGAGGCTCAACAGCTGACACAATTTCATCAAAATTCAAGGTAGTTGTATTGCTACCTATTGCAATAACCAGATTGTCCCACGAGTCTGGTAGAGAACACAAAAAACTTATGCACTTATCTTCATCTGAGATTTTAATATCAATAGATGACAACTGACTTACCACAATATTGAAGGCATTTAGATGCTCTGTCACTGAGTCTCCATCCTTCATCCTCAGGTTATACAGATTTTTCCGTAGAAACAATTTATTCACCAGAGACTTAGATTGGTACAAAGTTCCAAGTTTGTCCCAAAATTTCTTCGTCGTGGTTTCCCCAAATACATTCAAAAATACCGAATCTGAGACACACAATCGTATTGTGCTCTTTGCCTTCTGATCCAACCTCTTCCAGTCTTCATCTGACATTTCCATTAGTTTTTTACCTAGATCTACCACAATCCATTGGTCTTTATCCACCAGCAGGTCCTCCATCTTGAGCTTCCACAACTCAAAACTGTAACCATTAAATTTCTCGATCTCTATCTTCCCACTACTCTCCATCCTCTTTCATCGCAAGAATCAATCTCACAGATCTCCCACTGAATAGGGTCTACCTTAGGCCCGACCAAAAAACCCCTCAGTAGCAAAGGCATCCCCTTGAAGCCGAAATTGCTCTGATACCAAATGTAGGTTTTGTTGGGGTCCCGTGTTTTGATAGTTTTGAAAATCAAAAGACAAGGCAACATCAGAACCAATCTTTAGAGTTCCAGGATCTAGTCCTCCCGTTCTCAGAGAGGGATCTCTCAAATGTTTGTTTGCAAAGGTTTATCTTGTGTGCTTAGCATATGGATTTTAGACTAGTTATTAAGTGCACGTGTTTGTTTGTTTGTTTGGTTGGTTGGGTTGACATAGCAGAAAATGAAAGATCTAGGAAAGATATATAGAACGGAGAAACATCTGGTTCATTGGGAAATGGAGTCAAGAAGAGGTCATAACATACTCATTAATGGATATGGGATATCAGAGGGAAAATCTATGTTGGCCACAGGATCCTTTGGTTTTGGAATGAGATGGACATCAATGATTTGGAAAGAGAAATTTGATTCTCAACGAAGGGAACCTGAAAACATAACTTGAACAATAAAGAAATATTTGATAGACAGAGCTAACCATAAATTCTACAAACATTATTTAAGCAAATAATTACTTCAATACAACTTTCAAAATGAAATCTAAGATTCGGGAAACACCCTATTTCCTCAAAGATTTTATTTAAAATTACTTAGAAAACAAAAAATATTCACAGATAATTGCAGTCATAGAAGAGGGAACACCTAAATACATCTATGATCACAACTATAAATACCTTTAAGCCAATTGTTCAAGCAAGGACAAGGGGGAAGATTAGAACAGACCTCCTTGACTTACTATAAGAAAAAGAACTTGGAAGGGAGACTTCAATAACAGTCTTTAAGTGGCAAAAGACATGTAGGGAGAACCATAAATCATGCTGAAACCAACTGTTCAAACTATTAAGGAAATAAACAAGCATGAAGACTCAAGAGAGAGGTTAAAGACTCTAAAATACTTTAGCAAAAGAAAACATGAAACAGTGAAGGATGAATAGGTCTAAGGTGCTTCCAAGAGTCATTTCTTAGCCTAAAAATTTCAACCTACTGTAGTAAGAAATCATGGAACAGAATGAAAACAGGGGAAAAAATTAAAAAGTTCAGAATAATTCACCAACAGCCAAGCTCATGGATCCAATGATAGAGCCTTCACAGAAACAAGCATGCAACAACATAATCACGGCTTCAAGACTTCAATTTCTTATTCAACTTCAACAGACTATGTATTATTTCAGAGATTTCCAATATTACAACTATTGATCAACCAACAACCAACCAACCAACAACTTCTCATCTTCTATAGAGGTATTTATAGAAGAATGGGGAGGTGAGATCTGATAAAAGATCTCCTAGGATAATTAATACAGATTAATGACATCTCGGCCTTTGAGGGGATTGATGGAGAAGTTTACAGGTCTTTTCACTGTATTAGTGGATTTACATTTAATATTAAGCTTGGTGGGAGCTTTCATTGACTTTTGAGCCTCTGTGTCATGTTGGAGTAAATCTGCAGATATTTTTTGCATTAAGTTCCTTGCAGAAGTAACTCTCTAGTTGCGTCGAGGTGAATATCTAATTCTTCTCAATAACTTCGGCCTCTGTTTTGAATGCTTGTGGCAATAGGTGGCACTGTGGTAGCTGAGAGGAATCAATTTGCCTCAGATATGGTGGTGGAGGCCTTTCTGTCTGATAAAACACTTATGATTTTCCTTTGATTGTGTTTTAACTTGGGGGATTAGGCTTTTGATAATCAATCTTAGCCATGATCCCCGCAAATCTGTCTTCAATGTTCTGTTCTGCTCAATTCTGTCTTTTGACACTGATACTCTTTAATTGTGATTTGAAACAGTGTCTTGTTGATGTGCAGACGGTGCAGGGCTCATATGGCATCAATGCCTCATGAAACATTGATGAAACATGGAGTAGAGCCCCGTGAATGGTTCTCTTTTATGAATTGAAGGCACGAGAATCATCATTCCTAGCCTTCGGCCTTTATATAGTGGAAAACCCATCAAACACTTGAAAAATATAGAAAATATTATAAAATCTTGCATATTTGGGGAAAAACTGCTTCAGAGGGCATGGGGGAGGAGCATAGTCGTTGGATGGCAGCATCCAACGGTGGAGATTTAGCCAAGAGAAGGTAAAAAAGGAGAGCGGAGGGAAGAATAAGATGGAATGATTTTGGATCGTCTGATCTGGACACGTGGACGGTCCAGATCTAATTGGAGGATCACAATCGGTGGAGAAAGAATGTTAATGCATTTGGCAAAAGCTTACAATGCGATGTAGCGCTGACCATCAATCTGCAGATCAGATCGACGGTGGCAGATGCGTCGGGAGGTTGCAATTGGTAGGGTTTCAAAGGGGAGAAATCGGAAGAGTCTTCGCAGAAGTTTCTGATGCGATAAGCACCTTGGGTCTTTGACCTTTGGTCCTGGGCATGAGTTATATGAGTGAAGTGGCCGGGGTGGGGGTTTATATATATGGGACCCAATCGCATCGGAAAGTTTGATGCGGGTCTTTCAATCAACCCATTGTGAATTTCTCCGATGTGATTGCGCGATCGCGTCTTTTTAATCTAACCTTTTTCATTTAACACGTGACTTTGGTACATTAGATAAAAACTTTGGAAAACAGGGTTTTTGTATTTACAAAGGAAAAAATGGATCGGGCATGGATTTTTCAAATTTTTTAAGCACCGAAGGCAGGCCCACGGTTTGTATGGAGAAACAATATGATCGGGGGTTATGTAACAGAGGGCCAATCACATCGAAGTTTATCTATAACAAAAAGACTTGTGCTCGCTGTGTTTTTCTGGTGCGATAAGAGCCTGGATGTATAGTGCTTGGTTCTAGCACTGGGGCACATGGAGGGGAAGTGGTTTAAAACTTAGCCCGAGGGGGCTTAATTCCTTATTAATAAAAACTTGTTTTCTATGAATTTTTCAGAGTTTTAAATGGATTTGGGGGTTTCGGTAAGGCTAAAAGTGAGTTCTTAACCTTGTAAAAAATGATTTTCATGAAGGGAAGAAGAGGGATCATGAAAAATAGAGGAGTTTTATGGAGAAAAAGGGGAGAAAAATGAAGGTTATTTTTGAGTGGAGGAAGGGAAAAATGATGATTTTGCAGCAATTTTTTCACTCATGGAAATAGTCGAAATTATGAGTATAAAATAGGAACAGTAGTGAAGATTTGGACAGAGGTATGAGGCCTTCAAGAATCTTCAAGGGTCAACACTTTTTAGCAATAAAATTTGTTCCTTGAAGGCTTCAAAAAGTTTTAGCCACCTTTTTCTATGAAATTTTTTATAGGTGGCTAACAGTGGCTCCACTTGGGGATGGTGCCTTCTTGAAGGAATTAAGAACTTCAGACTTGCATTCCCTGGGAGGCTGATCAGCGCCTCATCCATTGGGCTACATTTATTTTATTGAATGATCTTCTTTGCTCTGCAACATGTTAGCATCCATGAAAAACAATGGTTCTTTCATCAACAAGCTTTCTACCTACGCAATCCTACTGATCTAACATTTTTTCCTCAATAGAGTGCACTTGGATTGGCAAATTGTTTGCACAACATTTTATTCTTTTGAAAGCAGGAAATCTAATTTATTTCTACTTCTTATTTCTCCATGGACTCAGTTTAAACGGTTGAGTCCATATGATTCTCTACCTAATCTACTAATCTGTTAGGATTAAACAGTCTAATAGAATTTTATTCACTAATTTCTAAAACAAAAATTTAAAAGTATACAAGTTAGGATTGAACAGTCTAACTTGTTGCTGATCTATGGCATAAAAACAAGCTGCACATAGATATTATTTTGTAGAAAATTAAATCAAAATGGAAGGCTTAAGATCTGAAGATTCAAAGCACTTCCTTCATCCTTTTTACAACTCTTTTTTTACTCTTGTTTTGAGCTGTTCTTCTTTACCATCTGGTTTAGATTTTGAGCTGATTAGAACCAGATTTACATATTTTTTGACTCAGAATTTGAAACAGAGTTGAGTCATTCTCTTTGGAAACTTAGGTTCAGATTTTGAGCATGTTTGAGCCATTAATTTCTATCCTAATATATCTACTGATAAGCCAAGATTAAATAGTTTGGAAAATCGAATTCACTATCCTATGAGCAGAAAATTTAAAACTAATTAGTCAAGATTAGGTTGTTTGACTAACTAGAAGTGTGTTATTTAGGAGTGGCATTTAAGCTTGCACACTTTCAGATTTTTGTTTCTCTTTTGGTATGGGGCTATACCTTTCTTGTTTTACAATCTGCCCTCTTTTTTTTTTCTATTGTTTTTAGATTTTTCTTTTTCTTTCAAAGCAGAGAACAATAACTAACTACATGCTCAGAACTGATCTTTATTGGCATTCCTATATAACCTATTTTAAACATGGAGTATTTACATATTCATATGATACAAAAGTGCCAATGCAGCCAGCTGAGTAATGT
The DNA here is from genome assembly GCA_034641835.2 of Pinus albicaulis. NCBI lineage: Eukaryota > Viridiplantae > Streptophyta > Pinopsida > Pinales > Pinaceae > Pinus > Pinus albicaulis. The sequence continues at coordinate 1,335,455,791 of CM076580.1, read as the reverse complement.
CAAGATGAGGAAGAAACCCTGGCTGCTTGTCGGAAATATCCATAGTACATTTCGAAGATTAATCTTCAAAACCCAGACTATCACAGGAGGTGACAAATTTTCACGTCTCTGGCTCTTGCAAAGGATTACTGTTTGATAATTTGAGCCAATTGGGACTTCCACACACTTTTCCAAAGGATCAACAAAGAAAAGATGAAGGTTCTCTTCTTTTCGGTCCTCCATGTCTGGTAAATTGTCTGCTTCCAAGGCTTCATCTTTGAGGAGTACATCTTCAGAAAGTTGCTTGGAAGCATCATCATTCTTAACAGAAAAGGAAAAACATTCTTCTTGAGAATATGGTATATCCTCAGTAGGATAGTCTTTTATCTGTTTCTCTCCCTCTTCTTCATCATCATCTGAATTGGAGAACTCATCATATCTGGCAGTGTTGTCCTCTTGTAGCCCTGGTATGCTTGGATTCAGTGGGCTAAACTCTATGAAGAGATTATTATATTCTTGAGAAAGGGTGTATTCAATGGTTTCCTCTTGCTCAAAAACTTCTTCATTACTCTTCTCTTCACCTTCTGAGTAGAAAGGCTGCTGAGTCCCAATTATGTGAAAGTGATTTATGATGGATCGAAATGGATGATTGTGGCTTTCATGCTAACGATGGTGAAACTCATAACACCAATCAAATGTTGGTTGCCCTACATGATTAGTTTCTCCTTCGAAATCATCATCATCATCAGACTGATTAAAGTTTGAAAAATTACCAGAATAAACATTTTCATCAGTCAAAGATATTGGGATATCAGTTTGCTTTTCTTCTAGCTGATCTACAAGTTCACTTTTTGTCTCAAGGCAACAAGATGGAGTAGGTAGATGAGTGAAAGTGTTTGGTTTAAATGAAGATTTGGATGCTGGTTGTCTGCTCAATACTAGATCAATCTCTTTCTCTGTCAAGAGAGAAGAAGTTTTATTTTTACTTAGAATAGAGGTACAACAGTCCTCTTTGTCTTGTGTTGGTTGATTTTGAGGCTTGATATCTTCTTCAGCCTCTTCTAGGGGAACTTTACTTGTGTTACTAAAAAATTTTACATTTAGGTCGTGAAGTTCTCTTATCAGCATAGTACAAGACATAGGTAGGAAATCAAGCATTTCTTGACGACCTTCTTCATTGCTTTCTTTGTAAGTTTTCTCATCATCTTTTATAAAGTGTTGATCATAATACATGTCTTGGTCACAGTCTTGGTCTTAAGGTGATTGGGCTTGTGTTTGATCTGGGAAAAGCATAGGTTGCTCTAGATAATCAACATCTATATTATCCTCATGCCTTTCCAATCTTCTATCTAGTATGTACACTATTTTTCCAATTAGGTCCAATAATGTGTTTAGTTTAGCTTCTCTGTCCTTACTTGGATCCATATTTGTAATAAAGAGGTCACTGTATCTTTTCAACCAGTTCAGAGTCTTCTGCTAGTGGAGTCATTAGGTCTTTTGGGATTGTGGAGTCGCCAGGTGGAAGATTTTGAATTTTTCTGTCCACGAAAAACATGATTGGGTTTGCTTAATGCATTCCCAGGAGAGCTTACAAGGACTAATGAAGTAAATAGGCCTACTGAAGGCCAGTGGAGTCACCAGGTGGAAAATTTTTAGCTTTTGTGAAGGTAAAATGTTTTATGGTTCCACCACCATGTTTATTATGAAGCCAAATTGAAATATTTTTGGGTTTTTTTGAGTTTCTATGGTTTTTTGAAAGACTAATGAGTCTATAAGAGCTTGCTAGGAAACTATGAACTCAGTGTCCCACCGTGATTGCCATTATGTTGGTGGCGATAAGGTGGCTAATAATCACTAGATATTCTTGAAAATAAGGGATTTATAGAGTCCTGAAGGGTACTTAGATTGTCGCTAACTCAGAAGGGTCCCACTGTGATTGCCATTATGTTGGGGTCCCATGTTTTGATAGTTTGGAAAATCAAAAGAGAAGGCAACATCAAAACCAATCTTTAGAGTTTCAGGATCTAGTCCTCCTGTTCTTAGAGAGGGATCTGTCAAATGTTTGTTTGCAAAGGTTTATCTTGTGTGCTTAGCATATGGATTTTAGACTAGTTATTAAGTGCACGTGTTTGTTTTTTTGTTTGGTTGGTTGGATTGACATAGCAAAAAATGAAAGATATAGGAAAGATATATAGAATGGAGAAACATCTGGTTCATTGGGAAATGGAGTCAAGAAGAGGTCATAACATACTCATCAATGGATATGGAATATCAGAGGGAAAATCTAACTTGGCCGTAGGTTCCTTTGGTTTTGGAATGAGATGGACATCAATGATTTGGAAAGAGAAATTTGATTCTCAACGAAGGGAACTTGAAAACATAACTTGAACAATAAAGAAATATTTGATAGATAGGGCTAACCATAAATTCTACAAACATTCTTTAAGCAAATAATGACTTCAAGAAAACTTTCAAAATGAAATCTAAGATTCGGGGAACACCCTATTTCCTCAAAGATTTTATTTCAAATGACCTAGAAAACATAAAATATTCACAGATAATTACAGTCATAGAAGAGGGAACACATAAATACATCTATGATCACAGCTATAAAGACCTTTAAGCCAATTTTTCAAGCAAGGACAAGGGGCAAGATCAAAACAGACCTCCTTGACTTACTATAAGAAAAAGAACTTCAAAGGGAGACTTCAATAACATTCTTCAAGTGGCAACAGACAAGCAGGGAGAACCATAAATCATGCTGAAACCAATTGCTCGAACTATTAAGAAAATAAACAAGCATGAAGACTCAAGAGAGAGGTTAAAGACTCTAAAATACTTCAGCAGAAGAAAACATGAAACAGTGAAGGATTAACAGGTCTAAGGTGCTTCCAAGAGTCATTTCTTAGCCTAAACCTTTCAACCTACTGTAGTAAGAAATCATGGAATAGAATGAAAACAAGGGAAAACATTAAACAGTTCAGAATACTTCACCAATAGCCAAGCTCATAGATCCACTGATAGAGCCTTCACAGAAACAAGCATGCAACAACATCATCAGGGCTTCAAGACTTCAATTTCTTCTTCAACTTCAACAGACTATGTATTATTTCAGAGAGTTTCAATATTACAAATATTGATTAACCAAAAACCAACCAACCAACAACTTCTCATCTTATATAGAGGTATTTATAGAAGAATGAGGAGGTGAGATTTGATAAAAGATCTCCCAAGACAATTAATACAGACTAATGACTTCTCGGCCTTTGAGGGGATTGATGGATAAGTTTACACGTGTTCTCACTGTATTAATGGATTCACATTTAATATTAAGCTAGGTGGGAGCTTTCATTGAATTTTGAGGCTCTGTGTCATGTTGGAGTAACTCTGCAGATATTTTTTGCATTAAGTTTCTTGCAAAAGTAACTCTCTAGTTGCGTTGAGGCGAATATCTGATTCTGCTCAATAACTTCGACCTCTGTTTTGAATGCTTGTGGCTACAGGTGGCACTGTGGTAGCTGAAAGGAATCAATTTTCCTCAGATGTGGTGGTGGAGGCCTTTCTGTCTGATAAAACACTTATGATTTTCCTTTGATTGTGTTTTAATTTGGGGGATTAGGCTTTTGATAATCAATCTTAGCCGTGATCCCCGCAAATATGTCTTCAATGTTCTGTTCTGCTCAATTCTGTGTTTCGACACTGATACTCTTTAATTGTGATTTGAAACAATGTCTTGTTGATGTGCAGGCCGCAAAGGGCTCATATGGCATCAATGCCTCATGAAGTATTGATGAAACGTGGAGTAGAGCCCCGTGAATGGTTCTCTTTTATGAATTGAAGGCACGGGAATTGTCATTCCCGGCCTTCGGCCTTTATATAATGGAAAACCCATCAAACACCAGCAAAATACAGAAGATATTATAAAATCCTACATATTTGGGGAAAAACTGCTTCAAAGGGCATGAGGAGGAGCGTAGCCATTGGATGGCAGCATCCAACGGTGGAGATTTAGCGAAGAGAAGGTAAAAAAGGAGAGCGGAGGGAAGAATAAGATAGAATGATTTTGGATCGTCCAATCTGGACACGTGGACGGTCCAGATCCAATCGGAGGATCGCAATCAGCAGAGAAACAATGTTAATGTGCTTGGAAAAAAATTACGATGCGATGTAGCACTGACCATTGATCTGCAGATCAGATCGAGGGTGGGAGATGCGCCGGGAGGTCGCAATTGGTGGGGTTTCAAAGGGGAGCAATCGGAAGAGTCTTCGCAGAAGTTTCCGATGCGATAAGTGCCTTGGGTCTTTGACCTTTGGTCCTGGGCATGAGTTATATGAGTGAAGTGGTGGGGGTGGGGGTTTATATATATGGGGCCCAATCGCATCGGAAAGCTTGATGCGGGTCTTTCAATCAACCCATTGTGAATTTCTCCAATGCGATTGCGCGATCGAGTATTTTTAATCTAACCTTTTTCATTTAACACATGACATTGGCACATTAGATCAAAACTTTGGAAAACAGGGTTTTTGTATTTACAAAGGAAAAAATGGATCGGGCATGGATTTTTCAATGTTTTTAAACGCCGAAGGCAGGCCCACGGTTTGTATGGAGAAACAATATGATCGGGGGTTATGGAACAGAAGGCCAATCACATCAGAGTTTATCTATAACAAAAATATTTGTGCTTGCTGTGTTTTTCCGATGCGATAAGAGCCTAGATGTCTAGCACTTGGTTCTAGCGTTGGGGCACGTAGAGGGGAAGTGGTTTAAAACTTAGCCCCAAGGGGGCTTAAGTCCTTAGTAATAAAAACTTGTTTTCTATGAATTTTTCAGAGTTTTAAATGGATTTGGGGGTTTCGATAAGGCTAAAAGTGAGTTCTTAACCTTGTAAAAAATGATTTTCATGAAGGGAAGAAGAGGGATCATGAAAAATAGAGGAGTTTTATGGAGAAAAAGTGGAGCAAAATGAAGGTTAGTTTTGAGTGGATGAAGGGAAAAATGATGATTTTGCAGCAGTTTTTTCACTCATGGAAACAACATAAATTCTGAGTATAAAATAGGAACAGTAGTGAAGATTTGGACAGAGGTATGATGCCTTCAAGAAACTTCAAGGGCCAACACTTTTTAGCAATAAAATTTGTTCCTTGAAGGCTCCAAAAAAATTTAGCCACCTTTTGCTATGACAAATTTTATAGGTGGCTAACAGGTTTTAACCCTGAAAAAAATTATCTACAAACGAATCTTAAAAAATAAAATAAACAATAAAGAGAGCATAAAACATAAAATAGATAAACATAGAGGTTTTCCCCTAGATCCCAAATCGGGACGACCAACTTGATTTTTCATTATATTCCTTTTAGTGTTACAACACATATATATACATGCCGAAGCATATAAAAACACCAATCCATTAACCCTGGATTAGAACATAACCATAGTTCCCTTAACCGGATCTAGAAAATACCAGGGTCCGAGAACCATCATCCCCCAAAACCATGTGCAAACTCATGCACAAAACCATGGGTGGGTCTGCCTATGAGTGGGTCCGCACACCTAAAATTTTTTTTCCAAGCCATTGCCCTAGACCCTAATAGGGGGGTTGTCGCCCCCCTTGTGACCCCCCTGCTATGCCCGGCGCAACGTACAATGCATGGGGCTAGTGATGGAAAGAATATAACACATACCCAACAATTTGGATCTTAAAGGTGATATGTTAGCATATTTCTTGGTGATGGATACATTACATAGGATTCTTCACGTGGAGTTTTAGGATCAGGAATGGGAAAATGAGCATGGTTAAAAATTACTGTGTAACAGATGCCCCTAAAACATGAAGTAAGAACATGGAGTGATGGCTGAAATGATTTATGAACCAAGGCAAAGAATGCAGACCACCTTTGGAGAACCTGTCAAATAAAACATTTAAAATATTTGACATCTCTTGTATAAATATTCCTAACCACATAATGTTTTACTAGGCATCAAATAACACATGAGCCCATGGTATGGTCGTAGCCATCCATCTAAAAGAGATCATAGAAATGGATCTATGGTATGGACCCAGCCATCTATATAGATAGGATCATGTATATAGTCATGAATAGTCAATAACTCCTTACATCCTGGACTAGATGTGACCCAGGGTCTTCACCATGATCTCAATCAACCCAATGTATGAATCTAGCCATGTGAATAAATGTTTTGGAGTCGAATATGGTAGAAACCACACTATTACTAGCCAATGATGAGAACCGTTAACAGTCATGAGAGAGACTATCAATAATGATGGTGGACCTCAAGGCACAACAACACAAGCAACAAGTGTGAATGGATGTGTTGAAGTTAACCACTTGCAGAATCATTCGACCAAAGGCCAATGATGTGAACCTATCATCGAACACGAAGAATTTTCCATTGATGCATGCAAGCTCCAAGGTACTGAACATCAAAATCACCATCCTAGAAAATGAGCTGAATTCGATAGGAATTTATTTGCCGAAGGATGATCATAATGATTCCCACATCACTGACACAAAACAACAAATATATTGAGATGATAGGAGTGATTCGAGACTGTAACAGAGGAGGTCAGATATGCAGAGGATGTTTGAAAAAAAGGACTTCTCTTGAACTTATTGGAGACAAAAATTGGATCAGAGGTCATGTTGAAAAAATTGGTAATCAGATAAGAGACAAAAAAATTTCTCAAACCCATGGAGGTAAAGTGAATAATATATGATGTCCCCAACGTGACGGAAATTGCAAATGAGTGGCATGTTCAAGAGTGAGAAGTTGCCCATAATTAAAATAGGATGTTCACCTTCAATTTTACACCATTATTACTAACGAGTAACTCATTATTTTTTATAGCTAGCGTGAAGAGGATAACATATGTTGATCATGTAAGTTCATTCTTCGAATGAATCCATCCTAGTAATTTTAATGAGCCCTAGGAAGGAGGAAATATCTCTCGTCATGGTGAGAAGACTTTCGTCGTTTAATCTTTAACTAGTCAAATGAAATGTAAACTTGGTAAATTTTCATGTTTAGTAAGTTTTAAAAGAAACAAAAATAAAAATCCATCATGTCCTTTTTAATAAGTCGTCTCTCGAAGGTAGAAAACTATGTTCAAGAGAACCTCTTGACCATGTTCTATCAAGGTATTCCTTTTTCGTCAATAGTAAACCTCAGCCTAAAAAAGGGGTAAACTTATACTAAGATCACGTTAGTTCATTCACTTTAAAAGTTCCAAATGGCAAGTACTTCACATTATTTTCATGTTCTGAGAGTCAGAAAAGAGCTAAAATTTGACTCCAAAGCGGTTCCTTTTATGAAAAAAATTAATGAGTTATAAAAAGAGATAAAATTCAACTCGTATGCATAAAAAACGATCATCAGTAGTGCGAGAGCCCTTTACTACACATAAATAGAAAACATCACGTATATCGAGGAAAAAATAATAAAATAATGGAAAAATGCTTTCAAAAATCTATAAATAGACCAAAAACCAAAATCATTTTCACGATTCCATTTTGAGAAGATCATTTTATCCATTTTCCCTCTGAATTTCAAATAATTGGTGCAGCTAATCCGAGACACCATTCTTTAGTCCGTCACTGCCAGGTAAGAGCTAAAAACCTCCTTTTCAATTTAATTCTATTCATTTGGCATTTGGTTTTTACAATTGGGGAGTTTAAGGGAGTGATTTAAAATTTTGAAATCACATGTTACCAACGTGATTTCAAGCTATCAGGATCAAACCTAGCTCATTAGGGTAGCACGCCATCATCGTCGAATAATTTTGGACAAACTCGCTGGCCACGAGGAAGATTTTAAATAGAGAAAATCTTCCAACTCCATTATTATTTTCTAAAAATTCTTCCATGAATGCTCCTAAAAGACCAATTGGACATGTTTTGCAGGTTCTTTTAGTGAAGATGTTGGTTTAATGAAGAGAGCCAAGCCATAAGGTGGAAGACCACCAAGCCATGAAGGCCCAAGATTGTGTCAATGATTTGAGAAATTGCGGGTTATTGAAATTATACCAAACTTTCAGTCTAGAGCTCAACTCGAGATTCTAGAGTATCTAATCAGTATCTGGGACGTGGAACGACAATTTTTCGTCATTGGGGATGAGTATTTAGAGCTATATGTAATGGAAATATATTTTATGAGTGGGATATCCAAGCGAGGGAAGAGGATCCAAATATTTGAAGCTTACACAGGTGGTGAGAGAACGTGCATGTCCATTTAGAGATACTATCCCAGGGAAGAGAATATAGAGAGTAGGAAGGTAGAAATATCTTCCATCAGAGTGCTTCCCCTTTGCACGATAATGCATTTTATCACAAGAGTGATGGAATCCTAGGCATTTCATGAGGCAACGAAATCTCAGTTCCAGTATGCGGTGGATTTCTTGGCCCCAACGATATTCAACTGGTGTGAGGGGTTGCTGGCTAACATGAAGTGCTAACTAACCAAGCACATGACAAGGAGACTAAAATAGTTTGGGTACGGGTCAATTCTGATGACCTTGTTTCTAGAGAGAGTACCCCTATTCCAGTATTAGTGGCTAGATATCCATGATCCATCCCCAAGGGACCTGAGGCTGGTGATATGGTGCAACATAATGCTCCGACAGGGAGGGGGGAAATAGATGCATTTACCCACATCCTTCTTCAGTTGGCTATGGAATCAACCTATCTTATTTGAGGACTATGCATATACAGGCATCGAATTTAGAGGAGATCTGGATCTTTTGATCCCACTAGGAATAAAGTGGACCGATGCAGGTAAAAATTATTTTTTAAACATTTTTTACATTTCAGATGTTTTTTTCTATGTGTTATGACACATAAAATTATGATTTTCTTATAGATATGGGTCCTAAGGGACCTCATGACATGTCACCGATTGCATGGAGGGTAGCCCATCCAGTATAGGATTCTCCTTATGAGGAGGGAGTAGACACATTAGCTGAGCTGGAGCAGAACCTGGTTGACCCCATGCGAGGCATTCCAGAGTATCCTAGATTCGATGATATTACACTTCGTTTTGAGAGACACTCTCGGAGTTCTTTGCGGACTGCATCTTTTACTTTGGAGAGTAATTCGAGCATTCACCTGCTACCATGAGCACCATGTGGGTGGATATCAATCCTATTTATACTCTTTTGCAACAGAACACATATTTTTTGAGATTTTGGATGTAAGACACTTACAGAATGATATATATATATATATATATATATATATATATATATATATATATATATATATATATATATGTATGTATATGCTTCTATGACTACTTGTGTATCATAATGATGTCTTGATTTAGAAATTGCACAAATGTCTACCTAATAAAAGGTTTTCTAGTGAATCTGTTAATGTATTTAAATGGCGCGAAATATGTTGATATGTGAAATAATAAAAATGCCTTTCCAATAATCTAACACGTAAATACATACAAAAACTTTGAGGATTGCACACAGAATAACACCCATTCAATTGTAACACAATGAGTTGTGAGTCCAACTTAACAACCAAATCTCTAATTCCAAGATCAATGGCATCCGATAATAGTTCGATCACTGCACTATACTTAGAAATATTGTTAGTTGTTCGAACCAAAAGAACGCCTTGTAAATTAATCAACTTGCCATTAGGAGAAAAGAGTGCCCATGCTGCGGAAGAGAGGTTTTGTGTGCTACAGAAAGCACCATCAGAAAAACCAACGTAGTGATCTGAAGACATCTGCAAACGAAGTGGAACACAAGTAAATTAGAGGAAACAAATCTGAAAGGAAAAAAATCACACCAAAAATCAACTCAAAGCACATTAATAAATAACACACTAATGTACAAATATCACACTTAGGATTAACCATAATATTTTTTTCAGGTAGAGCCCGTCTCGGTGCTCAGCCAAAGGATTTCCTTCATAATCATATAGCTAAAAGGCTCCACACTCCAAAACATGTTGAATGATATAGGGCCCTTGCCACATTAGCTCGAAATTTCCTACTCCCAACTTATCATGGGCTTGGTCATAAAGCAGGACCAAGTCACCTTCATAAAAAACGTGAGGTGTGACAGATTTGTCATATTGAACCTTAAATTCTCATTTCTACTCTTCAAGAAATAAAGCAACAACCTTCTAGTCTCGTTTAGATGCTCGAGGTACAACAGGTGTTCCTCTTTCAGCCAAATACCAGGAAGGAGTTCAATAGCTAGCTTCAGGGAAGGAATATCACACTTGATTTGGAGTTTGACCTCTATACCATACACAAATTATAATGGTGTGAATCTAGTGGTAGCCTTAGTAGAAGTTCGATATGCCTGTAGAGTGGAGAAAAGCATGAGGTGTCGGTCTCAATTATGCCTCCCAATGTTGCATTGAAGCATGGTCACCAAGACTTTGTTGATAGCTTCACCTTCACAATTGGCCTGTGGATAGTAAGGGGTGGAGTTATTGTGACATAACCCTAACTGAGCATAGAGTTCTGTCATTATATGATTACAAAAATGAGTGCCATGATCAGTGACAATCGTTTTTGGGACACCAAACCAAGCTATCACATGATTGAATAATAATTTCACCACAGTGAGACCTACATTGTCATATTTAGGCATCGCCTCAACCGATTTAGTGAAATAGTCAACGGCAAGGATGATATAGCCATGCCCCGTGGTCCAGCAAGGGTTACAAGTCATAAAATCAATGCCCCATTTTGTAAGAGGTTCGATGGTCACAACTGGGTGCAAGGGTGAGGGTGGGAAGCGCTCTTTTCAAGAGTAAATATAGCAATCATCGCATTTGGATACTTCGATACTGTAGTCTTCAAAAATAAACAGACAAAAATAAGTTGCATGAAGGATATTTTAAGTAGTAGCATAACCAGACATGTGACCAACAGAAGCCCCAGAGTGGTAGTCATTGAGATATTTCTCAGCTTCCTTGAAATTCAAACAACAATGGAGGACATCATCAATACCAGTGAGATAGAGGGTTTCCCCAACAATGTGATAAGGTTGGGACTGGTAGTGAATCTATCTTCTCTTAGAGTGTGATAGCTCTGGCCGATAAGTTAGGGTCTAGAGATATATGATGATCTATTGATACCTGGATAAAGAGTACTAATGGGAAAGAGAGTCTCATTGGGGATGGAATCATCGAGTATGGAGTCATCGCGAGGAGTGGAATCATCCATGGTGAGAAGGTCACAGATCAACTCATAAAAGACCAGGGATTTATTCTACTTAGAAGTAGTGAATTCTAAGTCGAACTCTTGAAGGATAACAATCCATTTTAAGTACTTTCCCCCAAGTAACTAACGTGTGAGAATGTAAGTCATGGGGTTACAATCAGAAATTGCTAAGATTTTGTGCAAGAGAATGCACTGATGGAAACGTTGAACGATGTAAAAAACATCCAATGGAAGTTTCTTTACATGAGCATAATAGGTCTTAGTATCGAAGAGATAATGTCTCAAGTAGTACACTACATGTTAAAGACATTTTTCATTGTCCTAAATCAACACCATGCCAATAGTGTTGTCAGTGGCGACCAAATACAAGCAGTAGTTGAGGTGATAATTGGGAGGATGCAACAACATATCTGTTGGCATATAAAAGGTTTCTTTTTAATGCCTATTTATCCTACATTAAATACCAATCTGGGAACAACTTTTTGTTTCAAAAGTGTACTCAGTCTGAGGCTACAATTCAATCTAAGAGTAATAATTTGCAATATGTAGTATAATGTTCTAAATACAAGAGTAAACAGATGCTGAAAATGAAATCTAATTGCAGCAATATGAAACTTATGGTTATAGGATCCAATCACTCACTCAGCAAACATCAGTCAAGGATGCAATAATGATAACTCTTTCCTTTAGAAACTGATGGAATTAAAATCAAAGGGGAACAAGATAATCAAGCTGAGAACATAGGTAGCAATAACCAATATTCTTTACAGTTGATAATCCTGTCTTCAAGCAATTAAAAGGAAATATAAATTGAACTAAAGGCTGCTAATGAAAGTAAACTAGGGAAACTCTAAAAAAAAAACTCTTTGCAATATGTAACCTAATTAATCTGAAATGAACAACAACCTGGAATTGAACAACAATGTAAATGAACAACAAACTCTAACTAGAAGAATTGAACAAAAAATTCTATTTAATGAATCTGAATAGAAAATCCTATTAAGCAACAAATCCTGTCAACAACAAACTCTCTTGATTAGCAATCTAAAATGAATAACAATCAAACAAAACAACAAATGGAATAGTACCTGAAATAGAACATCAATTACTGAACAAGAAAGCTCTGTTAAAGCATAACAAGATAAATGATACAGGAATTAAGATTCTTGTTAGAACGGAATAGAAATGCAATGCGTCAATGTAACACACCGATATCAATAGACAATTAAACAGTAAACTAATTAACTTGCAAACTGTAATAAAAGAAAATAAAAACTATCACAGAACAATAATTGAAAGATAATAATATAGATGGCAAGTGGATCCACCTGGGCCGGGCCCTTTACCGCTAGTGGAGCACTGCCGAGTTACTCCAGAGTCAAGTGATGGAATGACAACTAAATCATGTAATAATCATTCATAACATCACTTACAAACAATCATACTCTATTTTAATTGACAAGAGTCAATGAACAATTCTGAAAATTACAACAGGAAAATTGCCTCCTAATGGCAATACGTGATCTCCTTTTATAATCAGAAAGAGGAGAAAGTAAATAGTAAATGTGATCCATCATAACAAAATTGGATTGTCTTCAACCAATTGATCAGCAAGAAAATATATTTCCATCAATCTTTCAATAGGAACAAGTCAAATTTTGATTTGCAGCTAAGATAATTTGGAAAACGGCCGCAACAGTGAATCTGGGAAAATCATCCTCAGAAAACCTTCCATTTCTCTTAATACATGCCGAATTTGGAAAAACCATTTAACAATAAAGTTAACTCGGTCTGTTCTGGACAAAACCCATGTTAAGGATTTTCCAGATTCTTCTCCATTTGCCCAGAATGTCCAACACAAAACTGTCACTTCTTATTCTGGCGAATTTCTGAGTTGGAATATTGAATGATGTGCTGGAGATCAAGTCTGCAATTTGGCAAATATCTTGGAGGCTAAAATGGTGAGTGATGTTACAAAATATATTAATAAACCATCATTGATAAAATCATGCATAATAATCATCAATTTATTAAAAATAAAGGAGAGGAAATAATATTTATCCATAAGAGCATAAATAATTATAAAATGGAATTATATAATAAATTATGATAAATGACATGATAAAGAAGAGTAGAAATGGATGAAATAGGTGTTAAAAAGTGATAATAATAATGACATATTAGCAGCCCAACATACCCCCAAACTGAATATATTGCATGTCCTCATGCAACCCAAAACTGAATATATTGCATGTCCTCATGCAACCCAAAGAAAAAACCCATGTGTTAACCAAGCAAAAAAAATTGTTCATCCCAACTCATGAAATGGATGGAACAAATGAATTTTTCCTCAAATAATGAATATTTAATTTTAGCAACCTTGATGAAGGCGTAACAATTTTTACAGTTGACATTCAACTACATGCATATGAAGTTGCAAAAAAATGTGATATAAGTAACAACAAACTTCATTAACCATTTTCTCAAAAATCAGATCATTTTGATGCACGGATCATGAGATATAAACAAAATGGCTGTAGGTGATAGTGCATAGTTTTCAAAATTTTATGAATTAATTTAGAGTGAAATTATCTGGGTTTGTGTATTTTAATGATACCTCTTTGTTATCCAGAAATCACAAGAATTCAGTTCATAGTTTTAAAGATATATATAAATCAAATTTTTCACTGTATAAAAATGAAATTTTATGCCTTAAATGAGAAAGAAAGTATAAAACATCCATCATGTGTAGCAATTCCTCCCCCAAACTGAAGAATTAGCATGTCCTCATGCAATGCTAGAAAACAAAGAGAGGTGGTTGTTACAATCTGTTGAAATCTATGCTTGGTGTAAAACAACATGGAATAAGGGAGGTGTTGAGAATGATTAAGAATATCAATGGATGATAAAGAATATTACTGACATGGTCATAAGAAAGAAATGAAGGAAAGAAACACTCCCCCAAACTGAAAGATGATATGTCTCTGAAAATGGGAAGTGGTAAAGATGTGGAAGTAATGATGATAAATAATGCTCAATGGATTTTCATGAAATTATCCTAAATTCGTAATAAATCAGAAAATTATGTTATTTTATCTCAAGTGTTATCTTCGAAAAAAATGTGGAATGACATGTAGGAACTAGCATTTGTTGAAGCTGATGTAGGCTGAGCGGATACTGAAAATGATGCAAAAGGTGGAAGCCATGCAAGCACATCATGTCTGAAGAATTGTGCGGATTTGCGAGTTGCGCGAGCCTTTGCTGTTAGTTGCAATAGTGTGGCCGTGTTGTGAATGGAATTTCCCCCCCATACTTGTTGTTCTTCTATAACCAAGTCACGATTCTACATGCAATTTTCTTGAATCCACAATGTTAATTTTGAAGAGCAACAGATAAGATGTATGCCAAAAGTTTAATCAGAAAGAATTCTTTAGAAATGCAGTATAAATATTGGGATTCGACCCACATGCAGGCATATTTAAAAGGCATCCGTGCCCCCCCTAAAGATGACAGGTCATCCTCGACAGGCAAATAGAAGAGCAGCGTACTGCACAACAATTGTACAGCATGGAAAGGCATACATACTTATGATATGATCAACAAATTATCGCATTACTGAAATCAATGCATATTTTGAAATCGTGAGTAGATATGGAAATGTTTATGTAATGATTCGAAAATAAGGAAAAAGGACAGCTGCTGTGAAAAAATTACTTAGGCAGTCATTATCCACATAAACCATTATGATCGATTTATAAATAAATTTCATGCATAAGAGGTTCTGAACAAAGGATTTAGGAGCATACTTCCATTTGATATTAGATAAATATATAAGGAAAGGGTTTATCATTACTATTTATTAGTGAAAAATATGACTCCAATACCATCAACAGAGCTATGTTGCCCATAGGTGTCTCTAACCTTGACAAAGTTGCTTTCTCACCGTTGGAACCATTATTCTTTATTTATGCCTGGGGAAGTGCTGTGTGATGTCATGATGGAGGTCACTGTGCTGGCTTGGGAACCAAATAAATCACAATTCCATTCACTAGGAAGGAGTGAAAGGTGGCCATGCCAGCTCGTGATGAAACCTCCTGTGCCAAGGACTTTTTATTTTTCTGAGTTTTTCATTGGATCATATCCCTGGTGTGGTGGCCATAATGGGAATGCCACTTCACTACTCCTCTATGATCATGGTAGGCTGGCTCTTGATGATACCCCCTATCCTCCATCTGCCATATCATAGAATCATTAGTAATCATATAGAGATTTTTTTCTTCCTTTTTTATATAGCACTTCCCTATTTATGTATAGAGGATGGCTCAACACTCCTTAAGAGTAGGGATGGTGGAAGAAGTCTGAACATCTCAATACATAAAGTATGCCCTTATTCTTATTCAATAAATAAAAATCGAAGAGAGTTATGAAGATTTAGGGAAGAACCAACATGATAAAGATAACCGATCATATTAATTTTAGTGAAAATAAAGACAACAAAGTGATATAGATGATTGTGTCCTTTCCTTTTCTTATCACTACAAAAAAATTTCTTAAAAATTACAATTTCTCTTGATTTGTTGATTCCAGTAACCTCTAATTTTTGTGTCCTTGCATAAATTGTATGTTTGCCTTTAAAAGAGTCATGAATAATTCACGAAAATCCTCAAAATGTTGTTCTAAAACAAGAAAAATGCACTCAAAAAGTGTTGTTCCTTAAGAGGAACAACAAAAACAATCTGCGAAAATGCTATTCCTTTTGAAAGGAACAGCAAAGACAATAAAAAAAAAATGATGTTCCTTTTGAAAGGAACAACAAAAACAATCTGCGGAAATGTTGTTCCTTTGAAAAGAGACAGCAAAAATAGTCGGCAAAAAAAACATGTTGTTCCTTTTGAAAGGAACATAAAAAACAAGCGGGAGAAATGATGTTCCTTTGAAAAGGAACATAAAAAATAGGCAGCAAAAACTGATGTTCTTTTGGAAAGGAACAATAAAAACAAGCAGCAAAAACTACTGTTCCTTTGGAAAGGAACAACAAAAACGCAAAACAAAAGTGATGTTGCTTTTGAAAGGAACAGCAAAATTGTTGTTCCTTTTGAAAGGAACAACAAAACTAATCAACAGAAATGTTGTTCCTTTTGAAAGGAACAGAAAAAATAAACACACAAATGCATTGTTTCTTAAGAGGAACAAAAAACAAATATAAGCACGTAAGATTGTTGTTCCTTAAGAGGGATTGTTGCTATTCCTTAAGAGGAACAACATGAAAAATAAAGGAACACAAAGAAGTGTTGTTCCCTATAGGGAACAACAAAGAAAATGCACACAAAAATTGCTATAGGGGATAGCAAAGGAAAAAAAATGGAGGAAAGAGCAAAACTAATGTACAATCTATTGACAAGCAAATCCAATCAACTAGAAAGGAAAATTTATGTACGGGTTTCAAGAAAAAGTAAATTTTTATAGAATTGGTGCTGTCGAAGAATTTCCTTTTGAAAATACATGGTGGGGTCCTTATTGTTCAATTTCCAATGGAGCGAAAACTACAATTTGAAGGTGTCAACACCTGAAACACAAAAACATAAAAGAAATCAGAAAATAAACAACACTTTATTAAGTTACAATAACTATGATGTTATTTCCTAAGAGAATATCAATCTGTCAATGGAAAAAAGTGATCTTTTTGAAAAATGTTTTAGTAGCAGTGACATGAATCTTCGAATGGAAACCAATTCTTCATTTCTTTTTTTATGAATCTGTTAGGTAATGAACTGGATGAAATGCCCTTGTTTCACTAAAATTTCTTTCAAGAATCGCTCGTCCATAAATTGACCTTCTTTGTTCTGCTAAGACCTGCAAAAAACAAGTGTCTACCTGCAATAAAACATTGAATCATGGAGAAAGAGAGGTGGTCAGGCTCCCCTAATCTAAGAATTATGCAAAAAAACTAACATGTATTTACTCTATAAAACAAATGCATGGACAAAATTATTTTATTACCTGTGGGAGAGCAATGGCCAATCATACTAACCAGCAGTGTTTCAATTATAAATTCTTTGTTTTTCATTCGATTTGAGTGATTCCAAAGCCAAATGAGAGATAGTTCAAATTTATATCTCCAATAGAATCAGGCTTTAAAAAATCCATGTAATGGTATATTAAATTTGCTTAGAGCAACTTGCATAATAGAGTCAATTCGATTTTCCATCATCAGACCAATAGTTGATATTTCAAGAATAAATTTTTCCTTTGAAGACGGATTGAACGAATTCAAATTGGAGATTAAATTAGATTCATTTATTGATCTCCAATAGAAACAATTTATGAATACAAGAAGAATTGATGGGTCAAATACGCTAGTGAACAGCACAAAAAATAAAGTTTCAAGAGTGCTGATTTATGATAAGCAGTTAGTATTTTGGTCATAAATTCTTCATACGATATTTAAATTTAGTGATTAAAATTTATTTTTAAACTAGATTCATATAGGAATATACCATAGAAACATTTTTTAAAAATATAGTCATTTAGGCCTCCAAAAACTGACTGTTCCAACTCTGTTCCTGAGCTACCTAGTAGACACCCTGCCCATGTTTTGGTTATAAATTTTTCGTTTCAAATCCAAATTGAGTGATTAAAATTGAGTTTAAAATTAGACATCAAGGGATACATAGGATAGAAATAGGTTTTAAAAATATTCATTTTTGGTCCCTCAAAACATGACTGTCCCAACTCTGTTTTCAGAAATTTCATCAAGCCCGCAAGCCAAAAAATATGATATTCAAGAAATTTTTCCATATTGGTGATAAAAATGAATACAAGTGTTTGTAGAATTTTTATTTTCAATATAATACATCTGCATACATAAAAAAATTAAAATATTTATCATCGATGTTGATTTCCACAGCATGTTGCAACAAAAACAACTATTTTTACAAAAATAAAATTAAAAAAAATGCGTTTATTTCGTTTCCTTATTTATTTTATTTTTTTCACTCGACTAATATTATTTTGAAAACAAATATGATTACGTAAAAGATTATTTCCAGTGTAACCATTTTTGAAATAAGGCTTCAATTACGTACATACCCAAATTTGAAAAATGCATGATAATAAAATTTAGGGTATGAGAAGCCAACTTCCCTTGAAAAGATGGTGCCAAAAATTGTTGAAGCATGGAGTGATGCTGCAAAAAAATAGAGTGAAAATAATCTTCAATGTATCGCTTACTTTCTTGGTTTCCCATAACCATCATATCATGAAGTTCTTGATTATTTGAAATAGCTTGTTGATGCAGGCTAGAAGAAACCTCATTTTCTTTCATAACCTCTACAATTTTTGGATTTGATACATTCTGAATCTCAGTATAAATTTTCTCCAATGGTGCATGTGAGATATAATGGGTGGGAAGGGTGGGTAAATTTTGCAGTTCAACACTGTAAGCATGTTGTACTGGTTTATTATCATGAAGGTGTTGAATGAGTTGAGCAGGAATTTATGTAGGGAATGGAGCATTTTGATGATGTAGTTGATTGGGTTGAATGGATGGTTTTGATGGGTAAACAAGATGTTGTGGAAAAGTTGGAAGATGTGTTTGTGCTACAAGATGAGGGAGAGTAGTCATGCAATCATAAGATGAACCATGCCAAACTTGTAGACAAGATTGATGGTGGTTATATTGAGATTGGCATGGTTGTCCTAACATATGAGTATTCCATAATGGATTATGCAAGTAAGAGAATGAAGAGGAATTGTTTTGAACCATACCTGTAGGCCATGATTTCCATGGTTTTGACCTTGTTGCAGCTTCCCCATCTCTTTGATATGTACTTCCATTCTAGATAAGGAAGAACAACTATCTATGGGATGCTCCTTTTGGCAATGAGGGAAAAAAAAATTCCTCAATTTCTTGATTTTTCTGACCCTGTAAAACATTCAATTGTAGATTTAGAGAGCTAATAAAATCATATTTAAAATTTTCAAATAAAATATTGATTTCAACTCTTATGTCTCTTGTTCTTGTAGTAAATTTGGAAAAGAAAGAAGAAAATTCTCTAGAATTATTACCAGCCTTGGAAATTCCTCTTGAATACCTTATGCACAGCTCACAAACATCATCATATGATAGATGAAAAACATCACCTTTTCCTATCAGATTTAAGAGTTCTAAAAATTCATCTTTGATTCCTTGAAGAAGGAGTGTTTTCAAGATCTCTTTTTCCAAATGCTTATGCTTTGATTTTTGAAGGTTATATTGAAATCGCTCTACATAGTCCTCCAAGCTTTCATCTTCCCCTTGTATCATACCACAAGTATCTTCATTGGATTTTCAATAGTCTTGGTACTTCTTCAAGAATATTTTCTTCATGTCCTCCCATGTTTGGATGCAGTTCCCACCTAGGCTCATGAACCATCGGAGAGCTGCTCCTTTTAGAGTAAGAGGAAACACTTTCAACCTTTGATCATTAGTATAATAATCATATCCTCTACAAAGTATTTCAAACTCAAATAAGAATGTATCTAGATCTTCATTTGTCAAACCATGAAAATTTGGTAGAGGAGATGGGGGAAATATGTGCATTTGTGTCAGTCCTCCTAGATCTTTGATAGGGAATTCGAAAGTTGCAATGTGAGCCATTTCTTACCATAATAGAAGATGTTTTTCATGTGCTTATTTGAGGATCCTCCTTCAAATGTTCCTGTCAATTGGTTAGTGAAATGGGTGGTGCTTACACCACCACTTGAGTGGAATTACAATATTTTTTCAAAAAATCTACCTCTAAAATTCCTACTTCAATTCCTACCTTAAATTTCACTCAATTCTGCTGTGAAGTGGGCCAATGAATGAGTATGTTCCTCACTTGTTACGCAGGTTCTTACCTTCCGTTTTTAATACCCAATTCTTCCCTAGAAGAAAAAAATAAAATATGCATCGCTGTTTCTAAATGGCATACACTCTCCCCGGCAACGGCACCAAAATGTTGGGGTATAAATGGTGTCTTTTTAACTCCTATTAATCCTACATTAATTATCAATCCAGGAATGACTTTTTGTTTCAAGAGTGTACTCAGTCTGAGGCTGTAATTCAATCTAAGAGTAATGATTTGCAATATGTAGTATAATGTTCTAAATACAAGAGAAAACGAATGTTGAAAATGAAATATAATTACAACAATATGAAGCTTAAGGTTATAAAATCCAATCACTCACTCAGTAAACATCATTCAATGATGCAGTAATGATAACTCTTTCCTTTAGAAACCGATGGAATTGAAATCAAACGGGAAGAAGATAATCAATCTGAGAACACAGGTAGCAATAACCAATATTCTTTACAGTTGATAATCCTGTCTTCAAGCAATTAAAAGGAAATATAAATTGAACTAAAGGTTGCTAATGAAAGTAAACTAGGCAAAATCTCAAAACAAAACTCTTTGCAATATGTAAAAAAATTAATCTGAAATGAACAACAACCTGGAATTGAACAACAATGTAAATGAACAACAAACTCTAACTAGAAGAATTGAATAGAAAATTCTATTTAATGAATCTGAACAACAAATCCTATTAAGCAGCAAATCCTGTCGACAACAAAATCTCTTGATTAGCAATCTGAAATGAACAAAAATCAAACGAACCAACAAATGGAACAGTAACTAAAATAGGACATCAAACACTGAACAAAAAAGCTCTATTAAAGCATAACAAGATAAAATATACAGGAATTAAGATTCTTGTTAGAACGGAATAGCAATGAAATTCGTCAATGTAACACACCGATATCAATAGAAAATTAAATAGTAAACTAATTAACTTGCAAACTGTAATAAAAGCAAATAAAAACTATCACACAATGATAATTGAAAGATAATAATATAGATGGCATGTGGATCCACCAGGGCCAGGCCCTTTGCCGCTAGTGGAGCACTGCCGAGGTACTCCAGATTCAGGTGATGGAACGACAACTAAATCATGTGTTAATCATTCATAACATTGTTTACAAACAATTGTACTCTATTTTAATTAATAGGAGTTGATGAACAATTCTGAAAATTACAATAGGCAAATCTCCCCCTAATGGCAATACATGCTCTCCTTTTATAATCATAAAGAGGAGAAAGTAAATAGTAAATGTGATCCCTCAAAACAAAATTTTATTGTCTTCAACCAATTGATCCACAAGAAAATATATTTCCATTAATATTTCAACAGGAACAAGTCGAATTTGGATTTGCAGCTAAGATAATTTGGAAAACAGCTGCAACAGTGAATCTAGGAAAATAATCCTCAGAGAACCTTCTGTTTCTCTTAATACAGGCCAAATTTGTGCAAAATTTTCTCTACTAAAGTTTATTTGGTCTGTTATGGACAAAACCCATGTTTCGGATTTTCCATATTCTTCTCCATTTGCCCAAAATGTCCAATGCAAAATTGTCACTTTGTATTCTAGCAAATTTCTGAGTTGGAATATTGAATAATGTGCTGGAGATCAAATCTGCAATCTGGAAAATATCTTGGAGGCTAAAATGGTGAGTGATGTTAAAAAATATATTAATAAACCATCATTGATAAAATCATGCATAATAATCATCAATTTATTAAAAATAAAGGAGAGGAAATAATATTATCCATGACAGCATAAATAATTATAAAATGGAATTATATAATAAATTATGATAAATGACATGATAAAGAAGAGTATAAATGGATGAAATAGGTGTTAAAAAATCATAATAATAATGACATATTAGAGGCCCAACAATATCTGTGATGAGGACTCGTTTCACTGCACTAAAGGAGCTCTGAGAAATTTCATCCCATAAGAACAAGACTCCATTTTTCAATAAGTTCTTAAGGCCTTTGGAAATCTTGGTGTAATTTAGTATGAAATATAGGAGGAAATTATCTTTCCACTAAAAACTCTACAGTTGATAGACAAAAGAGGGAGGAGGAAAATTGATGATTGCTTCAAATTTTGGAGGATCGATGGAGATGCCTTCTTTGGACACCACGAAACCTAGGAGTCAACAACATTCGATGAATAAGAAACACTTATGAGGATTCAACCTGATATTATAGTGTCGAAAGCATAGGAAGATAGCTCTAAGGTGTTCTGAGTGATCTTGGCATTTGGCGGAAAAAGCAGGAATGTCGTCAAGATATGGTTGAATTATGTGCTCAATGTCATGAAATTCATAACATATAGCTCGCTGAAAGGTAGTTCTGGAATTCTTCAGGCCGAAAGGGAGTTTCTTATAGGTGAAAGTCCCCCATGGAAAAATAAAATTTATTTTGTGATGATCAGATGGAGTGATGTTAGTCTGGATATAGCCAAAGAAACCGTCCATAAAGGAAAATATCTCATTCCTAGCACATTCATCAATGATCTCATTGATAAAAGGAGTCGGTTAATTATCCTTAGGAAAAGCTTGATTGAAATCATGGTAATCAACGCAAACCCGAATGGTCCCTTGCTTCTTATTGATAGGAACAATATTCGAGACCCAATATGTTAATGGTATGGGGTAGATAAAACCATCTTTAAGAATTTTTTCAACTTCACCCTTTAGAGCGACAACCTTTCTCGGGTTCATAGGACAAAGTCATTGGTGAATTGGCTTTGAATTAAGATAGGTGGGAATTTAGTGCATCACAATACTTGGATCAATGATGGGAATTTCTTCATATGACCATGAAAAGTCATCGCTGAACTCCTAAAAAATTTCCTTATAGATATTGATCTCATCGGTAGAATAAGATGCACAAATATGCACATTCTCGAAAATCCCTTTTTTAACTGATATGTTGATCAGAATTGTCAAAGTGATATTTCCCATGTTCCCTTCAGATAAAAGTTCATGAATTAACGCCGGATTCTAAAGTGGGTCAGTCAGTACCAGCAAATCATGGGATCCTAGACAAGTGGAGATGTCACCTAGGATTGGGAGAAATGAGGAAAGATGATGTCCATTGTACCATGCAGTTTCTTTGAAAGACGTCACCTCCATGTTACTCTCATTAGTGGGCAAAGTCTCATTCAAGGGATCATTAAAGTCCTAAGAACCAAACTACAAAGACTGTGCCTAAGTGTTTAGGAATGAAACCAAATGACTATTGGGTTCTGATGCAGCCTCAAAATCTGTGATAATATCCTGATGGATTTTCTCTGTTGGGGTAAGAGGCATAGTGTCAACAAAAATTTTGATCTGGTCAGGATTTGGAACAATCCATGTATCATGACAAGATGAAATCATATTGGACGAGGCGAAATTCATAGGTAGAAGTGGAAAAAATCCCATAAGAGATGAGTCTTTGAACAAACCCGGCCCAATGTTCTCATAAGGAGTAGAGGCCTTCCCAACATACGGAATGTTACCTACCGAACAATCATAGGGGAAGAAAGAAAACTGATCCACATTCACTATCTTAACTTAATGAGGGAAAAAAAGGAGGCAGAATGGGGTGGAGACTTCACAAACCATAACATTATCCCAATGAAGCCCAAGAAGGACATTATAATTCAAGTTGGCGTCTACCACCTTGACTTCCATGGTTATCATTTTACCCTCCAACAGGATGGGAAATGTCTTGAGAATATCGTACGAAAAATAACCTTCACCATCAAAAGATTCTAAGGCAGTCGAGGATTGAGTCAATGGGGGAGAGCCAATGCCTTTGTACCATGTGACATGCATGATGTAGGTCGAAGCACCTTCATCAATGACAGTTGTAGTATTCCCAAATGGGAAAATCAACAATATATGCACCAAAATCATATTTTTCAGAAAATTATGCTATAATAGTCAAGAAAATCCCATGGATCCATTAGTTTATACATTATAGCAACCATATGTGCAAGGATATCAGAAAAAAATCATGATATCTTAGTTAAACAGGCCTCCTAAGCCCATAACAACCCAAAAACACTTGAACCCCATGATTATTGCAACGCAAAAATTATGAAGCAAGTAACAGCATAGTCTAATGAGGGTTTATACTACAGAAATAGAGAAATAAATGGATCTTCTGATATATTACTCAAGAGAGCTTAAAAACTAAGATCTAGTCTCTTTTACACAATTCCAAGGTAACCTGACAAGGGTTTCTTGATAGGCATGAGATACAAAAAGTATATGATGTAGATATGTGGTTGAATCACGCAGTTTGATTGAAGCTCTACATAAATTTCACTGAGAAAGCAAAGAAATGGCTGTAGCTCCTCCTTAATAGCTCTTTGGGTGAAAGGTTGATCCTTTCACTAGGAATCTAGCTCACAATCAAGGGTTTTGTCCCTTCCACTACAACACCATGAAAAGTAACAGAGTTCCTCCAAGAGACTATGCTGTAGTTGTAGGTGATTGCTTGACCCAATGTCTGATGGTGGAAATAAAGCCCAGAATAATCCTCTTAGATTTCTTCAACATGTCCTCCAAGGAAGAGTGTGGAATTCTTGCATGAGAATACCCTTGCACAAAACAGTGTAGCAAACCCAGTTAAATAGCTGAAGCATGCAATAAGTCATAAGACTCAAAAATAAAAAAAAATATTATGAATTCCCCATATGGCTTCCATTCCCTCCATTATATGCTTGATAAGCTTCCTCACCATGGGTCCCACCCATTTATGAGGTTACTTCCATGCAAAGACTCCTCCTTCAAAAATACAATGTCTCAACTAGCTCCACTCTCTCATTTACATCGTTGTTTGATTTGGTCAATATTGATTTAGTTTGCATGCATTGTCTCCTTTCACACCAAAGGTGGCTTTATTCTGACTATCTAAACTGATCCACATTCACACTGGGCTATCTCTATTGATGATTCACTTCCTCCATACTAGCATTGTTGACTTGGTCAAACTTGACCTTGTCTACATGCATTAGACGGTTTTCACACATGAGGGTGCTTTATTTAGCTATGAATATGAGCCCTTTTCACATTAAGATGGATTTTATGCCTCCTAAAGAGATTTATGGGCCTCTTTACCCATTTATTCATCTAACTAGATGTCAAGAGAAAAATTAATATTCCAATTAGCTGCATGCTAATTTTGGAATATTAAAATATTCCCCTCCCAAATGTTACTTGTCCTCAAGCAACTGTAAGGGTACTGCAAAATCTCCAACGGATATGTCTCCTCCCAAACATACAAGTTAGCCTTTGGTAGATAAACCAAATAGCTGTCATTATGAAAAAGTGGGAGATATATGGAAAGAGTTATATGTTGTCTATTGGCCTCCTTAAGGCATAAGAGATGGTAAATGTTAGGTGCCCCAATCTCAATGAGAGACTCCAATCTCCATGCTATCATCAAAACAAAATGAGCCACTCTTGGTGGCTCATTAAAAAAATCATCAATTCCATGGTTCTACAATGTATAGGGGTTGCATGGCTGAAAATGAGAGATGATTTTGTTCAACTCACGTTATCTCTCTCTACATTCATGATAGATATGGAACTGCTGACCTTGGGTTGCAATGATATGGTCATTAAGGAGCCAAAATTTACTTGGAATATCATGACCCCATTCTTTGGTTCCAAGAATCACTCTTGCCTAATCCATCCTACATATAGTGAATAAAGTATCATCACAATATGGGACCCAAAATAAAACTAGACTATGTGTCAGTAGCATGTTGGATGGTGATAGTAGTCCTTTAAGTGAGACCAGTGTTCTTCTTCTTCTTGTTGTCTCAAAACATGTTGTGATAAGTGGCCATCCAACCACTTACTTGCTGCCATAAGCTTCTCAAAATCTTGAAAATAGTAGAGGATATTAGGTGTTGGCTGAATATGATCCAAGAAAAACATGTATTGCCAAAAATCCTCCATAAAGTGGTCATCCCCATCACTGAAAGTAATCCGAAAAGGACCATGAAATCCACAAAGAGGTTTTCTCTCTTGTGGAGCAATGTGCTGAAAATGTATGGTAAAGGAGTGCACATATATTGTTAGTTGATAAATAAAAATCAAAACACAATCTTTAACATATGTTGTAGACAAGTTGGTGAAGCGGTCCATAAATTAGCATTACTATCTCTCCATCAAAAGGGAAAGTGATTGAAACAACCTTGCAAGGTGGTTTCTCTCCTCCTCATACATCAAACAAACTACACATCTTCTGATATGTTGTTGCACATCTTCTATGAGATTCTCCCAATAGAATCCATCCACAATGGTGTGATAAGACTCAATGAAATATACATGTCTTCAAGAGAGTTCATCATATGCTTCATGTAGAATCTCCTTCTTGAGCTTGGAGTCTTTAGTCAAGTAGATCTGATCATGAAAATAGATGACTCCATCAACCATTTTATACCTCCTATCCATCACTTGCCCATCAAGAACCTTATATGTGAAGAGGTTCTTGGAATATTCCACCAATAGTTGGGACTCCCAATATGGATCTAGGCTTCCAAAAAATGACAGCACATTATAAATCTGAATTAAAGCTCCTGTCATATCATAACTCTCCTCTTTGACGTGCTCAATGCCAAAGCCACATGTTGGAGTATTGTCACCCCACTTTTGATGCTTCCCTTGCAGCTGATCTTGCTCAATACAAGGTTGTAGTACATGGAATTCAATCTCCTCTTGGAAGGCATTTCCCCTCCAAAAATTTGATACTTTGGCCAATGCATACAAGAGTGCCAATAGATTATTTTCATATTTGGAAATCTTCCTCATGCGTGGAGGTATCATTTTTTGTTCCAAAGGTTATGGAATATCCCTTTAATACCATGCTCATGCTATTATAGATTTCCAGATCATCCTTTTCCAGTGCAAATAACTGAGTGGGAGATAGAAATTTCCATATCAGAAAATTGCTCACCCCTCCTTGTAACCCATAAAAGGTTCTTAGCGTTGTGCTAGCTCCTCCCAAGGCTCCTTCTTTAGCAAAATATGTCAATGCTGCACTAAGTTGATAGAAAACTTTATTCATCTTCCAATTAGTGTGTCTCCCTGGTGGAATGCCTCCATGTAATGAAACATCAAGGCCTAGATCAGGATGTATATGTGTGTGGACTGATTTGTCCTTGTCCTCACCGCATAAATCCTCCTGCCTCTTCTGTGCATCAACCTTCTGAAATAGAGATGGGTGTGCGCTCTCAATCATATGGTGCTGATCATCCTCCCTATCTTCTCCTTTAATCTTCAAGATCTCACCATCTATCAATGATGGCACATGTTGCTCATGGAATGTGCTCTAATCTTTGTATGTGATATTCTTTGGAGCTTATTGTGTACATACAAGAAATCCTCTCATTGGAGAAAGTGACCCATCTTCCTCTTCATGAGGTGCTATATATGCTCCAAATGTGATAACATTGTTACCTCTAGCCTTGTATTCCTCTTCAACATCAATGGGAGTTGCCTTATCATCAATAAGAGGATCCTCTTTTGAAAAAGAGATCTCCATGTCCTCTTTTCTAGGAGAGTGTTCTCTATGAATTAGGGATCTTGCCTCTAGCAAGGTATTCTGCCAAATTTCATTCCCCTAAATATTTTTTTGAAATGGAGTTGGGTTTTTATATCCTTCCAACCCATGCAAAGGTTTTGTTTTTTTTTGTATGAGTAGCTCCACCAAAGGTGTTTCAAAATGTTTTTCATCAAACCTTTCCACTACTGTCTTAGTGAACCTTGCATACATAGATGTATTTGCATTTATTAATGAAAAGGATTGAAATAACCACCAAGCATAAGCCTTACCTTCAAGATGTAGCGCTACTACTCTAATGGCTTCATCTTCTAAAATTTGGTGCTGTTGCAAATAAATATCAAGTTCCTCCACCCAAGCCCTAGCTGAATATTTAGGTGACCCATCAAAAGTAGAGAGGAAGAATCTACCCTCATCATGATTGCTAGGTATTTTATCCTCCTTTATCTTGAAAAACCCTTGGAATTTTAGGTGATCTTTGAACCTCTTGGATTGAGATTCATACTCTTGTAAATAATCACCAAGAGTCTCCTTCTTTGGCACATCCCCTTCCTCCATCTCACTTTTTATGAACATAGGAATGGTAGAGCATTGTAAATCTGATGGTGTGGTTGAATGCCCACACTCATAGTATGAGGAACTAGATTTTCCCACATGTAAAAATCTTGTTGAGGGACCCCCCATGTCTTTCCCTCCTCATTTCTTTCATGTCTTTGCTAATGCACTACAGATTTTGAAGAAGAAGTTTTGAGAACTCCTTCCCTCTTAATAATAAGCTTTTGCCTTGATCTATTCTGTAGATATTATCCTTCCTATGATAAGCCTCCTTAGATGACATAATTACTAAAGTACAAAGGCTAAGCCAAGATCAGAGCTCTGATACCACTGTAATATTCCCAAATGGGAAAATCATAAATATAGGCACCAAAAACGTATTTTTTATAAAATTATGCTATAAAAATCGAGAACAACCCATGGATCCATTAGTTTATACATTATAGCAACCATATATGCAAGGAGATCAGAAACAAATCATTATAGTTTATTTAAACAAGCCTCCTAAGCCCAGAACATCCGAACAACACTACAGCCCCATGACTACTGCAACACAGAAATTCTGAAGAAAGTAACAACATATTTTAATGAAGGTTTATACTACATAAATATAGAAACAAATGGATCTACTGATATATTACTCAAGAGAGCTAAAAAAACTAAGATCTAGTATCTTTTATACAATTCCAAGGTAACACGATAAGGGTTTCTTGATAGGCATGAGATAAAAAAAGTATATGTTGCAGATCCATGGCTGAATCATGTTGTCTGACTAAATATCTACATAAATATGGCTGAGAAAAAAAATAAATGGCTGTAGCTCCTCCTTACTAGCTCTCCGGGTGAAAGGCTGATCCTTTCACTAGGAAACTAGCTCACAATCAGGGGTTTTGTCCCTTGCACTGCAACACCATGAAAAATAATGCAGTTCCTCCAAGGGACTGTGATGTAGCTATAGGTGACTACTTGACCCAATTTATGATGCTATAAATAAAGCCCAAAATACTCCTCTCATATTTCTTCAACAGGTCCTCCAAGGAAGAGTGTGGAATTCCTGCATGAGAATACCCTTGCACTAAACAGTGTAGAAAACATAGCTAAACCAGTGAAGCATGAAATAATTCATAAGACTCAAACATAAACAATATTCTGAATTCCCCATATGGTTTCCATTCCATCCATTATATACTTGATGAGCTTCCTCACCATGGATCGCATCCATTTATGAGGTTACTTCGATGCAAAGACTCCTCCTCCAAAACTACGCTATCTCCACTAGCTCCACTCTCTCATTCACAACGTTGGTTGATTTGGTCAACCCTGACTTAGTATCCATGCATTGTCTCCTTTCACACCCAACGTGTCTTTATTCTGAATATCTAAACTGATCCACATTCACACTGGGTTGTCTCTATTGATGATTCACTCGCTCCATACCAACATTGTTGACTTGTTCAAACTTTACCTTTTCTACATGCATTGGCCCCTGTTCACACATGAGGGTGTTTTATCTAGATATGAATATGATCCCTTTTCACATTAAGAGGGATTTTATGCCTACTAAAGAGATTTATGGGCCTCTTTACCCATTTATTCATCTAACTAGATGTCAAGAGGAAAAGTAATATTCCAATTAGTTGCATGCTAATTTAGGAATATTACAACAGTCCGATGAATAGTATTTCCCATAATGGTAACTTGACTCAGAAAATATACCTGAGATGGGAGGCGAGGAACGAAATTTTCAAGATAAAAAATAATCAGGTTAGAAATTGAAGGATAAATCCCTCCAATGGTAGAGAGTAGTGCCCTCCATTGTGATGGGCACAATTGTATGACCTCCAATATCGACATCACCGAAGGAGCCTGAGCCAGAGCTTCTACAATATTTTAGTGTTGTGTTTCTCTCACATTTGGATTTTAAGTCGATTTCCGAAGAAATTTTTTTGGGGGCGGTCGGGTGATGGAGTCGCTAATCAGTCTGTCGATCTGTAGAGTGTTGGTGTCTAGATATGAACAATATTCAAACCCTTTTTCCACATAGATTATCAATTTGGGTGCGTTAGTTATTTTAGGACTAACGCGCATAGTATATGCAAGAGAAATAACATAACCTACTATTAAATCATAGGCTTAATCAATGAAAGAAAAAAAACTACTGTAATAACAATTAAATATGGATTGCAGAATTATAAAAGTATTTGCAACAATTACATAATCATATCGAAACTGCAGTTACAATGATAAACCAAAATATGAAATCAATAAAAAGGAAAATACGTAGCACCTCATCAGAAGAGTGTGCCCAACTCTCTGATCAGGGTTGCGGCAAACTCACATCTCACAAATAGAACAATAAAACACTCTATTCGATTGACGAAAAATAATTTTGTTACAATATCCATTCTTTCTTCTTAACTCGACTCACAGCTCGGAGGCCCTCTTTATACAAATTTTCAGGGAACCGTAATTTTCCTCTAACAACTAAATATATAAAATTATACATATGTTACAATAGTAACCTAGTTGTTGAAAGGAAACCACGAAAAGCCTAAAGATAGAGCTCGATAATTAGGAATCTATTGTGCTGTTGAAGCATGCTGAGATGGCGCTGAGAATTCGAAGTCACTTCATGACTTGGAAACATAATTCCTTTTACTTTTCCAAATTTGTGGAAATAATGGAGTTAATACTTGCAAAGGTAAAACCTCCATGACTATTACTTCATTAATTAAATATTCCATATAAGACAATGCGAAGGGGTTTACCTCCTGTGTTTAAAAAAAATTAATGATACAAAGAGATAGAAACGTGGGAAAAAATGGGAGAGAAAAGTGTACAAGTTTGGTACCCAACGGAGATGAACAGAGGTAGGAGGTGCATAAGAGGAAGGGTGATATGTAAATTCCTATTGCATAGGAGCTTTGGATGGATTGGGATAATATTTGGTTCTTGTGGTGATGGAAACGGATTTCATTCCAACCATGAACACCTGAAAGCTTCCAGATGATTGAGCCTGATATAATATTTTCGGGTGCTAGGAAGGGAACAGTTCTTTCAAAATAGTCAGAGTCCCGGGTGCACCCTTTAAAATATGGGAAACTTCAGTATGTCGAGGACAATCCTTGCTGTAATGATCGTCATCACATATTAGACAAGGATATTTGGGCTTACGTGTTGAAGACTCACGAGCATATCACATTTAGAATTTCCTTTACCCTTTTTTATTACCCTTTGAGGATTTATCTGCTGTTGTATACTGAACAAAATTTACCTCTGAGGTTTTACTAGGATTCTTCTGGTTATGGGAAGGAGTAGGGGGTGCAGTGGCAACAATGGATTTAGACTTTGAAAAGGTCCTTAGGGGAATTTTAAGGTATAAAATGGGCCTCCTAAGAAAAATGTTCAACGAAAATAAAATTTATAAGAACCAATAGGACTCAAGATTATGATGTCAACCATGGGGGATGATTCACCATTTTTGGAGTAAAAAAGTAAAAATATTAAAAAATAATAAAATAATAAAACTACTTTTTCAACTTGTATTTTCAACTTATCTTCGTAAGGTTTTACTCAAATTTTGAGTGTGAGTACTCGTTGGATGAAAAATTTAATTCCTCATCCAAGGATTACCGTGTTTCATACTTTCGATGGACCCTCCTACATAAAAAATGAGAAATACATTAAAAAATGTGATTGCAATCACGTATTTCATGTATTTATCATTTTTCTTGTAGAAGGGTCTATCAAAATTATGGAACATGGGTACTCCTTGGATGAGTAATCGAATTATGAATCCAATGAGTGTTTCTTATCAAACTTTGAGTAAACCCATAGGGATATAAGTTGAAAATACGAGTTGAAAAAGTAGTTTTTTGTTTTTTCCCTCTAAAATTTGATGATGTAATATAAAATTATTTTAATATTTCCACTATTATTTTATAATCTCCTTAGGAGGCCCATTTTAGACCTAAAAATTCCCCTAATGCTTAGGCGCGCTACTATCAATATGGCCCAATGTCCCAGTAACACCATCAACCAGAGGTGTAACATGAGACTCAGATGATGCAGGATTAGTTGAAGGATATTGTGCATCAGGTAATAACTCATATAGAGTCCCGGACTGGGAATAAACCAAGTCTAGGTATTGAGCTCCAGGAATGACCTCTTCTTCCATGACACACCCTCCCATTGCAAGATCTTTTCCAATCTTCGGAACAGATTATTTTGTGAACAATTTTTTCAACATATAATCAAGGATCTCAAATTTTATGAGGTGAAAACAACACTGCCATTCATGGATGTGATCTGAGATATACGTGGAAGTTGACTACATCCACAAGGTGAGAAGATAGTTTTCGATTTCATACTGGATATGCATATGGAAGTGAGTGAGGAAGGCCATAGGTAAGGAATTTAAATCGAAGGAACTTCCTTAAGGACTTCCTCGAGGACTCTCAATGTACAATTTGGTTATAGCACCAATCAGAGTGAGTTGGAAAACATGAAGATGAATAGAATGGTCAACCCAACAATTAGAGGAACACCACAAGTGGTATGTCATAACATGGTTTTGGGGGTCTCCCCCAAATTTTTCTTTGAACTTCCGACAATCTCCTAGAATCTTAGCTGGAATCAACGACCAATGTAGGTGATGCTTGATGGGCTCATTTTTGAACTTTGACACATCTAACAATTCCAACGTATCCAAGAACCACAAAGGCAAATGATGAGGATAGAAAGGTCAAGGGTTCCAACTTGATTGACAAGGATTCTACCCCCAAGAGGGAGGATTCTGACCTGAATATCCATATTGCTCCCATGGATGGTAAGGACCTTGCTGGAAATATTTCTAATAGGGACATAGTTGTGGTTGTTGATACAACCCCTGGGGAACTGAGGCTGTGGACCTTGCTGGACATGGGGTCCAGCATAAGGTCCCTACTCAACATGAGCTCCAGTTTGCAGTTCTTGTTGAATGTAGGGTCCATCCTATGGTCGCTATTGAACATAAGGTCAATCTTGTTGTCCCTACTAAACATGAGTTCTAGTCTATGGCCCTTTCGGAACATAATGTCTAGCCTGAGGCCGTGGTTGAGCCTGCTTCTACTGAGGAATTTGCTAATATGAAGCACCAGGTTATGTCCTGTACTAGGGTTGTTGGTACTGACCCTGAGGAAATGGTTGCTATTGAGTACCAGAATAATGAGGGAAAGGACCATATTGACCCAGAAGGAGATTCAGACCAACTTGGGTGTAAGAACCAAACTGAGAATTAGTCACAAAATCACTCACCGAAGGCTGGGGATGTTGGACATATTGATGATATTGTATGTGTTATCACAAAACCAGACTGATAGGTTTCCAATAAAATAAATCTTATGTAACTGTTTCAAACCAATATTTTGATTGAGGCTGAAATAATACACACATTTTCCCTTCAAAAATTTATAAGAAAGGGTGAAAAAAGCCGCTACAGCAGTTTTGTAGCACTTTTCACTCCCTTTGAACTATTTGTGCTATGAAAATGCTGAGTGAGGAGTTTTGCCCAGATTTCTTCAAAATTTAAACCAAAAACGTGCCAAAAATTTAGAATACCACTGTTTTCATAAAACAAATAGACATATGAACTAAAAACACAATTTTCATGAGGTTTATTCTTCATTTTCCATTTGATTTAGCTTTTGACCTTTTAATGATTTGTCATTCTACACTTTTGTTTTTAAGCTCATCCTGAGTCAATTTCAGCTACTACTCCAAGTTCACCACTTGATCTCTAAGCCTTCTATTACTAGCTCTCAAGTGAGTGTTGATTACTCTGACAAATTTAGCTTCCTAATGGCTGGAACTATCCATGTGAAAAACTGTTCTGCGCTGTTTGGAATTTCATACCTAAAACTAGTTTGACCTTCCCATATTGCCTTCATTATTTTGAACTCTATTTTCTCAATACTATTCTTTCTATCCCTCTTTATCATCATAGAAATATCTTGATTTTCTAACCTCAATTTCTCCTCAAGATTTTTACATTCTGTCATTTCTTCCTTTTCCTTCATTATTCTGATGGCTGCATGCTCCACTGTTGGTGATGAGAGTTCAACCACTTATTCAAGGACTTTGAATATTTCAATAGTTTCTTGGACCTCCTTGCTGCCTTCGTTGAGATTCTTAGCATGCCTAGTTAAAGGTTTCCTTGCTTGAATGATAAAGGCTGCATTTTCACCCTCAAATTAAAGTTTCTTTGCTGACTTAACCTTTTTATGTTTGTGTTCATCCACTGTAATAAAATAAGCTTGCACAATGTGTGATTCCTCTATATCAATTGCATGAAGGATGTCATCCAAATTTCCCTTTATCACTAGGCTGTCCTATGTACCTGAAACAACTATTTTTCCCTTTGATGCCACTACTTGGCTTCTTGTCACTCTCTTGATTTCCTAGTGGCTAGCAACTTGTTTTTGTTTTGCCTCTTTGAAACTTTTTGACCTCTATTTTGCAGGTGATGGAGTTGCTGAAACAAGAACTTGCGTCTTCTCTGTCCTTTTCTCAACTTGTTTCCTTGGTTTCAACTTTGCAAACCTCTTTGATTTTGCAACCACAGGCTAACTAGACTCTGCTACTAGTGGTGAAGAAGTTCCTTTAGTTTTAGGGTTTCTAGATGAGGTTAGGGTTTCTAGTTCAAAACCATTCATAAACAAAAAGGAAGACCAATCCATACTTATTTTCTGAAGCTCATTAAAAAACAATAACTTTATCAAACCATGGTGAAAGAAATATGTTTCACAACCATAATATTTGACTTGTACTTTGTCAGCCATTTTGGGAAGGCTCATATGCAATTAAAAGGGAAAATCTAGTGATATCATACCTGTGAAATGCAGAAGTATCTTGAAGTAATAAGTATAAACTTTATGGTACTTGAATTCACATGTAAAGTATCTTTGAATGTTTAACAACAACTTTTCATAGGTATTTTTGATACAGCTTCTAGGTATTAAATTATGTAGGTCCATATCTGCATATTCAGGTTTCAAGAATTCTGTGCATGGTTCCATGTCAAACTTAAAACCTTTAAACCAAGATTCCTATCCCCTTGGTATTTTTTTCACAGAAGCAATAATCTTAGGAGTAACTGGAAAATTTAACATCCAAATTTTAGTAGTTGTTCCACTGAAGTGTAAGGAAAATTCTTTAGACACCTGTGTGTGTCAACCTTGCAGCTTTTCACAAAACTAGAGACAACCTGCTTTGATAAAAGCCTCCATCACTGTTTGATCTTCAATTATAGCCTTAATATTTTTGGGATCATATCTTAAGCAATGTCCCTTTTTGTGGACTTTCTTCTCCTTTTCCATGCTTCTTAGGAAAATTTGTCAGCTTCTCTTGGATGTGTGAAACAACCTCGGTTGATTAGGATATGAACAACCTCACTTGAATATATGAACAACCTCGCTTGATTATGGTGAAGATAGCCTTTGTATAGAACAAAAACAGGCTTAGCTTGACTACTTCAGAGCTTAGATATGGAGGCAAATGAAAACGAGAATGACCAAATTAGGCAATATTTTGAATTTTAAATGTCATTTCATAACTGAATGATTCCTCAATCATGTCCTATCATGGTGATGATGATTGTGAGATAGGTAAGTACATTGAATCTGATAAAAAACTGACTCACCATACCACTATCCTATCAATTCCTAATGGATTCTGACATATCTCATCTTAATTGACAAGACGGTTAAGAAACCGTGCTTTCGTAGTGCCCACAGTGTATTTTTTGATGTTTTCACTACGAAAGTATTAGAGATTTCGTGGCACAAATCCTATTTTTTGAACTAGTGGTGTTACGAAACGGAGGATTCTTGGCTAAATGCAGAAATTTAACCCGAAACGTTATGGAATGACACATAAATGGAAAATGTGAGTATTTGATCATGGAATTAACCTCTAAAGACTTTATTTGAATTCAATGATGACCTTTAAACTCATAAAAACTCTAAGCTACCCTTAACCAAATCCTAAAATGACTTTCAAACCCATTTTGAGAAAATGACCAAAAACAGAGTTGACACAATGATGTTTTGAAAATTTTTGGGTGATAATAGTATGTTTCACCTTTGAAAATAAGGAATTTTAGGTTTTTGAACATACGAATATGCTTCGTTTAACTGTTGGAAAGGATTTTGAACCTGGGAATATTGAACATGAGGCTGACTCACCCCAGGAATAGACCCAGAACTCGGATGCCCCCCACCCAAAAGAGGAGGTATATAGAGAGGGATAGAATTCCCCTGAGGCATAGATGAAACCATGGATTTCCCACTCAATGTTTTGATTGCAGTAATTTTAGATGGCAAATAGGGGACATAGGATCCAAATGACATGTTCATTTGGCCAATTGTGACTTTTGATCGAACAGTAGGTTGAGACATCATGACCATATTCAAAAGGAATGGGCTAGAAGACAAAGGAATACCCATTGACCAAACGGGATCCATAAATAAGGGTGTATGCATAGAAGCTCCAGAAATAAGTTTTCCTAAAGAGGTATAACTATGTGGGAGGGTATATACAACATAACTATATGGTATGTTGGTTCCACTACTGAGATCGTGAGGTGTCGATTCAAGAAACTCTCCCTCGGAGGGAAAACCGGATGAAGAGGCTTCCGAGATATAAGAGCCAAAAGTATCTTGAAGTGTGCTTCAAGGAGCACTCATGAATGGAACATCATCAACATTATATGCCATTCCTTTACGACAAAATCAATGGACGGTAGAGTGAGATGCTACACGAGAAGCAAGAAAAGGGATTTTGGGTTGATCAAAAGCATTGTAAGGTTGTTGAGGAGAGACTAAAATCGGATCAAATAGAGAAATTGAAGGAAATGTCCACAATTGTGCAGTTGGTTCGGGGATCTCCAGCTCATATTATTCTGAAGTTGTCCAAGGAGAATCATGAGGAGGTGCTTGATATGATATGGGTTGAACACTGATGATAATTCCAAGCTCTTCACCTTGCACTTATAGGGGTCTATTCAGAAAAAAAGGGACCTCAGGAGGAGGTTCTTGGGATCTATCAGAGGAGGAAGTGGGAGAATTCAACGATTCAACCATGATTACCTTCCGGAATAAGATCAAAAGAGGAGAGAGGTGAAAAAAATCACAACTTACCAAGCAATAAAAAGCTAGAGAATTGCACAGGTGAGATGTTTTCGTGGGAATTTAATTTTAGAATTAACAAAAAATAGAAAATGGGTGTGCTATCCATAAAGGTTTACAAAGTATTCATAAACTACAATATACATCTTGGTGATCAAATGAAATAAAAATTACCAAGGACTTGACGTATGACAACCAATCTCCCCAAATGTTGTGTTCGGTGTATCATGTCTATAAGGCAACCAAATCGGTTACCTATGGTAGGCTTGCAACCTAGTGGTGTCTCCCCAAATATGCATGACAATACGTGAGATTATAGTCCGTAGTAGTGTTTTCTAATGCCTAACAATTCGATTAGAGTGCGCTAAATATACTTATCATACATAAATATACTTTCGTATGTGGGATAGATATCACCCTCGAGTTGTAACCCAAACTGTTAGTGACATCTCATACGTTTAATGATGCCAGAACATGTATCTATTGTAGACCACTAAATATTTTTGTTGATTCCAATGCTTCTTAAGTTAATTTGGGTTCAACTTATGTTTATCTTCATTAAAGTTTTAGTTTCAAGGCTCAAAACAAATGTCACCTAAATCATTATGGTGAAGACTAAATTCAAGAAATAAGCTTTCAATTTTCATGAATCTTAAACTATTTAGGGAAGAGAGACAAACAAGAATGCACTCAATGCACCAACAACAATGCCCCCCCAAACTAGTTCAGAGTTACGAAAAGGAAATTCTTTCCCAATTGAATTAACTTTCCCAACAAATGCAACTTATTGAAAATAAAAATGCCTTTCCTTTCACTAAGATGCAAGATTTTTTTTTTCACTTTTAAATGTAATCAAAAGAAAAACAAATGAATGAAAGAAGAAATGTAAAATCTCTTCACTTTTATTTCAATCAAACCAAACAAAAATCGCTTTAAAGAATGCATGAATAAAATTCTTTTCACTCTTCTTAAAAGGAAAAAGATAATCAAAATGAAAAACAGAAAACAAAATCACTTCCAATTTATTTTGAATTTATACGAAACACACTCTTCTATAATTTTGCACCAAATAAACCGTAATATTGTGCTTAACATTGAACCAAAGGGAAACAATAAGAAATGTAGGGATGAACAAAGCATACACCAACTCTCTTCGAAACAAGACAAAAATTGCGACTAAGGGTGTTTGAAATGGAAAAATTTCCCAAACTTAGAACAACTCAAAGAGATGAAACAAACTCACTTAGATAAGATAGGTAATTCAAATACATAAGAAGGATATCACTGAGATCTCATAGACTCCTTCAAAGGCCATGACACACTAGAAAATCACAAGGGAAACTCAAATTTTCTCAAGGCTGATATCAACACTTATGTGTTAAGCATAAGGGTGCTAAAAGGAAAATAATCATGAATGTACTATATAGAACAATGTTTCCAATGCTACTATGAAGAAATAAAGGGTTTTGGTCCCTAAAAGAAAGGAAAAAAATAAAAATAGTGTCACACAAACACTAGACCTAACACAGTGAAGTGACTAACAATCCTTACAGAAGCTCACAAACGACTAAACAGATTTAAATTTCAAAAATTGGTGAAGCTGATCCAAGATCAGTTTAGGGAAGAAGGAATTAAAAGGCTAAAGCTCCCTAGTGGAGTCGCTAGTTCTGTTGTCAAGATAAATCCCCTTTGTGGACATAGGCGATCTCTCTAGCCCTAGAGTGGGTCTAGCAACACGAGATTCTTTCTAATGTAAGATTTCTTAACTAATGCTTACAATGCAATGAGGAAAGAGAAATAAATAACTTTTTCCAATTGCTATCATTGGATCCATTGATGGTGACCTCGATCCACGATCCTTGTAGCCCCTTTTCCTACCACTGATGGTGCATGAATACCTCTGGATGGTCAAGAGACAACAACAAACATGATACAATCTATAATAAAAGTAAATACTAGCTATCTATCATATCAATGAGTACTAGAATATTTGCATAATCATATAGACAAATATAGAAAGCAAACATCATATGTTGTTATTGATAAATTACAAAATGAGAGCTTACCACGAGGCCTTGATGTTGGAGGCACCCTTAGGTGAAAATCTGAATCCTTCAGACAACTAAAAATCATTCCTTCTCTCGTGCACTTAGGCTTAATGATGGTTCTAGCATGCAAATGGATGAGAGTTCAGACGAGTCTGACAATGACCAACCAAGCTCTAAACATGGAGGGATGAAGGACGTGAATATACAGCAAGGAGAAGGAGCTTGGTAGCCCATGAAAGGAGGAGGAAGGCCCAATTTCTAAGGATGATCCCCAATTGGATGAGATCAAGGATCTAAAATGAGAGAGCTCAACCTTATCATCTTTGTTCAACAACAAACTCGTCGCCCTTGAGATTCTAGAGGTTGAAACTTATCCTCGATTTGAGGAAGCACTTCCAGAAAGGGGATCAATGTAGTTTTCAAAGAAATTAAGTAGTTGATAGCGTTGGGCAAGAACTGGGAAAAGGATTTCAGTGTGGTCATGGAACCAAGAAGACCGTTGACCGAGGAAATTAGGAATTTGACCAAGTTTCTTTACTAATATTTCAAGGAAGTCTTATTTGGATATTTAAGGGGATATGTTAGCATATTTATCGATGATGGAAACATTGCACATGATTCTTCATGGGGCATTTCAGAATCAGGAATAGGAAAATGAGCACGGTGAAAAATTATTGTGTAATAGAGATTAACCATTACATCTATTCTTAGAGGTCAAAATTGGGAATTTAATTTCCACGTCCACACAAATGCATTGGAAAAAGGTTTAGGAGAACCTTTGGGACATGTGGAATATAAATTGTCTTATATCATATATTTCATCAGTAATAAACTCTCCAAAGTTGAACTTACTAAACAATTACTGAAGAAGAGCTCTTAGTTGTTGTGCACTCTTTGAAAAAGTTTAAGCATTATATCACTGTATACAAATTTTTTTCATAATGATCATTCAACCATTAAATACTTAGTGAATAAATGTTATTTCAATTCTAGTATAATTATATGGTTGTTATTATTGAAACAATTTTATCTAACCATTATTGATAAGCTAGGTAAAAAAATTTCTTTGCAATTTTTTTTCTAGATTAACATTTCCTATAGGAAATGAGGAGATGGTATATGTACAAATTCCATATGAGAACCTTATTTATATTTCACTATTGTATCCATGATTTTTTGATATAGAAAATTTTTTGGTTGCTAGGAGGTTCCCTCGTAACCTATCCTCCAAGAAGAAGATAAATATCGTTAGAAAGAGTGCCCCTTCCACCTAGATTGGGGAAATATCTTCAAAATGGAACCATATCATATATTGAGGATATGTGTGCAAAAGGATGAGGTTTGAAATTGTCTCACCATGTCATGATGGAAACTATGGGGTTCATTTTCCTGCTAATAGAATAGCCTTATAAGTCCTCCAAGTTGGCTACTATTGTCCCATTCTACACAAAGATGCTAGAATATACAATGCTAGATGTAATGAGTGCTATAGGAGGTGAAAGCCTACCCACAAGAATGAGTTTCCACTACAACCTCAAGTGAATCTTGAGTCATTTGAGAAATGGGGCATGGATTTAATTGATCCAATTGATCCCCCATCCAAAAAAAAGAGATACTTCATTTTGTGCACTAATTATTTGAAAAAGAGGGCTAAAGAAAAAGTAGTAAAGACAACAATTGACAAGGTGGAAAATTTTCTAATAAACAATTACTTCTACAAGTTTGGATTTCTAAGGATGTTTGACGCTAATCAAGGAATCGAGTTTACTTCAAATTTGACTGAGGGAATCAAGGAAGAACATCATATATAACACAGAAAATCCACTTCATATCACCCTCAATAAAATGGGAAATTAGAGGTCACGAATGGAGCTTTGAAGAACATATTGAATAAATTATTCAAAAACAACAAAAAGGATTAGGAACACTAAATTTTAGAATTTTCTTGGGCCTACAATACCATATAGAAAACCACCACTGGATTCAACCCCTTTGAGTTGGTATATGGAAAGAAGCCTATCCTTTCCATTGATTTTGAGTACAACGCATTAAGAATGGTAACACAGTTGGATATGGACATCACTCCACCTTAGCAAGAAAGGTTTCTCCACCTCAATGGTTTGGATAAGTGTAGATTGCAATCTCTCAGGCACACTAAGGTGGTCCTGTTTGGCATGATAAAAGCATCAGGGAAAGGACCTTCTGGGAGGGTGATTAGGCCCTATTATATGATTATATCTTAAGGCATTTCATGGGAAATTGATGAAAATATGGCTGGGTCCTTATGTAGTGGAAAAGTGTCATGAGAATGGATTTTTCCAAATAATAAAAATTGATGAATAAGGAAATCCATTGTTAGCTAATGGCTATGGTTAAAATTTTACACGAGGCCTATCCCAAAGGAAGAGTTACCAGCTCAATAAGTAAGGAGATGAACATAATTTCAGGTGTCATATCTATCAAATCTTCCAACCTATAATCAGCAAAAGATGAAGGAGAAAAATAAAGGGAAGAAAAATAAAAGATCCTAGGTGGAAACCTCCATGAGGCACTTGAATCTATGGATAAATACCTCTATGAGGCATTTGAAGAGTAAAAAAAAAAAAATAGAAAATATCCCTAGGTGAAAACCTCCTTTGAGTCACATGGGGAAGTCTTGTAGTTTGAAAAACTCTTTTGATGTGGCCTATAGTTCTCAACGAAAAGAGAAAAAAATGAAGAAATAAATAAAAATGAGAAAGAAAAAAAATAAAGGGAAAGGAAGGGAACCCTTACATCAATATTGCTAACATATTTTTGTACGGTTCCAGATATGGATAAAGAAAGACAAAAGTCAACATAAATAGCCTCCACACTTCACTTTTACACCCATGAAGCTAGCTATCTACATGTCCTTCATCATTCCATAAACCTCCCCAAGTTCCTCAATCACCATGAAACCTATCTCACTCAATTTTTCCTCACTCTTGAAGTGCTACAAAATTTTCCTCAACTGCTACATGATTCTCCATATTTTTTATAGGATTGTGATTGACGTGGAGAAATGGTTCATATCCTATGTTTTCCATGGGGAATGAAAGGAGAGTTCCAACCATCACCCATCCTCAACACCATTTATACACTTCTCCACCCAAATAACCATCTTTTTCCATAAAAAAACCCATTTTTACCACTCCTCTCATTATTTTCACTACAACCAAGAATCCTAATCCTTATCCATGATGCCAACATCAATTATCAAGGTTTTTGGATGCAGTGTATTAAGGTTATTGTGATGATAGGAGGGTTTATGTAATTGCTATAGGAAGGAACACAATCCTGTAGTAGTTTGCACAAGCCCTACATAACCACACTCAAAAGAAGTTGGAAGCACTAGAGTATAGAATTGATCATCATGAAGCATTGATGGTTCTTATAATTGATATTGGGAAACCCTAAAACTTATTCAAAACTGCTATAGGGTCATGTTTCATCTATGATAGTAGCATCTTGATCCACCATCAACACAACCTACAATGATAGCACTCACTCAAGAAAACATCAAAAGATATATTCCATAAAAAACAGAGTGAAGAATCTTCCAAATTTGAGTCAAGAGTGGAGAAACAAGCATGGGAAATGGAACCTCAAACAATCAATAGATCAACCACCATTTCTGAAGCAGCATTCATTCATCAAGGCAGTCAAATACCATCAAGTAGGCATATGTATGAAACTCCTCACCTATTCCTTTAAGTGCATGATAGTTTTAAAATTTCTAAAATGTATGCTGACTGGGGTTTTTGTAGGCTAAACATGGTCAGTAGTCTCGGCCATCCTCAAACCGTTAATCTACCATGAAACATGTTGAAAATTCCAAAAAAGGAAGGGTAACAATTTAAAGGAGTGGGTCAATGGGTTTTTGAAGTTACAAAGGTGGTAGGTGGGGATCATCTCATACAATACACTGAGCCCACCACCACACCACAAAAGGAATAAAGCATGAGCCTAAAATTTATTTTTACTAAGAGATCATTCCCAAAAATGGAAATATAGGACCAGTACATCATTGAGATTCTAGCTATCTACCACTAGGGGATCGCTACAATGCTACAAAGGTTCTATAGGGATGAATAGTATGTGCTACAATATTGGAATACAATTCTATAAAATCAGAATTCAGTGCTACAATATTGTAACTAATTACTATAGGATTGTCTCAAGGGGTGAAATGGGCTCAATTTTGTACAAATTCTCCTCCAAAACTAAAACATCCATGATGGAGTCTCCAAAGGAGGGGTAAGTGATTCATTTTACTCACGTTCCCTGCAATAAAATTGGAAAACTGGGTCAATTTCTACATCCTATAGGAAACCATTGAATTTTTTTTTTCAAACCCTGTGCTTTTTTCTGTGTTGAAAACATGATACTAGAAGAATGAATTTGTTTGGAGAGTGGAGTATAGTTTTCATACATTTTTCTAGAAAAAGAACACCATTTATCTCATACTTATTTGAAACCCTAGCCTACCCAAAAGTTGATAATTGAATGAAAATACTTTGGAAGAAACTTATAGGAGGAACATTCAATAAAAGGGAACCCAAATAATACAAAAGAATCCACCAACATCCTCATGTCAAAGACGTCTTCATAAGTCACCAATGGATGGTGTTCTTTGAGAAAATTAAATGATATAATGAAGAGATAACCGATAAATTTTCCATGGCCCCTCCATCTGAGGGGGAAGATAGTTCCACCAGAGTTGTAAGAGGATTTTTTATCCATGTCAATGTATAACTCATCAGTAGGGTGAACACATTAGATTTTGAGGTTAGGTGGGGCAAGGAGGATAAAGAATAATCCATCACAACTAAAACATAATCTCTTCTCCCTTGAAGAAAAGATAATTGAGGATAAAAGTGGAGTTAGAAGGGAGAGATTGACTTACCCATGGGATGAAGTATCTTAAAACATCTTAAGATATATATTATATGAGGGGAGGTTAAGTGTTGTGTATG
Organism: Pinus albicaulis; assembly: GCA_034641835.2. Lineage (NCBI taxonomy): Eukaryota > Viridiplantae > Streptophyta > Pinopsida > Pinales > Pinaceae > Pinus > Pinus albicaulis. The sequence goes on along the minus strand of CM076580.1, from coordinate 1,335,411,405 downwards.
CCTAGAAATTAAGGATGCTTTATGAGTGGAGATTCCAAAAACAAATTCCTATACCAGGAAGGATCGATATTCCCCACATTCTTCTTTTGTCTATGATATAAATTATCTAGAGGGTGAAAAGTGAAGAACCAATACATTTCTCAACATGGTCTCATAAATCTCATCTTTGAAGATTCCTTGAGTCACCTCGAGGAACCTCTACCATGGAAAAACTCTATAGACATGGACATGGAAGCCTTCATTAAGACTAAATCTCAAACTCTATTAAAACATGAAGGGGCCACAAAATAAGTTTTGGCTAAAGAAGAGGTTGAAGAAGAAAAGGAGGGAGGAAAGGAATAATAAGTTGAAGGGGAGGAAGAAGAATATAATCCAAAGGCAACAAAAGAGACCTTTGGTGATGCTTTTAAGCCTTAAAAGAAGAGTAAATAAGAGCAACAAGTAATCCTATCAGGAGGAAACTCTAAACAAGATGTGCCTACCACCCTCGTAGCCATTAGCACACCTATAAAAATAAAAAATGGGAAACCCAAGCAAGGCCACTTATATTTAAAGAGAAGAAAGAGCACTATAATAAAACAAGGGAAGACTCAAAATCCTTCCATATTCCTAATCATAATTGGATAATATGTCAGCCACTGAGAGGGGAGGTAAAGATAAGGAAAGAAGAAAATTGAAGACGCCACCTCCCTCAAGGCCAAGGGAAAGTAGACTCATACCTCCCAAATAAGTTCAAACACTAGGGAAGCTAGGGCCATGCAAATACAAGAATAAACTTCCCAATTAATGGAAGAGAAAAGATGACTACAAGAAAGAGAAGATTTGTTACAGGAAAGGGAATATTTTCTACAAGAAAGGAAAAATTTGCCACAGGAAGGAGATGAAGGATGAAATGAACTCCAAGATCCTAATCACTAACTTGATCTTGGGTCCTAATGCATTCTATATGAGGAGGGGTTAATCATACTTGAAAAAATTGCAATCCCTATCCTACTTGGTGTAGAAAAATAGAGAAGTCAAACCCATTGATTGATGTAGACTACTAAATCAAAGAAAGTTGAGGATGTGGGACTCATGGAATAAAATATGAAGAACAAGGGTGAGGAAATGGATGATTTAAGATTAAGAGAATCGACCATGAGGGAGAAATTGTGAATGGAAAATCATAGGTTATGGGAGAAACTGAAGGTGAAATAATTACAACTTTCCACCATGCGAAGTGTGGCCATGGAGGCCATCTAGTGCAGAAAACCATTCAAGTCATATGAAATATTCCTTTAAGCAAAATGGCTTCAATTTACAATAAAAACATTTTCATATGATGCCTCTCTCCCATTTCATAAGTATATAATATTTATTTATTTTTGTTAGGAAGTCAACATTGAGGATATAACAAAATTAGTTCAATTTTACATGCACATTAAGATCCTCAGAAATATGAACTTTTCAGACTCCAATTCAAGTTCTCGTATGTAAAACTAATGGCCCTATACTCTTGGATTTCCCATGAGTAAGAAGGGGTTGGGGAAGTATAGAAGGTTATGGATAAGGAAGAAAATGAGCCTCTATATATTAGAGAATATTTAATAAACCCAACGGTTGTCATAAGAAATAAAGGCATTGTATTTTCAGGCCCTAAATTATCCCCTCACTACTTAAACAAACATGAGCATGCCATCCTACATTTTTAATAAATTTTTATGTTATTATGGATTGAGAATTTACAAGCCTATGAAAGGATATTACATACTTTGCCACAAAATCTGAAGATCAGGGAATACCAATCCCATGAGAGGTTGAGAAATTCCTTACGGAGAACCCCATTCTATAAGAGAATTATTCATAGATTGAAGATAAAATAGATAGGTCTAAAATTTAGTCCTCCATTTTTATTGTGTTTACAAGAAATTATAGGTCATGAAGAGTAACAGAGGGAGTGGGAAAAAATAGAGGAAAATGCAGGTTTTTATCCATAATATGGCACACCATATGAAGTGCCTTGGGATGTCAGAGATGCCACCAGAGCCATGCATGAACTACAGATCAGTGACTAGTTTTATCAGAGGGCTAGAAACACCATTAGTAGGGTGGTGATGGTGGCCCATATGCCCTACTAGCCTATATTTAATGGAATAAATTTTAATGGCATAAATTTTTCCTCATATTTAATGGGATAAATTTAACTATTGTTTTTTTATTAGGAAGACTAGGGGATGATTTCCAAAGCTCTTGGCTTAATGTGGTTAATGTGCAAGAAAAGAGTGCATTAGAATGCATTTACTATCCAGCGATACTTTGGAAGGAAACTAGCACTAAAAGCAAAAAGGACATTGGTGAGGGTCATGCCCATGACAAAACTTTAAGGTTCGTCACCAATGTCACCTATAGTGACGGTCCTTAAAAAAGTGTTATTGTAAGTGCATATAGTGACGGTCCTTTAAGGTTTGTCACCAAATAAATTTTTAGTGCCAATTTTGATAATGGTAGTTAAAGGTCCATCACCAATTCTCTCTTCGTTGACACTTCTAGTGATGATATTTTATTGACCCTTACCAATAATCTTTTTGGTTACTTTTGGTGACGGTCAAAAAATGTTCATCATAATTTATCATTCCAATGAGTTTTTGATGATGATATGTGCATGTTACTATATTTTTTGTCAAAAGATAACGATTTAACACCATTCTTGTGGATTCTTTTTCATTATGTGTTCAAGGCCATATAGTGGTTAGAGTCATTCAATTTGTTAAGAAGTAATTAGTGTGTATCATTTCCCTCAAGTAATGAGAATATAGTTTTCCTATGAGTCAATACATGATTAATATCTATTAGGTTTATTATCTAGCAAATTCTCTTTTAGATAAATTTCCACTAGTGTGTGTAGAAACTATATTATCTAATACATAATAAAGCTTTGTTAATTCTATTAACATTCTTTGGCACACACTAATGTTCCTTGGCACCTTCCATGTCTTAGAAAATATTTGTACCTAAAGAATTTTTCCATGACTAAGACACCCAAGCACAAGTTGGAAAGCCCTAACATAGCATAACACTCTCCTAGCATGTGTTGGCATGCCTTGTAGTCCCTATGATGCCTTGGAACACTTTGGCATGCATTAACATACATGAGCACTTGGAAAATATTGGAACTTGGTATGTATTGGAACTTGGTATGTATTAGTGTGCGCAACATGCCCCTTTTGAAAAAGATAAAGTCTTGACTTATTAACCCTGTTATGTGCTCATTTCCTTTCATTTTAGCTTGGTTCTTATTTTTGTTTCCTTGATACTCCTTGACACATATTGGCATACCATGGCACCCTACACATCCTAGAATGACTTAGAATCTTGCATGTGTTGGCTCTATTTGGCACATGTTAACACACATTAGAACTCTGTAGCACACTCTGGCACTTCTTGACATGCCCTGTTATTCCCTAGGATGTCTTACTAGTGCTTAGCATACGTTGTCACTCCCTCCTTGTCATGATAGATAGCACTCATTGACAGTCACTAGAACACCCTCATATTCATTCACTTCCATACATTTTGGCCTAGTTCTCCCTTGTGTTTCCCTAGTACTCTATAACACTCCTCAGCATGCATTATTAGACTTTGTCACACCTAATTAACACTCTTCCACATGCCCTTCCACTTCATAACATGTGTATCGCTCCCTAACACACATTGAATCTTGGAACATGTTGGCACTCGGAAAGTATTAGCATGTGAAAAATTAATTAAGATTCATTGGTATACTTTGTCATGGTTTCATATTAAAGTTATTTTAGATAAGTTATTGGAGAGTAGATGAGAAGTAATAAAGGATGATTTGGAACTTACAGTGCACTAACACTTGGCACTTGACACCTATTTCCACTGAGTGTTGGTGTGCCTAGCATACTCCTACTACAAAAGGTTAATTGATGAGTAATTAACCCTATTATGTGTCCATTTCCCAGTAGTTTAACGTGTTTCTCCTTTTTTTTCCTTTATAGTCCCTAGTACGTATTTTCGCCCCTTTGCACATCTTGGTATACCTTAGCACTTGACACATCTTAACTTATTTGACATGCCTTCAAAATATCTGACACATGTTAGAATTCCATAGAATGCCTTGGCACTCATTCCCTCACAACTAGCCTTACATTTTTTCATTACTTGGGAACCAAATCAGGTCCTTAGCTACTACATTTCATGTGACATGGGTATGTTTCAGCAAAAAAAACTTGAATAATTTCACCTACTACAAGTATATTGTGCCTTGTTAACCTAAGAACTGCATATACCTCATATTAGGTCACTCATGTCACACACTATTATTCCTTCATTTCCATGCATTTGAAACTAGTCGTCCCTTTTTTCCCCTCGCACTCCATAAAACTCCATGACGTGCATTGGCACACCCTTGCATCTGTTACATATTGGCATGTTTCCCTGGACTCTAGCATGCACTAGCACTTCCTAGGATACCTGGTTACTCCACTACAAGGAAAAGACCCTTTAGCGGAGGTTATAAAGGAGGTTATTAGTGTTATAAAATTTTCCAAAATTGTTAACAAGTGTTGGGCGGATTAATCAATCTTGTGGACAAGATCGATCTCCCTAGTACCAAAAGGTAATCTAGCAACAAACAGCCAAATAAAACTATCTTTCTCTAAACATATATGATTCATAAAAGAATACTATAAAGGTGTTTAAGAACTTACAGTAGATCCGATGCTTGTTCTAAGTAGTTTTTGTCCCTTGTGCACTTGAAGGAGTTATCTTCACAAACCTACAGTCACAGACAAGAAAAGATTAAATAGCACCTGTATAGTAAACATCATAAATAATGCTCATTATGGTGATCAAGGAATCCATGAAATAAATAGTTAACTAACAGCTTATTGAGAAAAATGAATTCATTTGTATTAACTTTAAAAGAAGGAAAACCTTACAACCTTAGCCTTGATGTTGAATAGGCCTTCCCGGGGTCAGAAGCAGGAATCTCCTCTACTGTGACAAGTCTTGCACTCCTCCAACCGAGACAGATAGAGGTATGTGATCTCTCCTCACAGGAGTCTTAGTTAAATGATTTTGAATCCCAACAGCACTTAACCTCAAATAATTCTAAATCTTGAACTCCTTTTGAGGCTACCTAATGCCTCTTTTTATAGTGCAAAAGAGGAGGTTTCAGTTCCAACAATGAAGGGATATAATCCTCCTTCAGAGGGATAAGATCCTCACATCGAAGGGTTAGCTCCATAAGGTAAGGGATACATGAACCTCAAAAGAGCGGTTCTTCCACCGCAAGATTCATTCTAGAGGCTTCTAGAATTTACTGAAAGTGAGATTTTTTGAGTTTACTTGCGCCTTTTTAACCTTTACAGGGGTCCACACCCATAACACAGATAAAGTGCGTTCAGATATGTAGGAGTCATGAGCATTAGGTGTGGGACCTTAGGAAAGATATAGAGAAAGTGCAATACTAGAGTTAAGGAGATTTTTAAGAACTTTTCTCTTATTTTCAAGGCTTGATATGAGAAACTGATGTGTTAGACTTGCAAAGGAGGAAGTATGAGTAATAATGAGCTCATACATATAGCATAATGTCAAGATGACAATTTTCAGTGCAACAGATTGCCCCCTAAAGTGCAAAGTCTGGAATAGATGAAGCTGAAGTATGTCATATATGAAGAGTGCAGTACTTTATCATTTCAAGGATCATCCTATGGACACCCTAGTCAGAACCTGTAAAAACATTAAATGCAAAATATATATGTGTAATCATATCATCGTTGTGGTAGGCATTCCCATACTCAGATCAAAACTAACTGGAATCTAATTCCAACTATTCTGATACAAGAATGATTTTGAATACATCAATAGTATATACATGTGTAGATGCAACCATATGTTTATGAATAGTCTACTGTATAAATGATAACAAAATTCCTCACAACCTGGATGGTAGAAAATAGATCTAAGGTCTTGATTTTCGCATATCGAACTAGTACGATTCTATCCATGTGAATGAATGTGTTGAAGTCGAACATGGTAGAAATCACTTGATTACCAGTCAATAATGTAAATTGTTAACAAGTGTGAGAGAAACCACCAGTGATGTCAATGGCTCTCAAAGTAATTAGTACAATCCATGAAATTTGAATGAATGAGCTGAAGTTGAATATGTCATGGAATCATTCGATCAAAGGTCAATGATGCAACCTATTGTTGAAGGCAAGAAACCTGCCATTGAGGCATGCAGATTTCAAGGTACTGACGATTGCTAGATTAAATTCCTAAACAATGAGCTGTCGTTGATAGAAAGTGATCCGTCGTAGGAAAGCCCACAACACGAAATCATAGATCAAGTTTTGAAGAAATATATTGGCAAGGACTGACTCAGGGATGGTCAAAATGGATGACAGATATTTTGCAAATGAATGGTTTATTTGAACTGTCCTCTTGAACAAATAATGACACTGCAGATGGCTTGGTGACAATTGACCCAAAGCTAATACTCAGAAACTGACTGAAAGCTTTTAATGTGGTTTGATTAACTGTTTAGGCAAAGGATTTCCCAACCCAGGTGAAAAAAAAGTGTCGTGTTCAAGAGTGGTTAACTGGATTTTTGAAAAATTAAAATACAAAAAACAAGTTCATTTTTCTCTCTTTCCCCCCACCATTTCTGGTAAGTACCTCTTTATTTTTGACAAGCTTGAGGAGGATAACATTTTCTTGTTTATAAGTTGATCCTTTGGACGAGTCCAACTTAGTCTAAGATTCAAACCCTAAGAAGGAGTGGATCATTCCTGTTTGAAATTGAACAGGTCCTTTACTATTACATTTTAATGAGTCCAGTATAGGAGAAACTCAGTGTTTTTCAATTTTAGGGAGTCAAAAGAAAAACTTAAAAAAACTCCGTGAGTGTACTTTTTCGTAAATTTAGTCTCTCGAGCCCGAAAAAGAATAAAATAATGTGGGAGAGAACTCTATTGACCGTAATTAGTCAACATATACCTTTTTTGTAAATAGTCCATTTCAGTTCGTAAAAGGGGTAAACTTACACTGGAAAGACGATCATTCATTTATTTTAACGAGTTCAAATAATCAAGTGCTCGATAATCTTTCCATATTTAGAGAGTCTGAAAAGGGCTTAAAAGAGGACTCCAAGTATTTTCTTTTTCGTAAATTTTTGAAAGAGTCTAAAAAGGTGATAAAAGTATGCTCTTTGTTGAAAACGATCAATTTTCTTGAAAAATCCAATTTCTGCTCAAAAACTTGAAACATTTACACATACCTGTTTAAGATAAATAAAAGTGCTTTCAAAAATAACCTCTTTAAAGTGAAAAATTAAAAAATTGAAAATTCATTTATTCAAAAAAATTTATAAAAAGGGCTTTTCTAATTTCATTTTTACCATTTGAGCTTAGAGTGAAGAGTAAAAGATTTTGGGTAAAGAAGTTCCTGTGAAGATTCTGGAAAATCCGTCCAACGAAATCGAGAACCGTCAACTCAAGGTAATCCATGACCTCTTAATCTCACATTTCATATGTTTATTTTTCGTTTTTAGGCTTTAGATTTCATTTTTTAAGAAAAAATATGTTGAAAAAATCGCCCACGGGGTTCTGCAGGTGCAACACGCGAGCCCTGCAGACCCCGGCATTTTTCTACATGGGAAAAAGTCCTGGGTCCGGACCTATTCCACAGTGCCCATGTGTATCTATGCACTGTGTATGAACTGCAGGTGCAAACCCCGTACAATGAAATTTTAAACTAAATTTTCTCAATTCCTGCCCAAAAAATTTCAAAAAATCTTATTCAAATATGTCTTTTTATGTGTTGTAGGACATATAAGATGCTTATTTGGAGAGAACGTGAGCATTAAGATGTAGATGATGCTGAAATGATTCATTTTCCTAGAATGAAGGCATTAAGAGCATGCAGTTTGTATAAATTCTGGGCCATTCAGGGCATGAGGGCACAGGTAGACCTCCTTACATGGCTGGTGAACAGGTGGAATATACAGGACTAGTGTTTCATTATTGGCGGCCGTCGGCTCGAAATTGTGCTGGAGGATATCTCTTTTTTGACTGGTTTGTCTAAGAGGGGAAAAAAAATTTCTCTGTTTGGGACTAGGCCAAGTGGCCAGATTGTCGCTAGTCTTCCGCAAGAGTTCTGTGATGATCAGGTAGACCCTCGGAATAAACGGATTGACATAAAAACTATCATCCGTCCCGAGCTAAAATTTATTGCATTTACTATCACCAGACTGTCTGGGAGTGCAACATTGCATGTTGCTACTGGTTCCCAGATGCGCATTGCTATAGACTATTTTCAAGGCACCATTTTCAACTCGTGCGAAGCTGTGTTGGCCAATGTAAAAGGAAAATTAACCAGAGAAAAGAAAGGAAAGCTAAATAACTTTGGATATGGATCCATTGTAGGCACATTTTCTTGTTGGGAAAAATACTGAGAGGGGGGGGGGTGAATCAGTATTTACAGCATATTCAAACTTTTTACTTTTTCATGCTCTAAAACCCATACGCTACTTTTCTAAAGCCAACTAGCGTATACACGCGGATATCCTTCATGAAACTCGCGTATACCCAGAGATCTAATTATGCCATTAGTTCTTCACTTACATAATTCCATCATTCATTTATTAGATGTTCTATAAACAGTAAACATGTGCAGTAAGAACAGAATAAACCATCACACAAAGCATCACACATGAACACAAGGATTTTTAGGTGGAAACCCAAGTCGGGAGAAAACCACCGCTGCAGTTGCTCAGCCTTCAATATTTTATTATAGAGAAAACATCTTACAACATATGTGCTTGCGCAGACTTGACCAGCACGCAGGCACCCACCTGCGCTCGTTTACCAGCCTCTCCTGGAAGGGAGCTCCAACCCCCTGACTCGTTTACCAGCCTCTCCTGGAAGGGAGCTACGACCCCCCGATCTCGTTTACCAGCCTCACCTGGAAGGGAGCTACGACCCCCTGAGTGAAGGCTACAACCCTCAGCACCTCTATGGACCACGTTTCATCAATTTTCACACTGGATCCAAAGCTTCCTTTAGGACACCACTTGCAGGCCACGTTTCATCATATTTTCAGACTGGACCCTTTCCATACTTTTTATGCACAATCAACCATGAAACAGATACATATAACTCACTGACAGATATCAGTAAACCAACAGAACAGATCAGACATTTCTTACCACAGAATTCAGCAAATCCTAGTTTGCATACGCGCTTTCCCTTCACTGATGTCACGTATATACATGCTTCTGTCCACACCAACCAGCGTACACCTCTGTACATATTTCATTGCACATACACGCTTTCTCTTCAGCGAAGCCGCGTATATACGCACTTCCTCTGCGGCTAAGTAGCGTATGGATCTTCAATCATTACAGAGCTGCATACTTCTTCAGATCAGACACTCAGTTCAGATTCAACCCTTTACTTCAGACAGATGTTCGGCTCATCACAGATCTAATCACTCCATACACAGATCTAGCAAATAAAAGTACATTTCAGATCTAGAAATCCCGCTTCATCATTTCTTCATAGGTGCATCATAGATTCAGATCTATCATCAAACCTTTACCCTTTCCATACAGATATACTTCACAGAGAAGTATTCATTCAAGCTCAAACATCTTTCTCCCACGCTCATGATTTGCATAATGAATTTCATCTCTTTATATATGTTTATCCTTTTTCAATACCATGAGCCCCTTTTTCAATACCATGAGCCCCTTTTTCAATACCATGAGCCAAAACTACATTACATCCGATGGTATTCCTGGACAGGGTCATTTAGACGAATCATTACCCAATACAATGGGTCAATACTATGGTGGTTACCCCTGGTTTTGCACTTTTTGAGTGCTTTTGCCCATACGCGACTTGGAACGTTGTTTCCCGCGTGCATACGCGACTTCTACTAGGCAAATCCCCGTATGCCTTGAGACATACTCTTTTTATCATAGATCTAGCAAAAACTGAATTTGTTTCTTCATTCCCTTCTATACTCACTGTAGATACATCAGATTTACTTCATCAAGAACATATTCTATCAAGCACAACTTCGTCAAGTAAGTTGCCATCTTCTTCATCAAGTGGGTTGCCATTCAATGACAACACTCAGCATCATGTTTCTAAACTAAAATCATTTCATATCAGATTTACATCATTTACCAAGTCCATCAAGTCAAGAATAACTTCATCAGGTGTATTTCCATCAAGGACAACACATGCCAACAATCTCATGTCTTCATCTTCGTTCAGTGGGTTGCCATCAAGGACAACACTCTGCATCATATTTCCAACAATCTCCCCCTTTGGGCTTGATGGCAACCACGATGGTGTTTGGTTACCACAACAGATAGGTACATTTTGACACCATTCTTTCTCTTCATTCAAGTACATTTTGACACCATTCTTTCTCTTCATTCAAACACCATGTCACTCTCCCCCTTTGACATCAAGGGCAAAGGGTGGATCAAAATAAACATACTCTCCCCCTTTTCTCCACATGTGGAAGAAGTGTTCTACAGATCTGATGTATACTAAATTGACCAAGCTCCCCCTGAGTTCATGCTGAATCTTCAAACAAATTTTCAATAAAGTACATGACTCTATGAACTTCCTATCACCAATGACTCATACTTACATCAAAGATCCATCCAAGTGGATTTACATATGAGACTCAACTACCCAACCAAGTGGGTTTACAAATTTGTCTCAGCTACCCAACCAAGTGAGTTTACAAAATTTGACTCAGCTACCCAACCAAGTGGGTTTACAAAATGACAAGTCCTTACATGACTGAATATTAAAATTTTACATCATGGGTCTCAACAAGACCTTTTCATCAAACTAAAAATATAACTTTAAGATCGACACCAGAAATTCCTCAAGAAAGAGAACATATTTTAGAATCAACATAATGCCAACAATGGATTATACTCAGCAAGACTAGGGCTCCCCCTGAAAAAGTGCATCCGAACATCCTTTCCTTATGACTAAGGCTCCCCCTTAGTTTGTGCATCCTGAACACTTTAACCAACAAATCATCAAGGCATCTTTATCAAAAAAAAATTAGAAATAGAATTGTGAGAACTGGAACACCATGAGAGATACCAAACAGTATCAGAGATACCAAGCAGCACTGCAGCTGTGCTGAAGAGAGCTGGATTCAAACAAAAATTGTCAGCAATCAGACATATGTGGTTTTCTGTGCAGGAACTCGCATATATACGCGACTGTGTTTCAAGAAACCCGCGTATCCAATTCCATCTTCTAAATTTTAACCAGATCTGATCCTCTTGTGAGAAAAAGACAGTGTTCAGCTTCTTTCGGAGATATTTGAATGCTTCCCTGGACTACAGATAGATAGAACAGTGTAGTTGTGTCTTCAAGCATCATCCAATGGTTGTAGCATAAGCACATTAGTAACCAAGCCTTCAGATTCTTTGCAGCATCAATACAATCTTTTCAAGAGAGATTATCATACCAGAAGAACATCTTCAAATAAGTGTCAAGCAATCATCCATGTGGTCCATCATCACCAAGATCTTCAAGATTTAACATGAAGTAACATATGTAGGCAAAAGATCTCAACCATAGTAACAAAATCTGCATGATCCATTCTTATTTCTGAATCAAACAACATCCAGCTCATCCATGTGTGAGCATAAAAGATACTTATCAGCAACCAGGGCTCAAAATCTCATCATAATAAACCATGTACCAAGTCATCATCATTTGAGCATGAATATCACAGAAAAACAAAGAATAAGCAGTCATATTGCCAACAATGCAATCATTAGTATTCAACCTGCTGCTCCCCCTGAACCAGGGCTCCTTCTTAACTTGTGCAACCTGAATACGTTCATCAGCAAGTCATCAGCAACAATCTCTGCATGAACTGTCGTTATCTCCGAATTATAAGACTTTCATCTCAACAATGAATATTCTTCATTAAAAAGCAAACAAGACTCATCCACAATCTTCAACATAATAAACCATGTATCATATCATCATTATTTAGAACTGAGAAACTAAGCTGATATTGAGTCAATAATACAGTTATTAACAGTCAGACTGATGCTCCCCCCGAATCTCTGCTCCAGATCTTCAGCTATTATATAGATTCTCTTATCATCAATGCAAACGCGACTGTGTCTGCTGGAACTCGCGTGTATACGCGACTTTGTTAATATAACCAACGTATGGAAAGTGAAGCATAGAAAATTTTCTACCCTTCCTTCATTTACTCCCCGAGTTTGTACCCCCGTAACCCGTCCTTTCCACATTAGATGCGTCGAAGTAAACATGTCCGTAATAATCAAATCAACCATGAGAATCATCATACATTTCACCCCCTGTGATGATACATTACTAATCTCATAATGTATCTCACATTACTCCTTCAGTCAATAAGCGAAGTAAGCTTCAGAAGCGGATGACTGCAGTAGGGTCAGTATTCCCTACGTTTCTGACCGGTCCTCCTTCTTTCTCCAAATTTGCTTGAACTTTCTAACTGTGTGGCCGAGTTATCCAATTTCTCATATCTATTCAACCTCGTATTCCTTTTTTATATGTCCATACTTGTTACAAGAATAACATCTCATGTGTCCGCAGAAATAAGCATAAGAATCATAATGAGTATTTCTAATCTTCCTCCTTTACAATCACCGCTTATGTACATGTTTGTTACATGAAAAACAATATCCCTTGAAGAAACCAGAGTACCTTTCTATGTAGGAATTGTTTGTTTGAGGCTGAAATGATCTGCTCCTGCAATTTGCTGCAACATGCCCATAATTACGAGATTTAAAGCATTCAACATTATTGAGTGATTTCCTTTGATAATTCATAATTGTTGGTTGCCCTTTTGTCTCTTTCACTACTTTAGGTTTTGATTTGACATCCTTTGAATCTTTAGCACTTCCTTGTGAGCTAGATTCTCCTTTAACAGTTTCATGGAAACCAAGACCAAGTTTGATAGCAGGAGACCTTCGATTACTTCGAGTATTGTCCAAAATATTAGTACTATATTGAAACCTCAAAAGTTTTACCTTTTCTTCTAATTTACCTTCGAGAATGTTTACCTCAACCTCCAAGGCTTGGCATTTCTTTGTCATGCTTTCTTCTTTCCTTCTTCCACCTTCTACTTGATCCTTCAGATTTATAATCTCTTCTTTCAACCAATTTTCATTTTCTTCACATGTTTGTTGCAGCTCTTCATTCTTCTTCTTCGATACTTTGAGATTTTCTTGTAGAGAGATGATTTCAGCTTCAAGTCTTTCATTCTTCTTATTTGATTTATCAAGGTCTTCTTTGAGGGAAATGATTTCTGCTTCAAGTCCTTCCTTTTCAAATGATTGTATAGGTTCCTCACTCTTCTTACTTCATGCTTCAAGTTTTGCTTGTAGAGAGATGATTCCAGCTTCAAGACTTTCATTCTTCCTTTTTTATTTTTCCAGATTTGTTTTTAGAGAAACGTTTTATGCTTTAAGTCCTTCATTCTTCTTATTTGATTCTTCAAGATCTGCTTACAGAGAGATGATTCCAGCTTCATATCCTTTACTTCGACTGTATACATCATCGAACATCCTTTTCAGTCTAAATATCAAAGCTTTGTTAGCTGATTCCTTCTCATTAAATATTCTTTGTTCATCTTTGATAACTTCTTCTAGATCCACAACTTTACTCTCACTATCTTCATCATTGTTTGAACCAATAAGAAAATTAGGACCCCAATCACTATCAGATTCATTTTTTTCAAATTCAGCTATCTCCTTACTTTGAGTAGCCTTCTTCTTTTGCTTCTTTTCCATGAGTACTTGTAGAGCTTGGTCAGAATCTTCTTCATCTTCACTTTCACTATCATAGCCTTTGCATATACAGTTAAGTAAAATACAAGAGCAATGATCAATACCTGTTTCATCTCCTTCAATTTCTGCTATACATGATTTCTGAGGCTTTTTCTTTCCTTGAGTAACCTTCTTCTTTTGCTTCTTTCCCATTGCGACGGATCTCCTTCAAGCGATCAAGCTTCTGCAGAAGAACCTCCTCTGATACCAATTGTTGGGAATGAGAGGGGGGGGTGAATCAGTATTTACAGCATATTCAAACTTTTTACTTTTTCATGCTCTAAAACCCATACGCTACTTTGCTGAAGCCAACTAGCGTATACACGCGGATATCCTTCATGAAACTTGCGTATACCCAGAGATCTAATTATACCATTAGTTCTTCACTTACATAATTCCATCATTCATTTATTAGATGTTCTATAAACAGTAAACATGTGTATTAAGAACAGAATAAACCATCACACAAAGCATCACACATGAACACCAGGATTTTTAGGTGGAAACCCAAGTCGGGAGCAAACCACCGCTGCAGTTGCTCAGCCTTCAATATTTTATTATAGAGAAAACATCTTACAACATATGTCCTGGCGCAGACTTGACCAACACGCAGGCACCCACCTGCGCTTGTTTACCAGCCTCTCCTGGAAGGGAGCTACGACCCCCCGACTCGTTTACCAGCTTCTCGTGGAAGGGAGCTACAACCCCCTGATCTCATTTACCAGCCTCACCTGGAAGGGAGCTACTACCCCCTGAGTGAAGGCTACAACCCTCAGCACCTCTATGGACCACGTTTCATCAATTTTCACACTGGATCCAAAGCTTCCTTTAGGACACCACTTGTAGGCCACGTTTCATCATACTTTCAGACTGGACCCACTCCATACTATTAAGCACAGTCAACCATGAAACAAATACATATAACTCACTGATAGATATCAGTAAACCAGCAGAACAGATCAGACATTTCTTACCACAGACTTCAGCAAACCCTAGTTTGCATACGCGCTTTCCTTTCTTTGATGTCGCGTATATACACGCTTCCGTTCACATAAACCCGCGTATACTTCAGTACAAATTACAGAGCTAATTTTATTGCGCATACGCGCTTTCTCTTCAGCGAAGCCGCGTATATACGCGCTTCCTCTGTGGCGAACTAGCGTATAGATCTTCAACTATTATAGAGCAGCATACTTCTTCAGATCAGATATTCAGTTCAGATTTACCCTTTTGCTTCAGACAGATGTTCGCCTCATCTCAAATCTAATCACTCCATACACGGATCATTCAATCTAGTGCTAGGATCTAGAAATCTGCTTCATCATTTCTTCATAGATTGCATCATAGATTCGGATCTATCATCAGCACCTTCACCCTTTCCTGGATATACTTCACAGAGAAGTATTCATTCAAGCTCAGACATCTTGCTCCCACGCTCATGATTTGCATAATGAATTTCATCTCTTTATATAGGTTTATCCTTTTTCAATACCATGAGCCCCTTTTTCAATACCATGAGCCAAAACTACATTACATCCGATGGTATTCTTGGACAGGGTCATTTAGACGAATCATTACCCAATACAATGGGTCAATACCATGGTGGTTACCCCTAGTTTTGCACTTTTTGAGCGCTTTTGCCCATACGCGACTTGGAACGTTGTTTCCCGCGTGCATACGCGACTTCTACTAGGCAAATCCACGTATGCCTTGAGACATACTCTTTTTATCATAGATCTAGCACAAACTCAATTTCTTTCTTCATTCCCTTCTATACTCACTGTAGATACATCAGATTTACTTCATCAAGAACATATTCTATCAAGCACAACTTCGTCAAGTAAGTTGCCATCTTCTTCATCAAGTGGGTTGCCATTTAATGACAACAATCAGCATCATGTTGCTTAACTAACATCATTTCATATCAGATTTACATCATTTACCAAGTCCATCAAGTCAAGATTAACTTCACCAGGTGTATTTCCATCAAGGACAACACATGCCAACAATCTCATGTCTTCATCTTCATTCAGTGGGTTGCCATCAAGGACAACACTCTGCATCATATTGCCAACATTTCTCTATAGAGGATCCCCATGTTAGCTCCACAGAACATTCCTATTGATGTTGGTCGACCTCAAGAACCTAGGATGGTTCGTTGGGTTGCATTGATGGCCCGTCATGCTGTTGAGGGCATCAAGATTGTTCGATTTCCTCCTTCATATTTTCGTTGGCTGGAACACCAACTTTTTGTTATAGAGGACTTTAGATACATTGGGATAGATTTCCACGGTGACCGAGAGATGGCTCTCCCAGTAGGGGAATAGTGGGATGAATCAGGTAAAATCATTTTCAACAATTTCTAAGTTCTAATTTTTGATTTTGATCGTCTTGAAATTAATAACCAAAAGTTTTAAATGCAGATGTGGGCCCACGGCGACCAACCCATCTCCAACCTTATGAGTGGAGGCATCTAGCTGCTGCACTCCAGAGACCAACATAGATGATATTCCACTCAGATTACAGAGATATGTCATTGGTGTCCTAGGACCTTTTAGGAGGTTCCTATGTAGGGTGGCCCGGGCAGTGGTCTCTTATCGTGATCATCATCAGTGATAGGATGATCGTGTCGTAGACTCATATTTTTGACTTTTTGTATTACCATTTTTGCCGATCATAAGGTGTTTCCAACCTATGATCGAAGACGATGTATATTTTTCAAAAACACTTCTATACTATGATATATCACTATTTACCAGCTATCTGTGTACATGTTATGAATGTTGTTTAATTTACTGTTTTGATTATTGCAAATGTCGATTTATCATACTAGAAGCAACTTCATTTGCTAATGTATTTAAATGTCTTGAAATATGTTGATATTCAATGTAATCAAATTCACGTTCCAAGAGATGAACTCTAAAAAATAACCATAATAACACTGGATTTCTAATGGCATAAACCTTGTTAAGCTGTAATACAACAAGTTCAAAATCCAACCTAACAATCAAACTATGAATTCCAAATGATATGGATTCAGATAATAACTCAATCACTACACAATACTCTGCAATGTTATTTGTTGTTTGACCAAGGCTTACCCCATGCATGGATACTAACTCGTCAAAGGGTGAATAGATAACCCAAGCTGCGAAAGAAATGTTTTGTGTACTATGAAAAGCACCATCAGCAAAACCAATGTAGGTTTGAAGAGACGTCGACATCTGCAATATCAAGAGTAAAACTCAGATAAGCAGGAATAGTGATAAAAAACACACTTCTAAACTAGGCACGCTTTTCTAATCTAAGACACACCAGCAGTAAAGAAATCTAATCTAATAAAAAATCTCCACACCATGTTTAAGCATAATATCTCTTCAAATAAAGCCCATTTCTAGGTTTATCTAAAGGGACACCGTCGAAATCTATCAGCTCATAGGCCCCTTTTTCCAGTTTTTTCTTAACAATGAAACAACCATGCCACATGGGCACGAATTTTCCAGCTCCTAGCTTATTGTTGGCTTGATCGTACAATAAGACTAGGTCTCCTTCTGAAAAATTACGAGGGGTAACACTTATATCATATTGAGCTTTTATTCGTTTGACATGAGCCTCGTTTGCTATTGCAACATTTCATCGATTCTCATCTAGCTGAGCCAAGTACAAAAAACGTTTCTCCTCTTCAGACGCAGTTGGGAGTAACTCTATGGCTAATTTCAATGACAGAATTTTGCATTCAATCGACAACACAGCTTCCAAATCATAAACTAGTTGAAAGGGAGTGAAACCAGTTGATGTTTTTACCAAGGTTCGATATGCCCAAAGCGCTAAAAATAACATGGAATGCCAATTAGACTTATGAATACCAATAATTCGTTTGATCATAGTGACTAAAAATTTATTGATAGCTTCAAACAGACCATTATTCTGCGGATAATATGGAGTGGAACTATCTTGGCACAGGCCAAGTTGATCTGTCAGTTCAGTCATCATGATATTTCGAAAATGACTTCCATGATCTGTAATAATGGCTTGAGGAACACCGAATCTAGCAATTATGTGATTGAATATGAAATTTGCAGAAGTCTTTCCATCTACCGAAAATGTAGGCATCACCTTGGCCCACTTAGTAAAATAATCTACCGCTAAGATAATATATGCATGCCCCCCAGCCGAGTGAGGGTTACATGTAATAAAATCGATACCCAATTTTGTAAAAGGACCGACAGCAATTATACAGTGAAGAGGAGTGGGTGGCGTACAAATTTTATGATCAAAGAGTTGGTAATTGTGGCATTTCCGGACTGCATAGATGCAATCTTTGAATAATGATGGCTAGAAATAACCAACGCGTAATATCTTTTGGGATATGACATACCCAATCATATGACTGCCACATGCTCCAGAATGGCAGTCATTTAAAACCTTCTTAGCTTCTTCATGAGTAAGACAGCATCGGAAAATAGAATCCTCTCCATGACAATAGAGTGTATCACCAATAATGTTGTATTGTTGGGATTGGAAACGTATTTTCCGTCGCTGATATCATGAGATTTCAGGCCAAAAATATTGGGTTTGGAGATAAACGATAATATCCCCATACCATGGATCAAGAGTACTGATAAGAAACAAGGATTCGTCCGCAATGGGCTGCTCCGCCATAGTTTTGGTATCAGTAGAGGGGAAATCACACATCAGTTCGGCAAAAACCAAAGATTTCTTTGCCTTGTATTTTTCAAATTCCAAGTCAAATTCCTGCAGGATAACTATCCATTTGGAATACTTGCCCCCTATCAATTGCTTGGTTAAAATGTACATCATAGGGTTAAGGTCAGAAATTACCGTGGTTTTGTGTAGTAAGATGTAGTGTCTAAATCTTTGGACAGCTTGAACAGCTGCCAAGGCCAATTTCTCCACATGTGTGTATTTGAACTCAGTCGGATGCATATTTTGACTAATATAGTAAATCACATGTTCATTGTTGAATTCATCTTCCTGAACTAAAACCATCCCAATGGTGGAATGAGAGGTGGCGAGGTACAAAACATAGTCCTAGTTGTAATTGGGAGGATGCAATAACGGTGCATGGGTCAATGCATGTTTAAGTGCATTAAAATATCGATCAGCGATCTCATCCCAAAAGAATGGAACATCTTGTTTTAAAAACCGAGTAAAACCCTTTATAAGCTCGGTGTAGTTAGGAATGAAACGACGTAAAAAGTTTGCTTCCCCTTGCAAACTTTGGAGTTAGCGCAGAGTCGAAGGAGGAGATAGATTAACAATAGCTTCGACCTTCGAAGGATCAACGTGAATGCCTACTTTCGAAACAACAAATCCCAGTAAGCAACCCGATTCTACATAGAAAACACATTTGTTTGGATTCAGCTAAATTCGATAATGCCTACATATCATAAAGATTTCCCGTAAATGAGTGATATGGTCGGCCCTACACGATGAATGAGCAGGTAAATCATCGAGATAAGGCTGCACAATGTGCTTGATGTCATGAAATGCATAATATATAGCCCTTTGAAAATATCCTCCAGCATTCTTCAATCCAAATGGTAGTTTGCAATAAGAAAATGTCCCCCATGGACAAATGAAAGTTGTTTTTGGCTGATCAGCAGGGAGTATGTTTATTTGATTGTAACCGGAAAAACCATCCATAAAGGAAAACATTTCACTGCCGGCACAATCATCAATTATTTGATCAATATAGGGGGTTGGATAATTGTCTTTAGGACAAGCTTGATTAATATCCCTACAATCGATACATACTCGTATCGTTCCTTGTTTTTTGGTAGTAGGAACAATATTCGAAACCCAATCGGTCAAATGGATAAATGAAACCTACACGATGTAATTTCTCAACTTTGGCTTTGATAGTAGCAGCTTTTCTAGGATGTATTTGACGTAAACATTGACGGACAGGTTTGGCATCTGGGTAAGTCTTGATTTCATGTATGACAATTGACGAATCGATTCCTGGCATTTCTTCATATGACCAGGCAAACACATCACAAAATTCTTGAAATAGGGCTTTATAAGTTTTAATTTCATTTTTCGTACAACAAGCACCTATATGAATGTTTTCAATTATTCCTGGCCTTACTGAAATGTCAATTGGAATCGTTCGAGAGATATTTTCCAAATTTAACTCAGAATCGGGATTTCACAATGGATTCTAGGGTTATTTGACATATTCAATGGTAAAAATAGAAGCGAAGTCATCTTCAAAATGATCCAGCTCAGGTAAAAACGAAGATCGGTGATGTAGATCTTCCCATGGTAAATCGTCAACAGAAAAAAGTTCATGAATCTGCTCATCAGTATGAATAAGATCAGGAAATGTCATTGTGGCCGAACTAGATATAGAATGTGATTCCTCATGGATCCCATTCATTGGATTAGTTTTGGTTGAATAAGGGTTGGAAAGTGACTGTATAGCCTGATATGCAATTTCAAATGGACTCAAAGGCATCATGCCATCAAATGAATCTAACTCGGAGTCGAAAGGTATGATCCAAGGATCATCAAACATAATAATATCTGACAAAATCATATAAATAGTTGCAATAGAAGGTGATACGTTAGGAGGAGGAAGGAAAAAAGTTCCTAGTAAACTAGAATCTTTAATCAAACCTACTCCAACATCCTTGTAAGGGATAGTCATTTTACCGACGTGTTGGATTGTTTCTGTAGAGGCTAGATTGGAAGAAAAATAAGTTAACTGATCTATTGTTACGATCCTTCCTTGATGTGGAAATTTTATGAGCCAAAAGACCAAAGAAACAACAGTAGTCATAGCATAAGACCAACTAAGACCCAGGAGAAGGTTGTAATCTAGAGGGGCATCAACCACTTCCACATCTAGATTTATGGTTTTACCTTCGACCCCTATGGGTAAATCCTGCAAAATACCGAAAGGGTGGAAACCTCGGGCATCAAAATCCTTTAGAATTGTTGGAGACTGATTGAGTGTAGGAGAACCAAGTGATTTCCAACACTGGATCGACATAATACACGTTGAAGCTCCCTCATGAATCACAATCCGAAATATCGGTCTATTTTTTACTAATACTGGAATTTGGAAAGCCATTTGGTGAGGTAGGTGAGGTGTACTATTCTCTAAATCGAAGATTATAAGGTTGGAATCCTAAATATTGACAACTCCTATGGCAGAAAAATTTAATTTACACTGTGTCAGGCATGATTGCAGCACTTCCAAAGCCGACATTGTTGAAGGGGAAATAGCTAAGTCCTCAACAATGTTGTAATTCTGAGCAGCTCTCGCATGTGGATTGAAAGATGATTTATGAAGAACACCTTTAGCAGGTAGTTTGATTATTAAGTCTAGATTTGGTTTCTCGATTTGTAGCTGACCAGAAATAGGAGGAGGTGTAGTTGATGTATTTGCATTAGAATATTATTCTTCTTTACCATCAACAAGATTCTTACTACCATAATCTTGCGATTGCGTCACAATCCTGACATGAGACATCATTAGAATAGGTTATTTTGAGGCATTCGAGGTAGAACCAATCATATTACTATCTTGAATGGGAAAAGGATCCTTCAAGATAACAGGTTGTTGTGAACCTTTAACAGATTTCACAACCTCTGCTCGATGTGGGCATTCTTTAGTAAAATGATCCTCGTCACAAATGTAACAAGGATAGCGAGGCTTGCGTTTTTTGTCATTGGATTCATTTTTATCAGTTTTCTCTTTTGAATTCTTTTTGTTTCTATTCTTCCCTTTATTTTTACCACCAGATTTAGATTTCGTCATAGATGTCTCTATGACATGAATGTCGGCAGAGATTTTGGGGGAATATTCTCCTTTCGGGGAATCAGGTAAAGTTATAATAGGATAAGAATTCTTTGAAGATTTATTCTTGCTTTTAGTATTGACTATACCAATCATACCATCAACAGCATGAGACCCTAAAGGAGATGTAGTTATTTAACCTTATTTTGGAAGATCGGAGATTTTTTCATGTAAAGTACCTAACTGCGTATAAACAAGGTCAAGGTACTGAGCTTGAGAAATCACTTACTCCTTGGTAACAACTCCAGCCTTAGCTACGTCTTTAGTGATTTTGGGTAACAATGATTTAACAAACCATTCCGCCAAAATTTGATCCGGAATGTAAACTTTCACCAAATGCCTTCTACATCACGATTCATGAATATGATCAGAAATATATGTGGACGTGGATTGCTTTAGTGAAGTTAATAATTCCGTGCCATTGTCATATCTGACAGGAAATTGAAAATGAGTCAAGAAGGCAATTGCTAACTGATTGAAATTATTAAAAGAGCGTCGTGGTAACTCAATGTACCATTTGGCAGCAAGACCAATAAGAGTTCTTTGGAAAAGACGTAAGTGAATTGAATCATCAATTATTGAAGTAGAAGCACACCAGAGGTGATAAGTCATAACGTGATTTGATGGATCCTCTCCTGACTTACCCTCGAATTTTGGCATATCACTGGGCAACTTATGCAGCATTGGCGCCCAGTACGGATAATAGAAAATTGGATCATTCATAAGGCACGTCAAATCAGGTAAATCCAAAGTTGCAATAAATTGTAACTGACAGTTAGGGTCGCAAAAACCTTGAGTAGCCAAAGCAGTTCCGAGAGGAGGATACCCAGGATAACTGGGAATCAGATTTGCATTAGGAATTGTGTAACCTCCTGGGTAACCAGGATTAACCAGACCAAATTGGGGTTTTTGAGGCCGTTGATAAGTATAGCCAGGGTACGGTTGATACTCATAAGCTCGGTTTTGTGAAATGAGACTGAATTGAGGCTATCCCTGGTACGGTTGATACGTGAATTGCGGTTGACTTGTGACAACTGTACTTGTACCAGCTTGTCCCACAGGCATCTGAACCGAAGTCTAAACTGAAGGTCTTGACTGGGGTACAAAGACTTGAGGGATTTGCACAGATGCAAGGATAGAAGAACTCAGAGCTACATATACTCCAGAAATAGGTGTTACAAGTTGAACATATGTTGCATCAGTTGCAGCAGTTTGAGGCGGAGTCTGAGGTGTACTAGGCCCAGACCGCTGAATAGAAATAGGTGCAGGAGTTTGAATAGTAGGCTGGATAGGTTGCTGGGTTGGACCAGACACCAAAGGCTGTCCAGGTTGAGAAGAAAACTGCACATTAGGCTACATAGGCTGTTGAGATTGGGATGGATCCCACACCATATTCATTTTGGGGTATTGTCCTGTAGAAGGTTGAACATAAGGACCATAGCCTGGTTGAACATAGGGTTGATAAGTAAGTGGTAAATTTTTGGCTCCCTGTATAGATGATTGACCAGAAGGCGGTTGGAAGCCTTGAATTGGGTACTGACCTTGAGGTTGATAACCTTGAGGCGTGTACTGAAGTTGGGGTTTATAAGGACCTTGAGGAGCATATTGAGTTTGGGGTTGACCTTGGGGTATGTATTGTCCTGAAGGTTGATAACCTTGAGATATGTACTGTCCTTGAGGTTTTCCCCCAAAATAATATGATTCCACAGTTCGTCCTGGGAAAAATTTACCTTGAGGTTGCCCCCGAGGCGGTAACTAACTGTTTGAAGGTTTCTACCCAGGTGGTAATTGACTTCATTGAGGTTTCCCCCTAGGCGATAACTGAATTCCCTGAAAATATCCTCCAGGCGGTAACTGACTGCCTTGAGGTTGAGAATTCAGAATATTACCAGACATCATAAATATTTTCTCTGCATTCAACATTTTAGTTTTAATTCCATTAAGACCAGACGATACTACTTGTTCAATTCGTCGAGGAGCCGCTCCAGAGAAAGTACCAAACAGAGCCTAATATCCCAAAGGAACAAAAGGACCACCGTGTAAACATGCTTCCAGCGTCTGGGAAAACATAGATGACTCTCCTGCCATAATAGATGAAGGATAGTAACCTCTGGGCGTAGGATGAAATAGAATTCGAGGTGGAGAAAAAGCAATCTTGACCCAGGTTTTTTAAAAAATTTGTCAATGATATATATCAAGCGTTAGTTCGAATAGGGCTGTAGAAAATAGATTCATGCTCCCTAATATTTAAAGACTGAGGGGATTCGGGAAGAGATAACTCTTCGTCTAGACTAGTAAGCTCTTCAATAGAAATAAGGCTAGATGGAAGATCTTCAATAACAATATTTCTTACCCTAGGTGAACAAATATCGCTATAAGTTGGTGTAATAAATCCCGAGAATGTTTCCAAAATAGAAGGTTCAGTCTCAGGCTCAAAAATTCCAGGTTCGTCAGCTAGTTCACTGGAAGGAGAAATACTACCAGTAACTTCAGAAACTGAAATCAGTTCTTGAATGTATTTTGTTATGGGTATTTGATGATCAATATGAAAAACTATAGATTAAATTCCAATCTCTGTTGATATAAATATACCGCTACTAGATGATACTAGAGCACAAAGCCCTTCAAGCTGACTCGGTGTATATTCAGGGGGCTTCCCCTAAAGTCTCCGGGATTGTCTCGGTAATTCTGCCACGACTAAATATTAACTAATCACACGCAAACAAAGAAAATTTCAGTGAAAACACCTGAAGTCTGTAAAGAAACAAATCACATGCGTAAAAATCTAGGAATTCAAACCACACACAAATAGTAACTTCCCATACTAAAAAACACTAGTTGGTGATGAAATCCAACTTAGTAGAAATTTAATACAGAAAGGGCGGTTCGAACAGTTACCCCGACAACCTGCTTAATGAAACAGACCAGCACAAGTTTCTTCACAAACCATCTCATGTGAAGAGAACCCCCCAGAGAGTCCATGTGAGTCTACTCAACGTCTGCTCTAGGTACAGTGAGATCTTTCCTTCACCGTCACCTTAGGAAATAATCTTAAGCTTATGGAAACTAAGGTTACCAATAGTAACAAATACAACTGGGGGAACAGTCTACAATCCGATCCCACGCGCAAGGGAAAAGTAACAAAGCTCAATCCCCTTGAAAGCTCCTCGACATGGTCAATCTGAGGTTTACCGAAAAGTGACCCCAGGCTCCTCGACAATGGTTAATCCGAGATCTACCGTTTGTAATGCGCGCAGAATCTTCTATCTTTCCAAATGAAACATAATTGATTGTCTCAAAGGTTCGGATATGATCTCGTGATTAACTCCTTTAAGAGAAGCTTCCCAGATTGTACCAATTACAATTGAATTTATTTCCTACCGCAAGATTTATCTACTTGTTTGTTTTTACTACCTTGGAGAGTTAATTACTCCCCACTCCAAGATACTAGCCTAAGATATGTTGGTGATAAGATCCATAGAAAAAAGATTACTAGATGAATTTTAATTAAGCGTTACTTTTATGAGCTATTTCTTAAGTCGATAGGTACGAAAATGAAACTTTGATGGTGTGAAGACTCGATTCCAAAAAAAATAAAATGCACCTAAAAATGATAATCAATTCGTTTTCTTTCAATGAAATCCTAGCTAAAGAAAGAGTTCGAGAATGCAATTTTTTTTTAAGAGACAAATCTTTCTTTGAACGTAAAGAATAACTAGAAGAAAATATTTTTGTCTTTTGAACAATAATTCAAAACAAGACAAATTATCAAAGCTCACACTAAAAATCCTTTCACTTTCAAAACTGAATCTACAAAAAACAATTTTCCTTCAAAAGAAATCTCTAAATTTCGAAAGCACTCAAAACTACAAAACTAATTTTGAGATCTACAAACTTTAAAAATCTAATTGAATAAAAGCTTTAATATTTTTGAAGAGATTTTTACTTAATTGTTCAGTAAACTAAGGATCTATTTGTCCAGAATAACAAAAAAATGAAAAACATTCAGAGATGTTTTCTTTTATAAAAATGAATTTCAAAACCTATAAAAAATTTTATTTTTCGAAGATTTTGCAAAGAAACAAATAGATATATTTCTTAATAGAGGATGGATTTCACAATCAGGTCAGACTCAGTAATAAGGCAAAAAATACCAATGTAATCTAAGATATTTCAAATTGCCAATGCTTTGAATCGCTACAGAGACCAAGTGAAAAGCAATCCAAAATGCAGAACTTCTAGAAAATAATCAAAAACATAAATACTGCTGGAATTCGTTCACAAAAGGCTTTTGGTAGAAAAAACGTCAATCTGGGCAGGTACTTAAAACTCTAAACAAATTAAATATAAACTGGAAAAAGAAATCTAGAGTTTTTCAGAATTTTAACAGAGTCCATAGGCTTCCAGAAGTAGCAGGTGCAGTCCCGCACTGTTTACTCAGGGAAAGTGCGAAACTGCCCGCACTGTACAAAAGAACAAAGTGAGGTCCCCAGAAAAGTTCAAGAAAAACGTAAAAGATTTCAAAATTTTCAAAAAAAGAGATAACCTAAGCTACCCAGGAAGATATCTGTCAATCAAAAAGTAGGAAAAAGTTTTCCTCAAGTCAAAATAAAAGAGAACAAAAAACAACAAGTTCTTCCCCAGCGGAGTCGCCAATTCGTTGGGCAGATTAATCAATCTTGCAGACAAGATCGATCTCCCTAGTACCAAAAGGTATTCTAGCAACAAACAACCAAATAAACCTATCTTTCTCTAAACATATACGATTCATAAAAGAATACTATAAAGGTGTTTAATAACTTACCATAGATCTGATGCTTGTTCGAAGTAGTTGTTGTCCCTCGTGCACTTGAAGGAGTTATCTTCACAAACCTGCAGTCACAAACAAGAAAAGATTAAATAGCACCTGTATAGTAAACATCATAAATAATGCTTATCATGGTGATCAAGGAATCCATGAAATAAACAGTTAACTAACAACTTATTGAGAAAAATGAATTCATTTGTATTAACTTTAAGAGAAGGAAAACCTTACAACCTTAGCCTTGATGTTAAACAGGCCTTCTTGGGGTCCGAAGTAGGAATCTCCTCTACTCTGACAAGTCTTGCACTCCCCCAACCGAGACAGATAGAGGTATGTGATCGCTCCTCACAAGAATCTCAGTTAAATGAGTTTGAATCCCAACAACACTTAACCTAAAATAATTCTAAAGCTTGAACTCCCTTTGAGGCTACCCAATGCCTCTTTTTATAGTGGAAAAGAGGAAGTTTTAGTTCCAACTATGAAGGGATAGAATACTCCTTCAAAGGGATAAGCTCCTCACATCAAGGGGTTAGCTCCATAAGGTAAGGGATACATGAACCTCAAAAGAGCGGTTCTGCCACCGCAAGATTCATTCTAGAGGCTTCTAGAATTTACTGAAAGTGAGATTTTTTGAATTTACTTGCACATTTTTAAACTTTACAGGGTTCCACACCCATAACATAGATAAAGTGCGTTTATATACGCAAGAGTCATGAACATTAGGTGCAGGACCACAAGCAAGATACAGAGAAAGTGCGATACCAGAGTTAAGGAGATTTTTAAGAACTTTTCTCTTATTTTCAAGGCTTGATATGAGAAACTGATGTGATAGACTTGAAAAGGAGGAAGTATGAGTACCAATGAGCTCATACACATAGTAGAATGTCAAGATGACAATTTTCAGTGCAACAGAAGACATTTTCTACAACATCTGTTTATGGTTACGGAGGTTTTGGAAGAGCTTTTAATGGAAATTCAACACAACTAAAAAAAATGAGTTGCCAGAGGTTATTACGGATGTTTTTTCATCAATGCGCTACTCTGGATTTAATGCACTGGTGCATACATGAAGATGGCACCCTGAGGCTGCCTTAGTCAAACAAATGCACGAGGACGTTTAGGTGTAAAACTGCACTGGGTGTACTTTTGGTCATACAATGCATGAGGCCATTCTAATTGGTCTTGGGATTTGTGTGGTGCCCATAGGTTGTATCAACACACTGCTGCGTATACCTTTATGATGCACCGATGCGTCGTATCATAGAAAGGCATCGAAATTTATAATTTGTGTCGGTATTCGTGCGGTGCCCATGGATTGTAGAAATCCACGAGTGCCTATATATACATAAACGCCCTGGTACATAGTATCACACAAGCGCACTGATATTTATAACTGGTATTGGTATTTGTGCAGTGCCCGTAGATCGTACAATGACACCAGTGCATATAGACACGTAAAAACATTGGTCGACAATTAGTGACATGCACTGGTTTTCATTTTGTTTTTTTAGAAAAATCTACCTATGACAGTCCAATTATTGTGATTGTTTTAAATTCATTCTTCATCAAAAGTCGATGCATCTTATAACAATATTCATATTAATTACATTTTTATTAATGCATTTGAATGTGTTGTTTGGATTAATTTGTTATATCATATTAGAAATATTATGGTTTTTTAAAATTAATTATTCATCAAAAGTTGACACATATATATCTTATAACAATATTCATATGAAGTAAATTTTTGTTAGTGCATTTGAGAACGACAATGGAGAATGCAATAGAATAAATTAAAACATATTTTATGATTATATATATATATATATTAAGACAATCTTTATCATACAAAATGGGATAATTATTCGTATCCCTTTGTCTTTCAATTGGGACACTATGTCCATTACATTAAACAAAATGTCTAATTTCACAGACATATTTCAAAAATAAAACTACCTTGCTTTGATATCCAAACATAGTGATCATCATTCTTCGCTTGAATTGCTATCATTGCTAGAGCTACTTCCATGACTTGGGTTATTTTCATGAATTCTTTGTTCACGACGTTGATTGTTTACTTCTTCTTCACCTTCCATCTACGAACATAAAAATACACTGAAATGAGTGTATATACATTGGTGAAAATAATCAAAGTTTCAATATTAAATAATATACATCAATGTAAATCGAAAATAAAAATGGCGTACCATAGCAAAAATTGACTCATAAACTATACACATTCTTTCAAAACCATGTACCATGCCATCTTTCAAAATTTCATCTGTTGGTGCAGTTCCATACTTTGTTTCCTGCAAGTTTTATACCTCGTAATAAATCATATATTTAATATAAAATATGTTTTTGTTCTATTAATTATAGATGGATCTAAGTAAAACAAGATCGATAGATGCTTACAAATTCCACAATTAAATTCTGATATGTTAACATATACTCACAACCCATATTTAACCCAATTTCAATCAATTTGTTTGATGGTTCTTCTTTATATGTTAACACCTGTTTGAAGACATTCAATTATGATTTTCATAAAACAACTTAAAAAATAAAAAATGAAATCTAGTTAAGTTGTTATAAGGAAGTAAAAATTACTCACAAACTTAGATACCAACCCTGTTCTTCTTTGTCATCTTGTTTTATGTGCTGAATGGGTTCCATTTTCTTTTCTTTTCTGCAAGAAAATTCCGGAAAATTAATATTTAATGCTAAATTATTTATTTATTGTACCCAATGATCAAAAAATTCAATGATTACATATTACATTTGAAGCACGTTGTTGTTGAGATGGCTCCTCCTCCGA
Source organism: Pinus albicaulis (assembly GCA_034641835.2). NCBI lineage: Eukaryota > Viridiplantae > Streptophyta > Pinopsida > Pinales > Pinaceae > Pinus > Pinus albicaulis. The sequence goes on along the minus strand of CM076580.1, from coordinate 1,335,382,070 downwards.
TGCAATTTTTTCCATTTCTTTGACCATATCCTTGTGCACCTTTTTGGAAATTTCTAATGGCATATTTATGATGTCAGTTTGTTCATCTTTTGAGATTTTCATAATCTTCCTGAAAATGTAACATGACAATAAAATATTTAATTTTTGTATTGATATATGAAAATTAAATATAATAAAAGTGACATTTATAAATAATTCTAGACAAACATTTAAAGGAATATTACTTTTTCATTCCTTCTTTTCTGTTTTTGTACGTTTTTGCTATTAAAATTCTGACATGTCTCATTGACCAATTATCTGGAAATTCTTCCTATAGTTTAGATAAATTTTTGTTCTTGGAATCATTGATTGTTTTTTGTATTGTAAGTGGAAAGAACATCTATAAATTTGTTCCACTAGATCCCTCAAACTTTTGTAAAATTTTTCCCCCTTTCGTTAACTTCGAGCACCACTCCAGATGAGCTAAGGAGCAATTCATTTTCATTTGCATGTTCTATTTTCTTTTTTTCTTTTCATAGAACAACATTCCTTTTCTGAGTTGTTTGTCCCTGTAGAACATTAAAAATATGTGAATTAGTAGACTATTTGACACATGTTTTCTAATAATTCTAAGTATATTATTAATGATAATTAAAAAAATAAACTCATATTGGATCGATAGTATTGTTTCATTCACCTAATTCATCCTTTTGCAATTTTTCCATTAAATGTTTACGCTCTTCTGGTCCTAGATCATAAATAATCATATCGAGCTTTATCATTTTGTGGCTCTGCATGATACCCAATAAAAAATACATATTAGTTAAAATTACATAGTTCGAAAATAATATTTTTTATAAATCATTTATAAAGAACTTTCCTTTTTTTCTTTTCTTGATGTGTTAATAGTATTTTTGTTACTTGATCTCTTATCAGTCATTTCCTTATCAATCTGAAACATGTACCATATCATTCATTAATATATTTATAAATAAATTCTCAAATTTTCAGGTAGAAAATAAATCTCAAGAGATTGGTGCACCTTTCATGAGGTACGCACCACAACTAGTGCGTGGGGATATTAAAAACACACCGCAAAACAGTATAATAGACTGTACGGTGCATTGGGTATTATAAACACACTGCAAAAGAATTGTAATAGACTATACGATGAGTGGGGTATTATAAACGCACTGCAAAAAAGGTGTAATACACCATATGGTGCTATCCTCGTTAAATGGAGCACCGATGCCCTATTTCAAATATGGCGCACAGATTTAAAAAAAAATGTTCTCAATTTTTTCACTACACAGTACTTGCACGGTGCACTGTATAATACAACACACCAATGCGGTAGCATACGCAAGGCACACCGATAAAGAAAAATCCATTTTTTCCAAAAATTCACGTAATGGCCAAATGGATTGGGATCCCACTATGCAAGTCATCTCGTGGGTTGGAAGTTAATCTAAAATGAAAAACCCTAATTCTAAAATCACAGAAATAGGGAGAGGAAAGGGAAAAAACAAAAAAAATGAAGGGTTTAGGGTAAAAATGGATAAAAGTGTAGAAAAACTAAAAAAACTACAGAAAAAAGCTAAAAATAATCAAATATAATCACGAGATGGTTTGAAATTCTATGATATAGGGTTTGAATCACTAAAGGTTTAGTTTCTAATTTTCTGAATACTTCTGTTTGAACGTATTTTTCTGCTCCACAGTGCCCTCATGTTCCCTTGATCCAAGTTTGTCTCCTGCAAATATCTCGCTAAAAATTTTAGCAAAAATAGTGAACTAATGAAAATTGTTTTTTATTTAAAGAATTATTTTATGAAATTAGATTTTTGAAAATATATTGCCGCCCATTTTTCAAATTGCCACTTTTTTTTCACTTAAAAGAAAATAGAGTTGCATTTTTTTATTTTCATTTATTCGTTACCGGTGCAGAAGAGTTATGAAGCACCGGTGCGTCTTCGTAATACGATGGACCGGTGCATGTTATGATGATAAGCGCACTGGACTGTATAAAGTTCTTTTTTTGTATGTAAGATCATAATAAAATAATGATAATTCTAAAGTACATGAATTTATTTTCATTATTTTCTAAACTTTATTATGTTACAAAAATTTGTATTATTCTAGATTTGTTATTTTACAATTATTTGCAAATTTACAAATTTAAATATTTTAATAAAATCATTCCACATTAATACAACTAAATTTTTTACATTAATAGAATTAAAATTTTACAAATATTTTACATACAATTACAATTAAAATTACATTTACAATTAGAACTAGAATTACAATTAAAATTTTAATTTTACATACAATTATATTTACAATTTTACATAGAATTACATTACAATTACAATTACAATTTTACAAATATTTTACATACAATTCAATTAAAATTGCAATTACAAATACAATTACAATTTTGGAATTTTACATACAATTTCATTTACAATTTTACATAGAATTACATTTACAATTACAATTACAATTTTCCAAATATTTTGCATACAATTCAATTAAAATTACAATTACAAATACAATTACAATTTTAGAATTTTACATAGAATTACATTTACAATTTTACATAGAATTACATTTACAATTACAATTACAATTTTACAAATATTTTACATACAATTCAATTAAAATTACAATTACAATTTTATAATTTTACATACAATTACAATTACAATTACAATTTCACAATTTTTCATATATACAATTACAATCATTTCACAATAAATTAAATATTACAATTACAATTAAAATTTTACATTAATAAATATTTTACATACAATTACAGTTAAAATTACAATTAGTACAAATACAAATACAATTTTACAATTTTACATACAATTAAAATTTCAATTTCAATTACAATCACGACATAATATTTAATAAATATCATGGCCATTTAATATTATATTAATTAATAAACATCATCACAATCATGATAACCATTGTACAAACATCATATTCGACTAAAAAACACATTCAAACATCAAATTAACATTATTTATTAACATCATCAAAACACAAACATCAAATATACATCTCATATCAAATAACTCATGCTATCACATATACACATATATCTGCAAGCTATACATTAAATGAACATATCTAACATGACCTAACAATATGTGCCACATCATGATGATCACCAACATGTAAATTAAGTACAACTGCAACATGAACATGAAATATATGGACCATATATATATAAATAATGTTAAAAATATACAACTGTAATATAAATGTCATGGATCAGCTGGTGTTAGTATAACAACATCAATAGCAGTACAAGTGGAGGCCTGGTCAGTAAAGGGTGCAGCCTCGATGGTTGATGGTCAAGCCTGCTCATGATAATGATCACTGGTACTGATGGATGCATCAGCTGGTGGTAGTACAACATCAATATAAGAAGTAGTAGTGGAGGCCTGCTCAGTCAATAGTGCAGCCTTGACAGTCGATGGTCCAGCCTGCTCATGATCATGACCAGTAATGACAAATGTTGCATGCTGCTAACTAGAGATGGCCGATGGTCTAGCCTCATCTCCATGATGACTGCTAAATGCTTCAAGTGGAGCCTCGTGCTCATCAAGCGTGGCGAGAGGTGAATGATCATGAGATGCACGTGAGTCGCTGCTCGTGGACTATCCATCATGTGTCATGGCTCAAATAATATGCCTATAGCTACGGATAGTCCTCCTCAGTCATGTAATAGCTGTCGTAGCTCCTAGGACATGCCGCATCAGGCCGTACATGTCACACGGCATGCCCCTCCACATCTGGAACAACATGTCATTGGCTTGTATGTCTCTGTAATGAGCGGGATTGATGCCTGCATCAACAATAATTTGCACAGAGTTGGTTGCCCAACTCCATCCTATATCTAGTCTCAAGTCGACCGCACCTAGCAAAAGGCAGTACTGGTGCACCATGAGCAGGAGCATGTCTCTCTGCTGCACCGGTCTCATCTTGATCATGATCATCCTTAGCATCGACCATGTCCTCATTGTCATCGAGATCCACACTTGGATGATCTGGTGGATCTGGCATCTCCTCGCCATCAAAAGAGCCAATATCTGTAAAATATATATAAGTACACAACAATAATTAGACAATTTCATTACACAATTTAATAAAAACAAGTTAAAGAACATGTTAGGATAAATATAAATAACACAGTAATATTACCTCTATCATCTAGCAGCTCATCATCTATGAAGAGGATGTTGGGACACCCTCGCCAATCTAATCCAGCATAAGGACATAGGACCATAATGAAGGGATGCAACCCATCAATAATGGCTAGTAAGTCTAGTGCATCATGCAATATCCTAGCTGGAAACATAGTGTCTCCCCTGTTGGGCATAATTTTCCCCCACATGTGCATCCGGGCCTCGAACATCAACCTATGAGGCTGTCGAACAAAACTAGGTCTCATCTCTAGAAACCTCTCAAAAAATAAACAAAACAACTCTGAAGAAAAAGGGAAGTTTACCCTCCCTTATGCATGAGCATGACATCTATCTAAGGACATACAAAGATAGTGTAAACAAATGGCATACCACCTGACAAGTCATGGCTGCTATACTAAAGAATCAACATAATATAAAAGTGAGCAACTAATGCGTTGCCTATCACTGGTGTTGTGTGAAATGGTAGAAATGATAAGTGAAAGGCACTGCATGTCCTGTCTACCAAATGCACCTATACGTAACTGACTTCCAGGTACATGAAACTCTGAAGGAGATAGTACATGTGATCCAATGTATCTCTGGGAGTAGACTAAATGAATCCCTGCTACACAACCAGCTGGCACGTCTGGGAATGAGGGAAAATCCACCCCTCTCCTGGATAGTCTTGTAATAAAATAAATATCCTCCTCAGTGGGTGTGTACCACTAGTCAGGACCAACCTAGAAAGCCTGTTGGTGGGCATTCAACCTATGAATAAGATATCTAAAAAACACAATATGGGCCTTTAGGGAAGTATCCTCCTCATAGAACTTGAGGAGGCATACCTGCCTAAGGATCCCCTGGGTATTTGCTGTAATAGGCCAAGGGTATGAATCTGTCCCCCTCTCTTGGTCCTCCCATTGGAGAATCATGTAATACTGTTCATCCTGTTGTTGTTGTTGTTCCTCCTCTTCTCTCTTAATCATTGACATATTAAATAATATTTTTTATTTAGGAGTATACACATTTTTTTTTTTTGAAAAAAAAAGTAGACTAGTCGGTGCGTCACAAAAGCAGTCACGCACTAGTGGTGGTGCAATTTAAGTTTGTAGTGCCCCATTCCCGGTGCCCATAATGAAATATAACACAGCAGACTTGGTGAAACTGTCTATTTTTCAAGAACCATTGACTATATATAAGTTTAGAATGGTAGTGCTCTGACTAAAACATATACCCCGCAGCATATATTCATGTCAGTGCACCAACTTCATGACAATTACATAGTCGAAGGTGCAGTATTTTACCCAGCCACACCGTTAACCCTCTCGGAATTCAGAATGCAGTGCGTTGACATATACCAGGGCGGGTAATTCCATCAACACACCGCATTGGGATTCCCTTGGTCAATGGTAGCTAAACAAGCGCACCACATTTTATTTCTTTTAATTTAAAATTATGCGGGGCGCCTTTCGGTACCACCCTGGAAATAGTGCAGATACCATTAGCACCGGTGGTTGTGTGGCCTGTAAAGTTTACACACAACACTGCTATTTGGTGCGAGCCGAATGGTTTAGGTGCACCGCACAACAATACTTTTTTTTTTAATGGTTATTTTTAAGGTTATTTAAAATTATAATATGCTAAAAGGCTTAATTATGGGAAAACTAGAAAAATATCTGTACATTTCGCCGTCGAGGAGGCATATTGGGTGTAAAATTTTCAAAAGAAAAATTTCCCACTGTTTTTCAAAATGCAAGCTGGAGATTGGTGGCCAATGCAGAGAAGCGGTGCATGCAATGGGTGTAATGAGAGCACCGATGCCAGGGTGGCTCAGAGAATGGGAAAGTGAAAAATGGTGCTTGAGAGCTCTGGGGCACTGAGGAAAGTGAAAAATGCAGTTTTTTGGCCATAAATTTTTTTTTTATTTAACACTGTTCCGGTGCGCGGAGTTTTATAGGTGCACCAGTACGCTTACTTACAATTGCACCAAGTGGTGCCATATTTGGCGCATTGTTTATAATGCACTAGGGCAGTTCCCTAACAACACACTAGGATGTTTCAATTTTGGCGTGATTTTTTGATGGTGCACCAAGGTAGAATATTTGTAAATCACCCGTGTAGAATAGTCGTAAAGCACCGGTTTTGGCCTTATTGTTTTTTTAATTTAAAGCTATTCCGGTGCATGCATTTTATAGGCACATTGGTGCTCTTGGAAAAGAACGCACCAACACGTTTCTGTTTTGGCACAGTGTTTTATGATGCACCGGCATAGAAGAGTAGTGAAGCACCGGTGCGTTACTATAATTGGATGCCTCGGGCAGGTGTGTACATCACGCACTCTGTCCGATGTGCCAATGTTTTTTGCGCACCGGTGAATTCTATGGTAGAGCATGCACCAGTAATTGAGAGCTCAGGAACACTGGAAAATGAAAAATCCGGGTTTTCTACTGTAATTTTTTTAATTTAACCTTTTACCAGTGCATGTGATTTATAGGCACACCGATTCTGTTTCTTACAAATGCGCTCGTCGGTTTGTATTTTGGCGCATTGTTTTATGATGCATTAGTGTGGTTTCTTTCTACCACACCAGGAGGTTTCAGTTTTGGCATGGTGTTCTATAATGCACCGACGTGGAAGAGTTGTGACGCATCAGTTCTATAGAATAATACAACGCACCGAGCAGGTGTGTACAGAGTCAATGGTATCTGGGGTGCCAATATTTTTGTGCTCACTGATGCTTTCGATATTCTAGAGCATTGGGGCAACATTTAATGATAAACACACCGAGTGGAAAACATCTGCAAAACCCTCCTCCCGCCAATCTCCTCCAGTAACCTCCACTAGAAACAGATGTATGGGGTATTTTTCTATGGGGTTCCTCAAAAAAATCTGCTAGAGGGTCTTTTCCTTGTAGTGCTCCCTCCTTAGCACACCTTGAACTCACTGACACTTCCTATCACATTCTCTTACTTGTTCATTTGCATGAATTATTTTCACCTAGTGCTCCCTTGTGTGTCCCTAGGACTACCTAACACTTCCTAGCATGTGTTGGCACACCCTGGCACCTGGCACATCTTGGCCGCATGCCACTCTAGCACACTAGCATGAATTAGCACTACCTAGCATACCATGTCACTCCGTCATTAGCAAATCTAGAGCTCATTGAAACTCCCTGTCACACACTCTTGTTCATTAATTTTGATGCAATTCAACAAAGTTCTCGCTTGTGTTTCCCTGACACTTGCTAACATCCAACAGACATTGGCACTTGGCACATCTTGGTATGCTTCCATAACACTCTAGCATGTCTTGGAACTATCTAGAATATATTGTCACTCCCTCCTTAGAAAACCTATAATTCCATAGCATGCCCTATAATCCCCTCGCACATATTGGATCTAGGCACTTTGTGGCACTTGAAAATTCTTAGCATGCATTTGGATGCCCTAGAACTCCTTGGCATTGTTTGAGATAAAATTTATTTGAGATCAATTATTCATAATTAAGGTAGAAGTAATAGAGGATGATTTGGAACTTAAGACACGCTAGCACTTGGCTCTTAGCATGTATGGGAACTAGTGTTGTTATTCCTAGCATGCCCCTCATTAGGGGAATTTTGAGGTCTAAAGTGGGCCTGCTAAGGAACTTATAAAATAATATTTGATTACGTCATCAAAATTTAGAGGGAAAAAAGGAAAAGCTGTTTTTTCAACTTGTATTTTCAACTTATCTCCCAAAGTTTTTAATCAAATTATGAACGGAGGTACTCTTTGGATGCAAAATTTAATTCCTCATTAAAGCAGTACCCATGTTGCATACTTTTGATGGACTCTACTACACGAAAAATGAGAAAGACATTCAAAACGTGATTGCAATCATGTTTTTTAATGTATTTCTCATTTTTTGTGTAGTAGGGTCCATCGAAATTATGCAACTTGGGTACTCCTTGGATGAGGAATTAAATTTGACATCCAATGAGTACTCTCACTCGAAATTTGAGTATAAACATTGAGAGATAAGTTGAAAATACGAGTTGAAAAAGAAGTTTTATTATTTTATTATATTTTAATATTTTTACCCTTTTACTTAAAAAAAGGTGAATCATCCCCCATGGTTGACATCATCATCTTGAATCCTATTGGTTCATATAAAGTCTGTTTTGGTTGTCCATTTTTCTTAGGAGGCCCATTTTAGACCTCAAAATTCCCCTAATGCTTGAAAAGGTAAGGTCCTAAATTATTAACTTTGATACGTGTTCATTTATTTTCATTTTAACATGGTGTTCCCTTTTGTCCATTGACACTCCTTAACACGCGTTCGCATACCCTAGCACCTTTCACACCTTGTCATGTCATAATATATGTCATGTCTTGGCATGTCAGCATGCATTGGCATGGATTGGCACTAATGAGCACTATATGGCACATGTTAGCACACCCTGACACTTCTTGATATGCCCTAACATTCCCTAGCATGCCTTGGCACTCCCCTTCTAGCATGCCAGACACTCGGTGACACTCCCTGACACACCCTCTTATTCATTCATTTCCATTCATTTTAACTTGATTATTTATGTTTGATGGGGTGCATGTCTAGAAAGAGTTCCTTTAAGAGAATAAAAAATTGATCGCAACATTAATGACCTAAGTAATTGTGAGATTATACTTGAATCACACTAGGAAAATACAGAAGAGGTTTTAGCAATGTCATTTTAGGGGTTTTGTATGCTGTGAGAATTTTAAGAAGCGAGTGGTCAATATTGTTTAAATGAAATATTTGAGTTCTTAAATTTATACAATTCGAATGCCCCAATTTTTTTTCAAAACACTAAATCTATTTATATATTTGAAATTATAATTTAAACAATAATAAATTGTAATCCAACCCAAAAAAAAATATCACCAAATTCTAACCAAAAAATAAAATATTTTAAATGAACCTTTACTTTTAAACACATTATAAATATACCTTGAGTGGGACTAATGGTTAAGAGCATGTGTTTCCTCCTAAGAGGTCATAGGTTCAAAATTAGAGGGGGAAAGTACGTATGCCATTGTAGACTTAGCATTCAAATCACTACGCGGAGATGGGTCCCTTGTCCCACAAACAAAGGGGTCGGGTCCCTTGTCCCATAAACACGAGGGTCTCATACACAAATTTTATTTGTGTCATGACCTTAAAATTGGATAATAATATAATAATAAACTACCCAATGCAACTAAAAAAAACTTCATGAAAATATAATTTCTTCATTTACATAAGTTGATGGGACAAGCCAACTTGCACACATGGGATTAATGTTTTGTATTTATTAATACCATCCTAGATCCATCTTAACTACGGATCTATGAAGCACTAAGAGGGATAAAATATTCCAAGATTCAAACCTCTTTTTTGAGTGTAAAACTTGAGGAAAGGTTTGCACCTTGAGAGATTTGATCCCTCTCAACGCTTAATAGATACATAGTTAAAATGGATCTAGGCAGGTTTCAGTCGTGTGTGGCCAAGGAAAATCTATCAAGCATATGACTAATTTTATCAATAATATGTAAATAAGTCTAAAATTAATATAATAATTTTGAATATGATAAATATGTCTAAGGTTAGTCTAGTCATCTTAATTTTAATTTTTATTAGTTACGTCATTTTGTTGAAACGATAAATATTGTTAGTAACTTTAATGATGAAAAATGACGAAATGAAATTTTTGAATGCAAAGTGACAACGTAATAGTGTGGAATGATAGAAAATGTGAATAATATTAATATAGTCAATTAAAAATAGTCTTCATTGTGGTCAATCTCAAACTATTTTCTTCTACTCTTCTTATTTTCACCCGTGTTAATTTTTTCATCGTGTCATATCGATTATATGAAAAGGACAGTTGAAATCGTAAACCAAATAAATCTTTCGCTCGAGCTATTGTAGTAAACATCATACCTTGTCTCTCTTGCTATCCAATATTAATAGGGTGAATTACTATGACACAAAAATCAATGTACATTTCCAATAATTGTTTCTGCTTACACTGAATCAATGAGAATTGTAAATCCAATCACTTTAAAATTAATGAACCATCTTACATCCAATTGCATCAAATCAAAAATCAAAATCTATACTAAAATAAATGCATCTAATGCAAGCAATTAAATAAGATTGGAAAACAACTTCTACACTCAAATAAATGCATCCAATGCAAGAAATCAATAAGATTAGAAATCAACATCTATTCTCAAATCAATACATCTAGTGAAAGTAAGAAAATATGATTAGAAACAAACATCTACACTGAGATCAATGCATTTAGTGCAAGTGATACAATATGATTAGAAATCACCATCTACATTGAAATCACTGCATTTAGTGCAAACAGCCAAATAGGATTATAAATCATCTACATTGAAATAAATTCATCTAATGCAAGTAATCAAATATAATTATGAATTAGCATCTACATTGAAATCAATGCATCTAGTGCAAGAAATCAAATAGCATTAGAAATCACCACCTACACTGAAATCAATGTATTTAGTGAGAGAAATAAAATAGGAATAGAAATCAACATCTACATTGAAATAAATGCCTTTAGTGCAAGAAATCATATAAGATTATAAATCACCATCTACACTGAAATCAATGCATTTAGTGCAAGCAATCAAATATGGTTAGAAATCATCTACATTGAAATCAATGCATCTAGTGCAAGAAATAAAATATAATTATAAATCAACATATACAATGAAATCAATGCATCTAGTGAAAGAAATAAAATAGGATTAGAAATCACCATCTACACTGAAATCATTGCATTTAGTGAAATAAATCAAACAGGATTAGAAACCAACATCTACACTGAAATTGATGCATTTATTGAAAGCAATCAAATAGGATTATAAATCGCCATCTACACTAAAATCAAGGCATCTAGTGCAAGAATTCATATTCCCTCTCTCCCCTATCCATCTATATCTATATCTCCCTTCGTATCTCCTTATTTATATCTCTATCTCACCCCCCCAAATGCACATGCTTTCTTAGTCCATATCTATCAATATCTTTGTCCCTCCCTCCCTCTCTCCATCTCTCTCTTCTTCCCTCTCTTCACCATCCATTAATATCTCTATCTCCCTCTCTCTCTATATATATCACCACCAAAACATACATTCTATTTCTCCAATCTATTTATCTATCCCTCCATCCTCCTCTCCCTATCTCTCTCTATCTTTCCCTTATCTCCCTCTCCCCTGCTTCTCTCTCTTTCCTCTAATTGTCTTGTATCCCTCTCTCTCCACCTTTCTCTCTCTTTATTTCTTCTTACCTCCCTCTCTATACCCATCCAACTGCATCTCTCTTTCCTTCCATCTCTCCACTCTCTCACATCCTCTCTCTTCCTCTCTCTCCTTTTATCTCCCACCTCTCTCTCTCTCTCTCTCTCTCTCTCTCTCTTTCACTCTTCACCCTCTAACTATGTTACTATATCCCTCCCTCTCTCCTTCTCTCCCACATTCTCTCTGTCTCTTGTTCATTGTCTCTTTATCTCACCCCCAAACATCCATACTCTCTCTCCATATATGCCTTGTCACTCCCTCTCTCTCTCTCCATTTCTCACTCTCTATGCATTTCTTATTCCCTCCATCTCCCCCCTCCAACTCTATCTCTCTATCACTCCCTCTCTCCTCCTCTCTCTCAAGTACTCTCTCTTGTCATCCCTCTCTCTCTCTTTCTCTCCTACCTCATCTGTCTTCCCAAATCTCTCTCTCTCTCTCTCTCTCTCTCTCTCTCTCTCTCTATTTTCCCTCCAACCCTCTCTCTTCCCCCATCACTCTCCTCCCCTCTCTCGTCCTTTCTATCCTACCTCCCTCTCTCTTACCCATCACTCTCTCTCTCTTTATAACTTTCTCTCTCTCATTCTTATTTTATCTCTCTTTCTTTGTCCTCCAATTATGTCTCTCTCTCTCTCTCTCTCTCTCTCCAACTATGTTACTATTTCCCTTTCTCTCTCCTTCTCTCCCCTTGTCTCCATCTCTCCTTCTTTATCTCTTTATCTCAACCCTAAACATATACACACTCTCTCCCTATGACTACCTTGTAACTCCCTCTCCCTCTCTATTTATCACTCTCTATGTATTTATTCTTCCCTCCCTTTTTCCCACTCAAACTCCATCTCTTTATCCCTCCGTCTCTCCTCCTCTCTCTCGTCCTTACTCTCTCTCCCTTTCTCTCATACCTCTCTCTCTCTCTCTCTAGTCTTCTCACTATATCCCTCCCTATCCCCTTCTCTCTCCCCCCTTCCATATTTCTGGATCCCTCTCCCTCTCTTACCATTCTCTACGTTTTGTACTCCTCCCCCTCTCTCTCTCTTCATTACTTCTCTCCCCTCTACTTCAATTTATCTCCATCTCTCCCTTGTGACTCCCCGTATCTCTCCACCTCTATCACTCTATGTCTTTGTTCTTCCTTCTCATATATACCTAGAGTTAATATATGTTGTAATATAACAAAATCTAATATTGTATTAATCCATATTTTTTAAATTTAATAATATTAATATTATAATATAGTAATATGAATGTTAGAATTAATAATAATAATAATGTTAATATTTTAATATTAATATTAGAATTAATAACGTTTTTTTTCATGGTATTAATGATAGTTTGGCCCATGGTATTTGGCTCATAGGCTTCACCTAAATAAAAATTCTTTTTTGAGTGTTCTTTAAATATAAATAGGATTATGGAGTAAATATAAAAATAGGTTTTATTTATTTACCATACCTCAAGTTTATTTATTTACCATAACTCTATTATTTACCATGGTATTTTGCGATAGGCTTGGTATATAATTAGATGTTGATTTCTAATCCTATTTGATATATTTTATGTATTTATCTTATCTCTTTGTACCTCTTTTACATTTATTTATTTATGATACCTCATTTATAAATATGGTATTTGGCCCATGGTATTTATCCCCATGGTATTAAAATGGTATTTTTCCCATAGGCTTCAGCTAAATAAAACCTCAAAATGATAAATTTCTAGGTGTTTAATTTTTACTTGATATCTAACCCATATTGGGTTGCAAACTCATAATCATGCTTTTTTAGTGAAATTTTTAATGAAAACCCTTACAAATTTTATGAATGCACTTCCAATTTTAAAATCCTTATTTTTTATTATTTAAAAAATTGATAAATTGTGTTTTTTTCATTTTCCCTCCTATAAAATTGGAAAAATATCGAAACACTAAAACCTTTTGACGCTCTTACTAATATTCTTAACTATTATGTGGACAGTGAATTTCTTTGTGAATTCCAGATCTAGTGGATGATGGCAACTCTAATGTACGCTAAAATCTTTCACGTTAAGATAGTTTTCTCTCTCAGGAGCTCAACATAATGAACATTTTCTTACGTTTCTCCATATAAAGATAATATTATTTTGGTACATTTATGTATCTGAACTTCTATTTTAATTCGTATCTACTAGGTTCAAACCCCAATTTTTTACTTAAAACAGAAGATTCTAATTCGTTTCTTCGTCGAGATTTAAAAAAGAGAATGCTAAGGAAGATGACATGAATTTTTTTTGTTGTATTTTTTGAAATGATAGAGATTAAATCATTTATTTTAAGTAGAAAGCTTGAAATAAATGACATTTCAAGGCTGCTACAATGGCAAGGGGATATTTTTACCGAAAAAAACTTTTGCAAGTTGATATCCCCACTAAGGTTCCGTGCACAAACCCTACATCTTAGATTTTGTTACTTGCATATAGTTTTATTACATAATTTTTGTAAAATCATTATTTTTGGGTGAGTAAAAAAACTCTAATTTATTTTTTCCTTAGTTTTTCATGATTGAAATCCTAATTGTGCTTGGTTTCCTTTAGTAAAACCCAATTTTGATTGGTTTTCATGAATAAACATTTGATTAGGTTTAGTCCTTGTGAGAAAAACTCACAAAACTCTATTGTCGTGCTTAAACCCTAATTTATTTTTTCCTCAATTTGTCATGATTGAAATCTTTATTGTGATTGGTTTTCTTTAGAAAAACATAATTCTACTTGGTTTCCATGCATAAAAATTTGATTTGGTTTTGTCATTGTGAGAAAAAATCTATTTTCATGCTTTCATCCAAATTGTTGCAAATGGAAGCATTTCATTTTGGCTTTAGCATGGCTCCATGATGAATATAAACATTGATCCATATTCGAGAGTAGAGAAAAATGAGGGAAATTTGGTTTAGTTTACTACACAAGGTTTAGTTGAAATCACCATGGCAGTATGATATTATCTCAAAAGTAGTTTTTACCTCTATGATAAACTCACTAGCACCAATGTGGTGATTTTTTAAGACTATGGAGTAATTAGGGAAAGAAGTATCTCTTCATCTCCCCTTTCGAGCAAAATTGGCCAATTTGGGGTAGCTTCACACTTGGTGGGAAATGGTATCTTCCAAGGAACAAAATTCATTTTTGGAATTGCTTTAGTTTTTTCCCAAGGGACTGTAATGCAAAATATGTTATAGATTTGGCTTAGTTGACAGTTTTGAGGGGTAGTTGTCTTGCCAAATTTGACTTGCACTTTCATTTAGTATCACTAAACTAAATGAAATTCATACAACATGGATTATATCGATCATTACAATGATAGGACCCTTTTCCATGACTTCTCGTGCCACATGAGTATTCTAACCTCCGCACAAAAACAATGTGCAATTAGAAAATTTATGAGTTTAGTTGTTGAAGTTGGGGTGCATGTGGAGCTTCACCATAACCATGAAGTAATGAAGGAAAAAAATGTCTATTCATCCTTCCTTTCATTTTGAACAACCCAGTTTTGGGAAGCTTCCCACTCCATAGGAAATGAAATCTTCCATTGAAATAATTAATTTTTTTTGGAACTACTTCAAGAAACTTGACCAAGGTTGCTTGTCTTACAAACTACATATTTCCTATGGGTTAATTACTAGTTTTGAAGGGTACATGTCGAGTCAAAATTGTCTAGCACTTTTAAATCCTATCAATTTTTTTAAGCTAGTGCCAAAGAATACAAGAATGGCTCATGTTTTTGCACTTAAAGTGGCACCTTTCCAATGCTATAACAATAATTAATAATTTTTCCCAAATGATACATCATCATTCAATAGCCACATCATGTAAACCCCACATAAAGGAGGAGTATGCCAAGTAGTATTTAATATTGGGTCATTGTCACAACAACTATTCTATATTTCCATCAAACTATAGGTTGAAAAATAGTATGTTTCTACTAGATGTAAAGATGTAAAGCTTTTTTTCCTCACTCCATCATCACAAAGGTGGTTTACTCTCTATAGGAATTTGGCTTGACCTTAACAAGGTTTACCTTGGGGTAAAAATAAATCTAGAAACCTTTGGCTAATAAACCATAGTAGAGGGGATTTTACTATGCCAAAAGATCCTAGGAACATACTTTAGCCAAATTGTAAGCATGAATACAAGCAATCACAAAAGTATAAGCACAAGCATCCCCAAAGGGGTATGTCAATGGGAACAAAGTTATCAACAATTGAGTTGAAGAAGGGTTAGAGTATGATTGCAATGGAACTAATCGAAATATTGAGGTGAAGAGTCAATCGCCTCAAAAATTATATAAGGTATTCAAACAACGATGATAACAACATAGAAATTTTCACTTAAAATTATGTACCAACCCCTTACTAGGAAAGTATATCAGTACAGAAAACCAATCGACCTTGTTATCTATTTTTTCAAATGTTATTTTCAAGAGAAGAATATATTGTGTGGATTCCTTTTCCCATTCCATGCTTTCCCATAAAGAAAGCACTATATAAAAAATAAACTTCTTCTAAATAAAACCCATTTGTTTTGGGCCAATACAAGTTGAAACCCACTAAATTATTATGGTTAAGTATTTTCCAAGAATATTGTACGAGTAATTAAGACAAAATTTGATTTCTATGAGCTGAGACCTAATGGTGTACCAAGATGAATATTCTGGGATTAACTTGATCATTGCAATTCCATATTCCCTATATTCTAGAATCTAAATAGTTCACAAGGGCCAAGAGATGCATAAAATTTATTTACCAATAACCTTCATATCTTGAAAATATCACAAGGAAGGCCATATTTCCTAGGTATTTCTCATCTTTCATCCCATTAAGCACTAGGAGTACATTCTCTTCTAATATGTGCTCCAATCATATCTCATTCACTACTCCACAAATTAGTAGGGATAACAGTCCTCATCTATCAAGAGCCAAGCCCCACTAACGTGATCTATGAGAGGAGTATTTTGCAAAAATATTTTTAAGCGGAATGTGAATGTATCTTTGATCTTTGTGAGGTCCTCAATCAAAATTTGCTCTGGATTATTGATCTTGTGGTTCTTTCTAAATGCTTTTTCGTACTTGATAAATTCTTTGTGGCTTCATCACCCTTCACCGCTAGAAATGATCCTTGATTATGACCAACTTGGCTCTCTATCATTCCTTGCATTTGAGTATACAATCCTCCTTAGTCATCTTTTCCTATATAGAAACTATCCTCCCCCATCCATGAAGGAACTTTACCATTCTTCAAATAGTTGCCTCCCACCTTAGTATCTACTCATTATTGTCTCATGGTATAGGAACCAGATTATAGACATTTGTGATGAATGGCAGCAACATAGGATACATTCAACTTGAAAGGAAGAAACATTGGAAGGTCACTGCACCCACTATGGTGATAAATTGTTATTTCATCCTTTGGATAATATATCGCATCTAATATAACGTTTAGTCTTTCAATCTCCCTCCATACCAAGAAAAATAAACCTTTGAAATCCATATTTTTTCATGTCTATTTCACATCAAATATTAAAAATATGGATTTACAGCTTGACCAACACCTTTAGAGAGGACGGAATTTTTTTATCCTTCACTACCTCCCTTCCACTTAACCATATTAAAGTCACTAAATAGAATCCATTCAACAATTGGTAGTGAATTATCAATCCAATCCAACAATCATCTACAATATATTGCAATAGACACATCGTAAATGGAACAAAAATTGTTCACCTACCTAGAAACCCACACTTATTATTGAAATCCATACCATGAGGTACAAATGCTGAACTCAAGTGGGGTGCTAATCCAAGAATAGTATACATAGAGTTTTTTCATGGTTAATGGTCTAAAAAGAACCATGCCAAAAAATTCCTTTCATGATTGTTGAATAGAGCTCAAAGGAAGTAGTCTTGACCTCCTGAAAACACAAGACATCAAATATTTTTCTTGAACGAAACCATTAATTAAATTCATTTGGAGGGGACGGTTATGCCCTTTACATTCTCATATCAAACAATAAGATTCATCCTGCAACATTGCATTTCATGTTCAAAGTTTCAAACGTATTTTTGATTAACATATCCTCAACACTTTGTTGGCCATATTATGTGTCACTAGTTATTTAATTATTTTAAGGAATATTCGTCACCATATTTGAAGATTTGGGAGGACGATTGATTTTTTTTTCTCCATTGTTAGAAATTTTCCTTTTACAATTTTATTGCATATTACAACCATCATGATTGTCAACAATTTTGGATTGATTCTCTTCATATGATTATCAAAAATCTCCAAAAATTCCTTCTTTCTTTCATTGTGGACATGTCTACCTTTGGGCCTAACCGGGTTTCCCCTCGGATATTTCAGCCACCCTCTCTGAAGAATTTTTTGTGCTGGTCTGATCATATTTGGACACTATTTTATGAAGAAATTTATTGACATGATGATATGGCACTTAACATGAAAAACATGAATTTGGAGGGTTAAGATATCTGAGTTGCTGATTAAAACTTCTACATCTGTGAACAAGCTTAGTATATTGGTGCAATGGTTTTGTCCAATTGACATACAAACGCACTCGAGGAATTTCTCAATATGTGGAACACTCTCTTAGAAAACACAAATAAAAACCCGCCCAAACCTATCTACTATTGAATTCATACCTCTTAGTTTGATCTAGCATGTTTGCGAACTCAATTGAAAATGAAAATTTGGATTGATTGGCGTTCGAAGAAATGAAATATTCACTCTAGGATTAATCATAAATGATGGATCCAATTATATTCCACGTGCCTTAGAGTAGAAAAATGTGGGAAACCTATTTTGAGTCAAATATAAGTGATAGGTAGTGATAACCCAAGGCCAAAATGGGATTACAAGAATATATTATTCTTTTTCCTCCAATGTTGTTCAAAATTCACACCATTACTGGAAATCCTATTCTAAAGGATATTTATAAAGTTAGTATAGGAGAAAATCTCTTTGTAACAATTCTCGCTTCCCTTAGGTAGAGGAAGGGGCATGATCAAGAAAGAAGAGAATATTGGAAACAATGGAGTCTTCTTCCATATTGGAATACATTCATTCTATTATATATAAATACTCACACATTTCCATCCCTTCTTTTAGAAATAACTTAAGGTCATGAATCTACAAGATATTTTTTCATGTTTAATCATCCCTTGAATCAATGAGTACGTTATCCTCATCTGATTATTTTTTGAATTTAGTTGTATAATACATACTCTTTACAATCAATTATAAAATCCTAGTTTTTTATAATGGATATGTGGATCAATAACTAGAAATGGTCTACTTGAAACCATGGTATTAATGGTGGGGTGAGGGGGAATATCATGCATTAATGTAGCAATTTTCATCTGCTGAGGTAGTTGGTCACTGCTACAACATAGTGGAAATGTTAAATTAAGGAAGGGTTTATGTTTTGATGTTATTCTCTTGAGATCTCTCTATATATGATCTTTACTTTTTTAAAATATTTTTTTATTATACCTATTTTTATTAATTTACATATTTCCCTATATTTTAAAATGACCTAATGATCTATTATGGTAGTTTTAAATATTTGGAACTATTTTTAAGAAGCTACAATAATTTTCAAACTCTGGACAAACATTGGTTGGTATAATTTTCTTCTTCCAAATAAGCTCCGCCGTCTCAATGTTTTCACAAAGTTGGGATAATTAGTCATCATACTTTTTTGCAGTTATGTTTCTCCTGAATATGTAATGATTGGGAATCCGATTGTGAAGGGTGATGTGTGTAGTTATGGCGTAGTGTTACTAGAGCTTCTTACTAGAAGGAAACTAATTGATATGTCACAACCACCCGGGAAGAAAAATGTGGTTACATGGGATTCGTCTCTCCCTACAAACAAGGTGGGCGTGGAAGCATTAGGGAATGCTTCATTGGGTAACAATCTCCCTTTCACCAACAAACTTGAAACTATTGTTTCCAAGTGTGTTCAACCTAAATTTTCACATCGAGCATTTATGGGCTAGGTTGTAAAACCTTTGAAGCATGCTTATAATGATATAAATGAAATAAATGGAGGTGGAACTACTAGTTTTAGTCACAGGTTGGGGGGGGGGGGGGGGGGAGTCTAATGCTCATGGAATAGAGGTCAAGGATAGCTCTTGTTAATAGTGGCCCCAAAGTATTTCATATGTACCTGATGGTAACTATTTTGTAACAATTTATTATGATTTAGGTCCCCTCCAAACACATGAACTAGAGATAGAAAGACCACATTCAACATCTAATTTGTTTTCTACTTCTAGAATCTCATTGAGGCCATTATCAAGATCGTTTAGGAGGCATATTAGTTAGATTCCTTTGAGAACAAATAAAAATAAAATATCCTAGTATGGAATTAGGGGTCTGGAAGGGGGTATCATAACTAAGCATGGGGTCAAAAGGCATGATGATGTAATTGATCTTTGGCCATAATGCTTGTTTATATTTCTTTCACTTGGTTAAGAAATGTATGGAATTATGATTATTGATAAATGATATACAAAATATAGTTATTTTTCCTGCAGGTAGCAACTTTTTAAGCCATCAGATACCTTAGCCAAAAAGTACTTTCCTTATGTTGTTAATCTTCCCATTGTATGACATCATGTTCATATGCTAACTATTATATTTACTATTGATGGGTTATAATAATGAATGCTAGTTTCCAATTAAAGTGAAGCATTGAGTTTGATGCTCCTTACAAATATGTTTACCCAAATTCTTGAGCGGGATAATTTTTTGAGGGAAAGGAAAATATTCTCATAGAGACAATATTTTCTCGACATTCTACAAGAAGGAAATTTGGCTTGCTGAATAAAACATGATTTGAACATCAAGTTTCTTAAATTATTATGGTTTATTTCTCATCCCAGATTCATAGACAACAATAGTGGTTTATAAGGTTATCTCAAAAAATATTGTGAAAGAAATACATGCAACTAACAGATTATAAGAATTTGATCACATTTGGAAATAGCTCACTCTAGTGATGCATTGATGGCCCATGGTTCATTGACTATTTTTCTATCAACATTAAACCCTTAATGTATTTTTTATTATTATTTTGTGGGTTCACTTCTTAGGAGCAGAATACCATGGTTTACAATTTGTCTTCTTTTTGTATTCTTCTCAAATACACTGAGTATACTGAATTCAAGGATTTAAAAATATTTAATTTCTTTAAAATGAATATACAAAGGGATTTGTGGCTTATAACACTTTTTTAGTTTGTTTTTTAAGAAATTTTGTCATTTCGTTTTGTGGAGACATAGAAGCCTGTTCTTTTTAGAAATGGAATTTGTTTTCCTACAAAATGACATGTATGATTGAGGAGTGCTCTTCAAATAAAAAAGCTAACACATATATTATTGGTCATGAACCTTGAGACTTTTAGTCACAACAGACTCATTCACTTATGATATGGAAGCCCAAATCAAATACCTTTATCCACGAAAATACTTGTTTCTCTACATTGGTTGGAAACTTGGTACCATATCTAAATTTTTAGTGATGGTAATATTCTATGAACGCATTCTTAAAAATTAGAAGAAAATATACATAAGTATAGATAAAATAATACTAAATTTGTTGCTCACCCATATAATAGAATGGGTAACATCTATATCTTTGAAATTTACTTCAAAGAAGTATATAGTTAAAATGCTTGAAACTATAATTTTTGGTAATGCTTGACTATTAGGTTTTTAGAAATGAATAATGAGGGGAACATCTAAATGATGTTGAGGATATTTAGTATAAATTCAAAAACTATGGTCTCCCTGCATCTCCCCTGTTTCTGTAGTAAAAGGAAAATTTAAAGAAAGATTATAGTATATTGTCTAGAAGTTGGTCAATAGGCTTTCTCAATGCATAATATATAATATCTCAATGGTTTTTTAAAGATGCCTTCATGTTAAATACAATATAAAAAGTTATAAGTTAGAACCACATATATGTGGCACATAGTTTTTGATGTTTTTATTATGATTTAGTTATGTTATGTAAGTGAGTGGGGGATGGGGGGATGTGGAGAAATATCGAGTTATTTTTTTGAATATTAGTTTTCTTTGTCTAATCAACTCATAATACTAATAGATCTCTTTAGGAGGTAGGTGCATGCTATAAGGTGCATATATGTAATAGAAAACATGAAATGGGATTACTTGAAAAAAATAGGTCAATATTCCCTAAGCCCTAAAGGAATTCTTTGCTTCTAGAAAGTTTCCAATAAAAGATCCAGTTTAGTCTCCAATGAAACCTCTAAAACAATCTTATATAAGCTTGGATAAGCTATCAAGTCTCCATAGGAAAATCTATGACCTCAGTGTGTTAATTATGTTGGACGTCTCAGTTGAGGAGATACTATTTGCATGTATGCATATTAAGAACATTAATTGGAAATTTAAATGCAGTGACATTTCCACCTTGTGTGATGGAATGATGAGGTTCTTTTTTTTACCTCAAAAAAGAGTTGTAAAGGGAGGATTTATCTTCAAACATAAATGTAAAAGCATTTTCAGCTTGGAATTTCAACTATAGGAGTATCTTAAATGAGTACAATGGGGGTGTCATGGTTCTTCAAGAATAATGGTATCTTTTATGTAGCAATGGTTTCCCATTTATACACCTAATGAGTTAGGGTATTAAAAAATTTCTTGTCTAATCAAATTGGATTATTTGATTGATTATTTTAAGGTTCAAGAACGATTGACAAAGATACATGGGTTGGATCTAGGAAATTATTTAAGTTTCTTGATAATCTATTTAATATAATTAAATAAAAAATAATTGGGTACCCTCAATTGGTTGGTTATTTCCTAAAATATTGGATTAAGTGCAGGTGATCCACCACATGACAAAACCCATATCTAAATGGTACTCTCTAATGGTTAATTTTTTGAGTATAGGCTTGGTTTCCTCAAGGATGAATTTTTTCCAACCAACTATATATCCTTGACTTATTTTTTCCAACCAACTATACATAGTGTATTAACACCATTTTATAAAAAAGGTTTATAAATTCATCATTCTGGGTGATATCATTTTGTTTGTCCTTGCTAAGAAGTATCATGAAATTTTCTTTCATTTTTCTATCATTTCAATGGTTGGTACATTGTACGTAAGTTTTGATTTCTTGTTTTTCTCCATTAAGGTAGATTGGGCTTCTCGACTTTATGCTCACTTTTTTGTACATGTTTTGCAGTTATGCGCTAGAACTGAGCATGATTGTTACTTAAAGACAATGGTTATAAAAAAAAATGTGAGATTGAAACATGTTGCTCCATTAATGGGAAGATCTCCTATCAAAGTTCATTATATTGGTGGCACTGTGGATAGCTGACAATTGACCAATCCAAAAATTGACTAATGTCACTATAATGTACTATGGATACCATATTTTTTTAATTTACTCTAAACACGTTCAAATTAGTAGATTTAGATGATGGTTATTTTTTTCTTATCCTCTTTATTTTTCCTAGTCTAATCCTATTCTCTATGGATCCTTTTTTAGTTCCCCTAGATCTATTCTATAAAGGTAGAGGGGGGATGAACTCTATTTTTGTAATGTGTAGTATTTTTTCCTTTGACGTTTTAGTCTTCACACCCCTAGGCTAGTTGAATTACTTGTGGGAGGACATATTTATCATTGAGAGGCAGATAATGATTTCAATTGTATCCATACAATTACATAATTCAATACTCATGGTTGGTTTGGATTTGGAAGTGTTTGAATTCCCCTTTGATATTTTTCTCATGTAACATCTATTAGCCAAACTTTGTTCTTACAACTTTTAGCATCTATTTAGTGATTACGTTTCAACATAATTTTTATTGATCGTTTTATTTTGACATATTTAATTGATTAATAATTAAAATATGTCCCGATTAGTTTTCTAGACCCCACAACAAGTAGGATTCAAGCATGTAGCTCATTATTCATAATTGCATAATATATACTCATTTTTAAATATTTTTGGCATGCAAATCAATCTTTTAGAGGCACATTTTTATGTCATCACAAAATATTTACATGATTCACAAGGTGAGAAATCAATATTTGGTGTAATTGAATATTTTAGATTTGATAATTATCAGTCATTTATAGGCTATCAATGTCTTCAATGTTTCACTTCTAATTGAGTATTTAATTGAATATATTGAGTATCTTATACATGAATATTATTCCCTCCACCCATTTTTCATAACTTCCATAACCATTAGGTAGAACTTTGATGCTACTTTTCTTGTTTAGTAAAATATTTTCTAAGAAATTACAAAGTTTTATAATTTATTGAATGTTGTAGAGTTTAGAATTTAAAAAGTTTCAAGATATATTTCTTTAAAGTCTAATTATTTAAAGGGTGCTAGCTCAATGGAAGAGAACCTGCTTTATAAGAAGGAGGTCATTGGTTCGATTCCATCGTGCCTTGATATTTATATGGAATGGAAATGGTCTTTTTTTAGTGACAGAGACTCTTTTGACCATCACCAATGAGCTCATGGTGACATTTTTCGACCCTCACCAAAATATGAAATGCTAATGGCCAATGAATGTCACCATATATATTTGCATCAATATTGAGGACCACGAAAGGTCCATTATGATAAATCAATGTTTTTCATATGAAATCGTGATGATCACTATCTGTCATTATAATCATTATTCGTGACAAACCTTGAATGTCACCACAACAGTTATACTTTTGGCGACACCACATTTGGTGACGTTTAGTTTTTTGGTGACGGAGGTTAAGTTCCATAACGATTTCTCAAATGAAATGGTGATCGTCATTATCTGTTATTATAAACCGTTATTGGTGACATACTTTAAATGTCACCACAACACCTATAATTTTGGTGACGCCACCTTTGGTGACGTTCAGTTTTTGGTGACGAAGACTCTTTTGACCATCACCATTGAGCTTATTGTGACATTTTTCGACCCTCACCAATGTCATTTTTTCTTCTAGGTTGGATAAGGTGTTGGATGATTGTCTCCTACATTTAGTCAACCAAATATCAACTTTCTCCCTACATTTTTTCACTTCTAGTTCAAAGATGCACTAGTAGTTGATGAACTTAAGAACTATAGGGAGACAAATCCATATTTTTAGGACTTTTGAAGGGAGGAAACCATCTTACCAAGGAGGCTTCCCCTTAGTCACTTTTGTATAAATAAGCAAGCCTAAGGGCTTAGTAGGATTCAAATTGTTGTAGGAGGATAGATACTATTATAAGCAAAGAACTTGGTGTTTCCATTTCTAATGTACTTGAGAATTATTTCACATGAATGAAAAGCGTATTGTTGATCCAGAAATGATTTTTTTCAAAGAGATACTTCCCATTACATTAGGGCCCAACCAAGAGGCTCTAGTCTCTCTTACTTGCATATTTATTTCATACATTTCCTATCCTAGAAATATTTTCTTACTTACACTAGCAGACTTGTCTATAAAAATTTCTTGTGAAATTATTCCAATCACTTCTATTGTGGGAGGATTGGTTGGGAATATAGTATTGGAAAGCCAAAAATATATAGTTTTTTCTCCATGTAGTTGTTAGGTCTTTTGAGTTTCCTCATTTTATATGCTCTGTTTCGTGCACATCTAGTGATTGAATAGTAGTCTTCCTTGAGCCTTGAAAGCATAATTTCTTATGGATGTAGTTTTTATGCATGATACAAGTTAGAATGTATTTTTACATATTAGATAGAATTAAAACAAAATTCAACTCATCCTTTCTTGTTTATTTCCATTCTTCTACAATTTAACTATTATTTTAGCACTCTTTTAAAGTTGCAAAGGAATATTTTTTCTAGCGTAAAGGTACTAGTTTTGTTTTGTAGGGTTGGAATTATCACTGCACACTACTCCTCCCTCCATGAACCTCTTTCTTGTCACCTCACAACTCTCCGAGAAATTTTCCATCGAAAACACAATTCTAGGTTACTGACGACCACCGTGTGGATTGGTTTTTGTACAATATGGGCCGTGAAGGGTAATAGTGTTGGAAAAGGCCTCACATATCCTTCATGTAACCTTTGATACCTTTCCCTACCTTTAGAAGACCTTTACCACCCTAAAAAATATCATGGATCCAATCGTGTAGAAAAGCAGGACAACCATATAACATCTTGTAGCAAAACAGGGAAATCTTGTAGCATCTTGTAGCAATCCTATAGCAACATGTAGCATGGTTTAAGCATGGAAAAAATTTCTCCTAAATATTATTTTTTCCTGCTATCATTGAATAATGTTCCCTACACTCTGAAACCATGACTGAGGGAGACCAAAGGCCACCTAGGAATTTCCTTTTTCCCACTGCAACACATTTTTGCAATTAGGGTTACTAGATAGATATATGAATTTCGAAATACAATGATGATTTTCTTGATTACCTCATGAGACGTCTAATGAATTTTGTCACTAAGTTTACTTCATTTATAAAAAAATGAATAAAGGTTGGTTACATGTTTATTTCATTAAGAAAAGTAGATTAGATTGCTTGCTTTCATTTATTCTTGTTAATCTAGGGTTTCAATTTCAAGCATTGTTATCCCATTGCATAGCCTAGGTTTCCTTTTTATGAAATATTTACATTCTATAAATAGGATAGTGTTTAAATTTCTAGAAGTAGTGTATCCTTTACATTCCTAAAAATAGAGGTATAATTTACTTTTGAGCAAGTAGCATTTCCATGCTTCTGAAAATAGAGTAATATTTCCATTTCTTCAAATAGAATATAACTTTTCTTTCATGAAATTTCTTTCCTTTCCAATCTAGAATCAGTTAATAGAGTGGTATTTGTGTGCCAGGGTTTGGTAGATCGCTTGAAAGCGACATGAGTACAGACTATCCTACTGTGCATATAGCACTTCCACCTCTTAATTTTGTATGAACCCTAGATTCAGAATTAAATCTCGTAGCCTTGGTAGTTGGAACACTCTTGTTACAATATTGAGGCTCATCACCCTTCACCTCTTCCCCTTTTATTTTAAGCTTCTAATTCAATATTTTTTTTAAAGGTTTATTCCCTGTTTTCTCCTCCTGTCATTTCCTCCACGGTGTTAGAGTTAGGTTTGTCTGTCAAATTCTTAATAATTTTATTTTTCTCAACACTAGCTTCTAACAATATTTCGTGATCAACATGGAAATTTAATATTTCATTTTGTTGTTCCTTCATTATGTTTAACAATTACATGTTGCGAAATTGAACCTACTCCCCTAGATGCACATAAATTTCATCTTCACCAATGTGGGTAACCTCAAGAGGTTCTTCCATAATAACTTTATTGCATTCTCTACATGTTTTAAAAGAGATTATGTATATATGTATACTTAGGGAAAATCTATTGCATATTTCTTCCAATCGACCATAATGTTATGTATTATAAAATGACTGAGAGACAAAGTTTCGTTTAGTCATTTGAATACACTCTCTCCCATTTTCAACTGAAATCACATGGCATACATAATGGATTTTAATAGTGTAAGGAGTGGGCTCATCATGTCCTGGATCTGACTTTTTTTAGACAACTTTATTAAATACGTGTGCATGCATTCTTTCAATTTAAAAATTTTTGGTGTGTTTTTCTTAAGTTATCCTATTATTTAACATGCGTTACGAAATTACAATCGGAGGATTTCCTTCCCATAAATATTCTTTCATATTTAGATTTATCTTTAGACGTAGACAAAGGGTATTAGCTAAATCCTCAACTACAACTTCTTGTAATGTAAATTTGAATGTTTTCCACTATCTATTCAAACCCCAATTGTTCCTTACGATTTTCTTGTTAATACAAATTATGAGGTTTACATTGTAATAATTTCTTATTTTCTTATAGTTCATTATTTTCTTTGTATATATCTTACACATATATTTTATAAATAACAATAAAATGCACATTTATATGGATATTTTTACATGTTACGTCATGTTACTGCATTTTGTACATAAACCCTGATGGTAGTTGTAATGGATATGGGAGAGATCTATATAATTTGAGTTTAGGAAATTTTCCAGTGGGAAGGTGGACATTTCACTTGTCTATCAACTTCCAAAGGTAATTAACCTAGACTCAAGTTTAAACACAATTTACTATATAGATGTAAGTTCTTAGTTTTTTTTTTTTCACTGATTTTCTTTACTTCTCATCCTCATTTTTTCAAGCTATACCCAAAACCAAACCTGTGGAATTAGTTGCAATTTGTATTGTATTTCAGTTACACTTCCTTGCATCCACCTATGTTGGGTTATCTAGTAAAAACTTTTCCTCTTCCACTATGACAGACTTCAAGCATGGAGCTACCTCTGTACCTATTTAGGTAAAGACACATATAGTCTAAATGCAATCCTAACCTATATATTTAATTTTTTCAATAATGCAGAAAATACATAATAAATTATTTTTATAAATTCCCCATTCATTTTTCTTTGAGAGAAATTAAACTAATAAAAATAGTTATCTAGACTCTTTTGGAAAATGTGCAAACCACTCTCACAACGCTCCCAACTATAAGCTAACTTCCAAAACTAGTTACCCTCAAGCCCAGTCATTTTTTTTCAGAAAAAACAATTCAAGGAATGAACGAAGGTACTTTATTTTGAACCTTTAAGAAAGTTCATTATTTTTTTAGGTTCTAACTAGTATTTCTCTTCCACTTGTTTTATCTGGGAATTACTATCCTTCCCCACCATAATTTTCCCACACAACGAGTTTCATGACATTTATCTAGAGGCTTATATTTTATTTATTCTGTATATTTTGTTTTCTTCACCTTTTTCTTATTCCCTCCAAAATGCTTGAAAAAAAAAAGTAGTTTTGTGATTTTTTTTCTTCCCCTTCTTGGGAAGTTCCACGTGAAAGCCCTTAACATATTTTCAATAAAATTCACAATAAAATAATTTGTTTTTTTTCTTTTAATATATATAATAACCAGTCATTTTCCACACTTAAACCTTTTAGTTCAAATTATCTATGGGTGTTAAAGATGACATATAAAAAGTAGTAGAAACACATCTCACAATAGGAAAAAAATTGAGAAAGCATGATAAAGGACCAAAATTTCATTCAACATTGTATGTGGGAATTGTAAGTAGCTTCATCCACCTTACTAATTGTTGGCATGATATTATCTATGGTGTTAGTTTCACTTCTATATTTATGGAGTACCCCAAGGACTCTCATAGGGAAGTTGATTTTTTTTTTTTAAGGCGTATTGTAGGTACAAATGATTATGGATTGTTGTAAAGAACATTTCAAGGAAAAAAACTTACATAATATATTGATTGTAGAATTTAGGATAGAAAAGACACTTAGGAATTATCTTTTCATTTAGGCACAACTTTGATCTCATGGGATTTTAAGAAGAAACACATTGTCTCATAATATTTTGGAAAATTGGAATACATAGAAATTACTACAACATTATGCCATGTTGGTTGGCTAAAAAGGATCATGAAATATCTTGCACATGTGGTGAAAGTGACAACTTCTATTTTTTGTGGCAAAAATTCAGTAATTTCATTTTCTTAGAACCATGAGTTTCAACAAAAACATAAAACACATTGACACTTTATATAACTTCATTCATGATCATCTAACCAATAGTGGCATTTGCCTTCAATTATGTGGATTTTGAGATCAACTATTAGACATATTTACCAAGGCATTGACAAGATTTATTTTTGAATTTCAATGTTAACACTCAAGCATTGCGAGTGTTGAAGAATGTAACAATTAAGAATTGAGAAGGTTTATTTTTGAATTTCAAAGGTAACACTCAAGCATTGCGAGTGTTGAAGAATGTAACAATTAATTTTACAAGAGGGTGTTAAAATATAATATCCCATATCTTAACCAAGTCTGCATATATTTGTTTTCTAGTGCAATGGTTAAATAATAATATGATAGTAGTTAACAAGATGTATGTTAATGTTAACCACTCAAAACTTGTTATCATCTATATTAAAAATTACAAGATCTATCTATGTTCTATTATACTTTCCAAAAAAATAGAAAACAAATAACATTTACTACTAGTATTATGACACAATACATTTTTTTGTAGCTAAGTTTATGTATACTAATCCTCTCTAGATTGGTATATTTATAGAGTTTCTTCACCCCAATTAGGTATTCTTCCTTTATTCAATTTTGTACTTGTGTAATGGAACTTCTCCAAGGATAGTGATAATGATTACTTTTATTCTATTTGCATGGATAAAATATTTATAATTAAATATATTAACAATGTTATAGTTTTTCCCTTTTTTTGTTAAAATTATTGATATTTTTACTTACTAAAATAATTATGATTCTAGTCTAGGATGCAAAACACGCGAGTGTAATATAAATAGCAAATCCACATTAATAAATATGGTTGATATACTATCATAGGCCTATATCAATCACATACACAATCACATTAGTAAATGTGGTTGATATATGCCCAATGGTGTAGATGGTATGGATTTAATATTAATATTGATATTGATATGACTAAATATACATTTTCAATATTATTATTATAATTATAATCATTATTTCATAAAATAATATTGTTTTTATTCTAAAATTATGATAATAATTATGAAAAAAATTTATAATAATTATTATTATATTATAATAATATGACAATATTATTCTTACTATCAATAATATGATAAATCTAAGGCATTAATATTATAAACCCAATATTAATATTTATAAACGCTAGGGATTAATATTATAAATGCAAGTGATTAATAAACCCAATGGATTAATATTATAAAATCAAGTAATTAATAAAGCCAAGGGACTAATATTATAAACCCAAGGGATTACTAAAATAAAGGGATTAATATTAAAAACTCAAGTGATTAACCTTAGAAACCATTGGGATTAATATTACAAACCCAAATGATTAATAAAGTAACATGATTATTAATATTAATTAATCGAAAAGATTAATAATATTATAAATTCAAGGGATTAATATTATAAACTAAGGGATTAATAATCCAAAGCGATCATTAATATTATAAACCTAGAGGATTAATAAATCCAAGGGATTAGTTTTAAACCTATCATCAATATTATAAATTTTAGGATTAATATTAAGCCCTCATAATATAAACCCTAAGATTAATATTATAATCCCAACGGATTATAAACATAAGGGATTAATATTAAGCCTTTCTATTAATATTATGAACCTAAGGGACTATAAACCTAAGATATTATTAATATTAATAAACCTTAATAAACCTAAAATAATATTAATATTATAACCCCAAGGGATTAAAAAACCAAAGATATTAATATATGATTAATATTATAAACATTAAGATTAACATTAAAACCTAGAAATATAAAGTATAAGATTAATATTATAATATCAAGGGATTATGAAAATAAGCGATTAACATTAAGTCCTACTATTAATATTATAAGCTCAAGGGATTATAAACCAAAGGGATTATTAATATTAATAAAGATCATATATTAATAAACCCAATAGACTATCAATATTATAAACCCAAGGGTTAATAAACCCAAAAATCAAAGGGATTAATATTAAACCCTAAGATTAATATTATAAAACCTAGGATTAATATTATACCCTCAGAATATAAACCTGTTAACAGTGCTGGAAGACAACTACAAGGAAAGGGGTCTCCTTGATGTGAAATCACAATTAAACACCACACCATTTGGAGTAGGAGCCCTAACCAGAATAAAATTGGTTTCTAAAACGATGGTATTAAATATATATGTTGGTTGTAATGAACACATAAGATTACATATACATGGATTTGGTGATATAAAGTATCTAAACTTTGTGAGTTATCAAATGTAATAAATGAAAGATTCATTCACATTTAAGGGAAATATGTGAGCCCTCGGAAGAAAGTGATAGTAATATATTCGAAGATACACATGAGAAATACAAATAACCATTATTTAACCTCCAAAATAGTTCACATGATAACACTGATCGTGATAACACAAAAAACACAAATTCAATAAGATGCATAATAATGCAAATGAATTAGTTAATTAACATTACCATAAATGAAACAACATACATCACAAATATATAAAGCATAATATTACTACATTCATGACATATGCATGAAGGCATGTTGAATTTAAGAGTTATTATTATGTGAAAGTTTCGAGCATCCAATGACATTGATATAACATTAGCCCCACTAGTATAACATGAAGTCACTACTTTCTTCTCCAATCAATGATACCCTTCCTATACTAGACTAGAAAAGCCAAGGCTCCAAATATTAGGTTCCAAGCCGTTTCCTTGTGTTATGAGGGTTTATTTATAACAAATGATATTAATATTAATTTCCCTTGGTGAATTTTAAATTTTCTCGTGAGTCTTGGACTTCCTTCATTTGTACTCTAACTAATGACTCTTCACATTCCACATCTAACTCTTGGAGTTCCACTTATATTTTCACTTTATTATTTTCAAATAAAATAAGGTAAAACTCCATGTAGGAAAAAATTGAATACAACCTCATAAGAAAAGCCTAATAAGACAAACTAAATGCATTAAGCTTGTGGTTAAGGAAACTATAGCTCAAAAAATTCAACTTGTAACTCAGTAGTGACATATTTATGCCCATATTTTTATTGTGCAAAAACTTTACTGGAAGGTTCAACTGATATTTGACACTCGCCTACATAGCATCTAGATAAATAGTTTTTTTAGTATGTATCTATCTCATTTCACAACAAGAATAAATTCATATTAACCTTAGCAAGTCCATCGTTTATCTCTACATGTATTGTCTATTGATCTCAAATTCCTTCGTAGTTGTGACTTGCTTCAGGTCATTCAAAAAATTCCTTGTTGATGATGTTTCTACCCTTTTCCTCTACAAATGGTCCAATGAAACAGATCTTGTGCATTCTAACCAAAGAATCCAATATAGTGTATAACTATGTAGGTAGTTATTATGTTGGCCACAAATGTGTCGATTTGATCATTACTCTGAATGAGCATTTTGATCTCAACCTTATCAAATTTTGATTCTTGCCTTATCCTTCTAGCCAACTCTGCTAGTGTCTCTCTATACTTATCTCCCCATTATTGTATCACACTCATGGATACATGGATTAATTTCATAGCTTTTCCATTTTATCATTTTAGCAACCCCTACATTATTTTCCATGTAAATAAAACTAAAACCAATGTAATGGGACACTTATTCCAAGTTGAATGTTGGGTAAATAATATAGTGTGAATTATGTGTGTTTTATTAATGGCTATAGAAATTGGAAAAGGAAAAAAGGAAATAAATGAAATTTAATTATAAAAATAAAGGAAAATAGGAGAAAAGGAAGGTGAGGAGACATAGATTTTCATGGTAGGAAAATTAGAGAAAAACAAAGGAATGTGAAAGATAAATGAGGCATCAATGATAAAATGGCACTAGAGAAACAATTCACAACTTTTATCAATTTATTTTTGGTTCTCATTTTCCATATTATTACACTCTTGCACACTTAGATCACTCTTAGAGCATTCTAGCATTGACTTGGACTCGGAGAAATCAAGAAAAAGAAAGGCAAGGAATTTTTTGATAGTGGAAAAGAAGGTTGGATTAGCTACTGCAACTGGAGTTCGTTGCAAGTAACATGTTGAATGTGTGCCTTTATTGTTGATATTTTCATGCATGATACATGAATGTGTTTATTTTGTTATTTTAGTTTCAATGACATGGGATTTTCTTGGATAGACAATGGTTTCAAACTTTCATTTCCATTTCCTAGATAATCATGGTGTTATGGGTTTTTCATTTGATTTATCTTTGGATGACCGATAGAATTGGATCTTGGTTGAGGTGGTCATAGAAAAATTCCCAAGGGTAAAGGGTGGAGATGGGATTTCTCTTGTAACCCTTTAGATATGGGTGGAGATAGGAAAATTCCTCTAGAGCTTAGAAGGAAGTCAAGGGAATCCATCTATGTTTTGGTGTTAGTCATTTCTGGATTGACTAGGCCGTCAAATCATTGTGGTTTAGGGTTGAGGTGGTTCAACCTTTGGAAGCCGTGATTGATTCTATTTTGGTTTAACCCATATGATATTACATTCATTCTTGGAATAAGGCATGAGGGTGATTGGATGATTGGGTGGTACAAGGAAATCCCTCACTTGGTTGGATTTTCCAAATGTAAATATAAGTTAATTTTTTATTGTGATTGATGATCACCTATAGTAGTTATCATGTTGATATTATAGCTAAATTTTCATGGATTATATGTTAGTCATCTCTTGGTTATACTGATGATTATACGATGTGCTCTTTCTATTGATATTTTTCATGATATGACAAGTGTTTGAAGGATTTCTGAATTGATTGTCTAACAAGTGTTGTTGCAGCTATCAGGAGAGGGCATTGGAATTAGTAGATACAGTTATAGGATTGAAGGAAGAAATTATAATTTTCAAGGAATATAATTAGAGTTTGATCGAGCTATAGGAAAGTATTTCCATAGTTAAGGAGAAAAAAAGTTGAAGTCAATGCAACGATTCTTCAGAAACTTTCATAATTGCAGAAGCAGGGACAACTAGGGAACAATCATGGAGATAGGAACGAGGAGAAGAAAAAAGGGGCATATGGAAATTGGTCTCGGAGGAGATACATGATGGACAAATATGATATTGTCATAGGTAGCATATATTTGGATACACCTAATAGGCAAGCTAGAACTCATGGATTTTATTCCAGCTTCAGTTTTGAGAGATATCTTCATCATTACCACCAACATCCTTATAACAGGAGGGAGAGGGGATTCTCTATAGATGAGTATAGGAACGAAAATCCTTCTAATTTTGATGGGGATGTGAAGAATTCGAAATATGAAAAAGCATGGATGATTGTGATAAATAATTTTTTCATATTGCATGATTATTCAAAGAATATTAAATAAAAGATAATACATTATATCAGTAAAATACAATAAGCAAGTTGAGTTCGTATGAGTTTAAAAGACTGTTCAACAAGAAGTACTTATTTGAGAGATATTATGTTAGGAAGGCCAAGGAGTTCTATAAGTTGAAGATGGTTTCCATGATAGATGAAGAGTATACGATCAAATTTTTGAAGTTGTTGGGCATGTTCCCTAACTCAAGGATGAAATGTTTTTCCAAAGGTTCATGAGTGGATTGGCATTAACATTAAATGATAGGATTGTTAATGATGAGCCTCAGTAATTGGAGGAAGTCATCATGAAGTTCAAGCATTGTTATGAGTAGTCTAAGTGCAAGCCAGAGTACAACCGTGATGGGGAAGGTAATGAGAATACTAAAGGAAAGTGGCCCCAAAATAAATGGAGACCTAGAAATGTAGGTGAAAAGGAGAATGTGGGACCCCATAAGAAGTTCAACGCAATTAAAATAGAACATGGGTATTAGCTTGAGGAGCAGAACAAGGGAGATCATAGGAAGTCTTCAAGATTTTGGACTTGTGGTGGATAGAAATGTAGGAGGGATTTTTCATCACATTAGGATAGAAGACCTTAGATTTAAAATGCTCAAGAGGCATAGAGAATTGGATATGTTGGTCAATTAATTCCTTAGATATATGTACCGATGGATAATAGGCAGGTCAATCATTATGCATCCATTATCAAGGTGTAAGGTAATATTTTTGATGATTTTTCTTCTATTTTGATTGATCCTGGAAAGAGTTATAGTTATATCATTCCTGCCCTTGTGGATACGTTTTTATTGAGTAAATAAGTGCATGTAGAATATTGGTTGGTGCAGTTGGCTATAGGGACCAAGACATAAATTCATCATTGGG
Organism: Pinus albicaulis; assembly: GCA_034641835.2. Taxonomy (NCBI): domain Eukaryota; kingdom Viridiplantae; phylum Streptophyta; class Pinopsida; order Pinales; family Pinaceae; genus Pinus; species Pinus albicaulis. Next base: position 1,335,346,694 of record CM076580.1, on the reverse strand, counting down.
TGATATCTTGGGCATTTGAGTTGAATGTTATTCCTATGTTGGAACATCGAAATGTGCTTCCTTTAGGTTCATATACTATGCTTTTGGGCATGGATTTTTTTTTCATTCATAATACCAAGGTAGTCTATGATGACAAGGCTATTGAGTGTGTGTATGATGATGTAGAAATGAAAAATTTGCAGGGAAATAAGAAGCCTACATTAGTGAGAATGGATATAGCTATGCAGGAAAATTAGAGTTGTCGGAAGGGATGTGTAATTTTTGTAGTTCAAATTTATAGTGACAAAGGAAAATAGGATGAGGATGATTAATTAATAAAGAGGCATAATTTTTTGCAACACTTTTAGGATGTGTATCCTATAGATATTTCAAAGTTACTGCCTCATAGGGAAGTGGACTTCTCTACTTTATTTATGTTGGGAGTAGCACAAACATCTAAGTCACCATACAGGATGAGTACTCCAAATATGGTGTAACTAAAGTTACAAGTTAAGGAAATGCTTGATAAGGGATACATGAGCCCAAGTGTGTCGCATTGGGGTGCACCAGTACTATTTTTGAGGAAGAAGGATGGTACTATCAAATTATGCATTGATTAAAAAAAGGTAAATAAGATGACCATTAATAATAGGTATCCATTGCTGTAGATTAATTATTTGTTTGATCATTTGAAGGGAGCATCAACGTTCTTAAAGACTGATATGAGATTAGGATATCATCAGGTGCACATCAAATAAGAAGAAATATAAAATTGAATTCCATACAAGGTATCAACACTATGAGTTTTTGGTGGTTCCTTTTGGTCATACTAATGATCTAGCCACCTTCATGTGTTTGATGAACAATGCATTGCATAATTATCTGGAAAATTTTGTGATGTTATTTGTTGATGATATAGTGGTGTATTCTAAGAATGAGGATGAGCATGCAAACCACCTAGTAACAATGTTGATATTGTTGAGAGAGCATAAGTTGTAAGCCAAGATTAGAAAGTGCATTTTATTTAACTCTTAGATTCATTTATTGGGACATGTTGTTTGCAAGGAATGGATAGTAGTAGACCCTGAGAAGATGAAAACTGTCATGGAGTGGCCAAATCCTAGGAATTCGGATGAATTCAGATCATTGATGGGACTAGTAAGTTATTACAGGAGGTTCTTCAAGAACTTATGAAGCATTGTATATCCTAAAATATCTTTCTAGAGAAAAGGGAAGAAATTTTAATGAACAGAGGAGTGTGCAACTAGTTTTCAGAAGTTGAACCATTTTATTATTCATTCTCTATTCTTGAAAACCACATACCTTGATAAGGATTTTATAGTTTGTACAAATTATTGCAAGGAAGGACTAGGTGGGGTCTTGATTTAGGAAGGGAAGGTAGTTTTATATGAATTAAGGAAGCTGAATATGAACGCGAAGAACTAGTTACTCATGATCTTAAGTTGGAAGCTATCATTCATGCATTAGAGGAAATTTTAGCCTAAAAGTGCCCATGAAATTTTCACGTACATAACATGTAAACCAATCAAAAACCTTTCAATTCAAAATGAGGTACATGTAAACATTATGGAGGGAAAATTAAAAAAAAACTGATTTTTTTAATTGTATTTTTGGCTTACGTCATTGGATGTGGATTTTAATTTTTATTCCAATTACAGAAGGAAATGGGAGGTCATTTCCATATAATTCATCACAATATTTTCGTTGAAATTGAGGTACCACGATTACATCATGGTTTTGGTTGACATTTTAAGCAAGGTAGCCCAATTCATTGCAACGAACTCTACAAATTAAAATAATGAGGTAGCTCATATATTGACTAGGGAGATAGTGAGATTGCATGGTGTTACCAAAAAAAAAATATATTAGATAGTGATGCCAATTTCACTTCCAAGTTTTGGAAGGATTTGTTTGCATACCTGGGGATAGAGTAAGCTTTCAATACAAATTATCATCTGTACAAAGATGGGCATATAGGTTAAAATGATTCTTGAGGATATGTTGAGGATGTATGTCATGCATTAATAGAGGAAATGGGATGAGTATCTTCCACTAGTGGAGTTTGCATATAATAATGAGTATCAAGAATCCTTAAGGATGAGTCCATTTGGGGATCTTTATGGGAGGATTTAAAATAATCCTATTACCTGGAGTGATCGAATAAAGAGGGTGTTAATTGGAATGGATATGTTGTTTGAGATGGAGAAAGATATGTACTTTATTAAGAGGAATTTGAAGGCATCACAAGAAAGAAAGAAGATTTATGTAGATGAACATAGAGAATTAAAGGAGTTTAATGTTGGAGAGGATGTGTACTTACGCATCAAGTCCAAGAGGAGCTCCTTGAGGATTTGTTCATGTGACATGCTGGCACCTCGGCATTGAAGGATTTTTGAGATTGTGGAGAGGAATGGGCGAGTGGCCTATAGACTTGTGTTGCCACCAACAATGAAATTAAATCATGTTTTTCATGTTTCATTGCTTAATATATATTTGCAGGATGTGGATCAAGAAATTTATTGGTATGTATTACAAGTATAACCAAAGAGAGAGTTCCATCTAGAGCCATGATGCATATTGCACTGAAAACAACTCATGCTCAGGAACTGAGCCAAAGAGAAGGTTAAGGTGTAGTGGAAGCACTTTGGGACCAATGAATCTACATGGGCTATGGTTGATCAAATGTAGGCATTATATGCTTCTTTATTTATTGGTTGAAGAAAATCAATTTCTGGTGTATATATATGTGTGACTGTCTATCTGTGTGTGAGAGAGATTGCCAATATAACATCGAGTTTTGTTATAAAGATCTAGTAACTAGTATGCTTGTCATGCTTGTTATGTTGTTCATGGTTTTCAATGGTTATTTGTTGTAAATATTGCATTGATTTGTGTTTATAAAGTTCCAATAAGCAATACTATTTTGGTCATAAGTGTCATCAAACATTGACAACAGTGTTCCCAAAAGGAGGAAGGGTTTGTAACAACCCTTGGTTGATTTTACATATAAATAAAACAAAACCAAGGTTATGTGACACATATTCCAAGTTGAATGTTTGGTAAACATTATACTGTGCATCACTTTTTTATTTATGTCTATGGAAATTGGCAAAGGAAATGAGGCAATAAATGAAATTTAATTATCAAAATAAATGAAAATAGGAGAAAAGGAAGGTGAGGTGAAATTTTTTTTCATGAAAATGAAATATAGGAAAATGAAATAAAAAAGAGACATCAATGCTAAAAAGGAATGAGAGAAACAATTCAAAAATTTTGTCAGTTTAGTTTCGATCTCTTCTTCCATACTCACACACTCTTGCACACTTAGAGCACTCTTGGATGATTCTAGAATTCACTTGGAATTGGAGAAAGCAAGCATAGGATAAGCAGGAATTGAAGGATATCAGAAAGAAAGGTTGGTTCAACAACTACATTTGGAGTTCATTTCATGTAACATGTTGCATGTGTGATTTCCTGGCTAATATTTGGGTGAATGATACTTGTATGTGGTTCTTTGGTTATTTTTTTGTCATTGGAATGGGATTTTCCTAGATTGATAGTGGTTTCAACATTTCATTTCCATTTCCTAGATATCCATGTTGTTTTTGGTTCTTTATTTAACATATCTTTCAATGGTTAACAAACTTGGATGCTCGGAAAATTGCTAAGGGTCAAGGGTGGAGATGGGATTTCTTGTGGAACTCTTAACAAATTAATGGATTCAAATAAAATTCCTCTAGAGTTTGGAATGAAGTCAGAGGCATCCATATTTGTTTTGTTGTTAGATATTTCTTGATTGGCTAGGTTAAATCACTGTGATTGAGGGTTGACATGGTTCAGCCTCTGGAATCCCAACTTAGTTCTATTTTTGTTTAATGCATATGATCCCACATTCATTCTTAGCATATCACATTGGGGTGATTGGATGAAAGAGATATTTGGTTCACCCCAATCTATGGTTGGGTAGTATGTGAAAGTCCCTCACTTGGTTGGATTTTACATATTTTGATATAAGTTATTTTATTATTGTGATTGATGAGTACGTGTACTGGTTATCATGTTAATATTATGGATAAATTTTAATTGATTCTATGCTCATTCTATGTTCGTTATACGCATTATTATATTATGTGATACTGATATGGATCTTGTTTGTGATTTGATAAGTGATTGAATGATTGATCAATTAATTAGTTAACAAGTGTTTAGCAACTATCTTGATTGGGTATTAGACCTTGTTGATAATTATCTGATGTATTTCAGAATTTTATGATTGTATATGCATTCATGACCTGTAGCTTCTATGTGTATCATATGTTTAACGGAATATCTATCATTTATTAGGAATGTATAGGTCGATATCTCGCTCAAGTTTCAAGTGGTTGGAATTTTCATCATCTTAGTTATGCTTATGGAAGTTCATAGGTATTGGCCTTAAAGATAACCTAAAAAAGTGGCATATATATAGCCATCACATGTAAAAACCTAGGGATTTTGGGTCATAATAGCATGGAGATAGGATTGTGGGTGTGGTTGTTGATTTAAGCTAGAAAAAAAACATCAGCTCGGGGATTGATCACTTAGGGTGGCTTTTAGGCTCTTGAGTAATATGTAGTATATGAGGGATGTCAGTATGTGTTCAGATTTGTAGAATCCATTTCCATTACTGGAAATTGAAGGTTGGTCATATCATAGTGAAAATTATCTCATGTTTACCTTCAAAATATTATAAAACTGGGTTTACCTTGCAAAGAGATGCACTCATGGTGATAACAAGTTAGCTTAAAATTTTTGTTCATCGATATACTTTAATGAAATAACGTAGTCACTAAGGGAAAATAATTTTCAATATTGAGTAGCAAAGAGGTGAACTAGCCTCTAGATTTGTGAAATTTGTAGCAAGAGAGAGATATTGTATAGTTCTAGTTGATAGTAGACTGGCTCGTGGACTGAAAATGCAGAATGTGTAGTATCAGCTTGAAGAGGGAGAGAAGGATTACATAGTAAGCAGTTTTAGTGGACAAGAAAAGTCACTATTGGCTCGGATTGCAATGTGTAGCCGGAGGAGGCTACTAACCACACACTATCTAGTTCCAAATATCAAGAAAAGGGTCTTGATTCTTGTGATTGCAAAGGGCGGAATGAGAGAAGTCCGTAATCCCTAAGGATTGTGCTGTTCATCTCGGGAGGGAGGAAAATTGATAATATAGGACTGAGGAAGGAATGAGTGTGAATCATTCCTAGAATCAATTGAATCAATAATTAGCATCACACAGATAAGGTAATATAAGAGAAAGAACATGTATGCATAAATAGACCCAACAATAGTAACTATTGGTAGGTGAAAAGACAAAAATGTGATGTGACACTTGTAAAAATAACTTAAAAGAATGAAATGAAATTTGTAAAAGATAATAATAATACTAACATTAGTATCTACAAGAGTAAAAAGGAAAAATTACACTTGCAAACACAAAAGTTCCAAAAGATATTGAAAGAAAAGAAAATAGTGACACTTCTGAAACTTACCTAGAAAAGCATTGCTAATAAAATCAAAAGCTCCTTAAACTAATGAGAATGGCTAGGGATCCAATTTCAAATGAGAAAATGATATATACAAGCCTATATTATATAGGTTGTCTCTCACGATATTAGGGTTAAGGTTTCCAATCCACATTTCTAAAATGAAGGAGAAAATGACACTTGTTTTCAAATCTAAAATAGAAACTTGTGCCACACTATAATTGAGGAATGTGTATCCCCTATATTCTCGATAGGCACAATTGACTGATCCAAGTGATTATGTAGCCCTTTGGAAAAAAATATCGTGCAATTCTAAGTGACGACGGATTGTGCAACTGACTGACATAGTAGAATGTGCATTTTTTACTGAAATTGAAGGATTGCAAACTTTGTTTGCTTAATGAAATCTTGTCTCACAGGACTGTGCAGTTCACTTCTTCAAGGAATTGTGTAGAGTCCAGTGACAGAGGATTGCACAATTTCTGGGAACAAGTCAAGCAACCAGTGCTAGATCAAGAAAAGTCTTAGGTTGTGTTGGAGAGAGAAATCACTTTCCTTTAGAAGTTATATAACTTCTATCGAAAATAACTAGTCCTAATAATAAAAAATAATTAATCCAACACACAAGAGATGCATGGAGAGATAAGAACAAGAAAAAGAAAAGTTTAGTTCTTGTAAAGAAAGGTAGGCTCTGAAATCAAAGTGAAGGAAATTTTTTTGAAAGAGGTTGTAGTAGCTACAACACTTGACGACACACTAGTAGAAATCCAATTTCTCTATATGGTTATAACTTTCTAAGATCGGTCTAGATTTTCAAGAATTATTGTTTCCTCTTGCTGATTTCCACAACTTCTTTACTTATATTTACTTAAAGATATATTTTTATTCATTCTCTTCATTGGCCCAAACACTTACAAAGGCAAGTTAAACTTTGACTTTTGATTCAAGATTAGGAGAATATATATATGAGTGGGAAAATATGTTAGGGTCTTAGTTTCCATCTCCGGTATTGCTCCACTATTAGAAAGTTTACTCAGTGTCCTGAATAGAGTCACTACATGAACACAAGCATCACTTCATTGCTAGTAGGCTTTTTCAATACCCTTGTGAAGTTTCTTGCTTCACCTCATTACATGAGAAGCCTTTCTCTTCTTTCACACTTTATTTATTTACTTAATTTTTAAATGTGTTTAAGCACTTATTTATTTACCAGGATGGAATATGGATCCCAACTTATTGAGATCAAGAGAGGCTTTTCATTCAGAGAATATATATATATATCTTTGAAATACACTCTGCTCATTATAGATTTTCCTCCTCTCCCTTTTCTACCCAAATAAGTTAAGTTGAAACCAATTAAAAAAAGAATGATTAAAGAATAATATCATATTTATAGATTGTAGCATTGTATATCTACTAATGTTTTCTCTGAGAATGAATGCATTTTCTATCCAATCACTATGGAATAAAAGATACAAGGTCCATGCAAAGAAGTGAATATATGTTTAACTAATCAATAATAGTTGTACAATATCACTTAAAATATATCCATGATTATTCAAAATTAAAATACCACTTTCATGCAAGTATTATTAAGAAAGAAAATCACAAGATGGAAAATAAAATAAAATGATCTAGACTAACCGAAACCTACTCCTAACTAAATGCAAGTTAGGATCACGTGAAATGATACTTACAATGTAACCAACAAAGGAATACACAACAAGGAATATCATCAAATAAAAAATGAGGAAAGAAATATAAATCAAAACATGCTCAAAAACTCGAAAGCACAAAACACTGGTAGAAAAGTATGATAAGAACGAATGCACTAAACATTCTACTACTAGGTTAAAATACACATCATGATATACTTTCATATCAAAACATTTGTTCCAAATTCCAGCCTTGGTAAACATTAAGAAAGATAAAAGATTATTCCTATCCATTGTGCTTTCCATGTAAGATTCCTTCGACCATTGAACAATGGGATCATGATAACTGGATGAAGGATCATGAAATTGAAAGATAGATTCATTTTCAATATGTGGATTAAATTCCTGAATATTTTCCAGTGAAAGAGAATTGGTTTGATCATGTTTGAAATTCTTATCAATATTGTGAGATCCTAACATAATCATCAAGATAGGTTGAAGTGTCTCAACTTGCTGACATGGTTGTAAAGTATCCGAAGTTACATCATAAAAAATTGATGGATTAGGGAAAACAAAAATTAAGGATACACAGCCATCAATAGATGAGTTAATGAATAAATTAATAGTACCAAGATTAGTATTTGATTCTCCATTCAAGTCAAGGTAGTCTTCATGATTTTATGAATCTAAAAATGGAATTGATTGAAAACATGAAGTTTCATTTTTTTCCTCTTCACATTCACAAGATGAAGAATGAGATGGATTATGAAAAATATTTTCTTCCTTATCTTCATTCAATATTAAATTAGTATCCACCACTCTTAACTAAGTTGATAATCACTATCCTTAGAATATGAGTCATTCATAGATGTGACAGGGTTGATGGATTCATTAAATATGTCGGGAAACTAAGTAAATAATGGGGAAGAACAAAAATTTGATGGGAGAAATCACCTATAATATAAAATTATTTGTCATAATCGGAATACCACACATAATCATCATGAAGGATATCTTGAATCTATTCATCTCCATTAACACCATCTTCATCTTAATCCTCATTTGATGCCTCATAGGCTACTATAACAAGTGGATCAAGAGAATTGGAACAAAAGGGATCAAATAATATGGTTGGTGGAGTGTAAGAGACATTTCTAGAAGAAGTAATATCACCGATAAAATAAGATTCAAGGTTACACCATGAGTTCAAAATTTGATTATGAGGGGAATTGGGCCATGTGGTCAGATCATCAATCTAATCCTCTAGTTTCTTCGCCTTAACATTAACACGTGGAGTTGTTTCATTTGATGAAGAAAAAAAAATAAGAGGGAGAATAAAAATAAAGATCGAGGTATTTCTTTGAAACTTTGAAGGCCCCATGGCTAAGGAAAATTGTGAGACTTGAAAGAGATTCAGGTTCATGCGGATTCAAAGAGAGTTGAACAAGATACTGAAATTTTTGTTTCATAAAATTCTAATGTAAGTTCTCCTAAAACTTTTTGCAGATTTGAAGGAAGAAATCAAGAAAATCTTCAACAAATTTTCCATATTTAATTCTAAGATGAATAATATTTTGTAAACACATTGATAATCATAATTATCAAAGGCTTAATGAATCTCCATGGCAAGATGCTGCAAAGAGTAGATATAATTGGTCAGAAATGTATACCACCATTGTTTAACACAACCTTTTTAATGTGAGAATGAATAACCTAAAGACAACATCCTCACAATTAATTTTACAATATTTTAAAAATTCAAGAAAATGGAGGGTCTACTCAAGAATGGTTGTTTCATCATCTTCAACAAATTTCAGATGTGAGAAGTCATGAACTATATATGTGGTAATTTTTTTATTTGTAAGTTTAGAAAATCACGTTAGGGTTATGATACAGGAAGAAGAAATTCAAGATGAAAAGTTGAAATTTGTCTTCACAGTCTCAACCTATCATCTATCCCTCCTTATATATCCAAAATCCTATTGATGGTGCTTGAAGCAGAAAAGAGGGAAGGGGGTCTCCCCGATGTGAAGTTTGAACTAGACCCCACACCATTTGGAGTAGGAGACCCAACTGAAATCGTATTGGTTTCCAAATATATGGTGTCATAGACATGTCTGGGTTGCAAATAACACATAATAAGACATACACATAGCTTTGGTGATAGGAATTTTATGTACTTTGTGATATATCGAACGTAACATATTAAAGGTTCACTCCCATATAAGGGAAATAAGTGAGCCCCTTCGAAGAAATTAATAGTACCATTTAGAAGACACACACGAGAAATACAAAGCGTCATTAGTTAACCTGAAAAATAGTTCACAAGATATCAATGATCATGATAACATAAACAACACGCATTCAACAAGATACATACTAACCCAAATGAATTATTTCATTAAAATTAGCATAAATGAAACAACACACATCTTAAATAGATAAATAATATTATTATATTCTTATTATTAAGTGAAAGTTTTGAGCATCCAATTACATTGATATAATACTAACACCAATAGTGGAACATGAATCCAACACTTTCTTCTCTAAGGAATGATATTCTTGCTATGCTAGACTAGAGAAGCCAAGGCTCCAAATATTAGATTCCAAGCCCTTTTCTTAAGTTATGAGGGTTTATTTATAACACATGAGATAAATATATATCTCCCTTGGTGACTTTTGAACTTCCATCATGACCCTTCAACTTTTTTTCTTTACTCTAACTAATGACTCTTCACATTCTACATTTAACTCTTGGACTTCCACTTAAAATTGCACTTTATTATTTTCAAATACTATAAGAAAAAATTCCATGTAAGATAAAAATGGCTAGAGACTAATAGGAAAAACTAAATGCATTAAGCTTGAGTTCTAGGAAATGCTAGCTCAATAACTTTAGCTTGTAACTTTGTAGTGCCATAATCATGCCAAGCTTTGTATTGTTCAATTATCTCCTTAAACTTTGCCAAAAGCTTAGAATAATATTTGACTCTGGCCTCCATATCACATGGATAAATAGTTTTGGAGCCCATATTTAACTGATTCCAAAATAATAATATCTTCGTCCTAACCTTATTAGGGCTATTTCTATATGTCTACATGTTCTTTCTATTCATCTCCAAGTCCTCCTTGCTTGTGAACTACTTCAAACTATTCAAAGACTCTTCTATTTCCTGCCTGATGATATTTCTTCTTTTTTACTTTTTAAATGGTCCAACTGATGGGATATTACGTTTTGTTACCAAAGAATCCAAACTATTGTAGAACGGCACATAGGCAGTTATTATGTTGGGCACAAAAGTGTTAAGTTATTTGTTACTCTGAATGAGCATTTTGACCTCGACGTTATCCAATTTTTCTTCTCTCCTTGTCTCTCTAGCATACTTAACTGTTGCATATCTATAATTATCAACCCATTATTGGATCATGCTAATGGTTACATGGATTACTTTTATATCTTTTGTATTTTCACACAACCTATTTTGCATATCATGTAGGGAACTACTTCCTTATGCATGGTGGTCATATCCTTGTAAATATGCCTCATTATGTCTCCCGATGCCTATATTTCACCATATCTATTTCTTCTTGAAGTTATTTCAAATACAAATATGTGGAAGACAATCATTAGATCTCAAATTTTATATGTTCTACTTGTTGTCTTCTAACATCCATATCGTTATCCATTTGTTAATTTTTTGTCGTCAAGAAATCAGCATTTGATTTTGCAGCCCCTACAAAGGCCATGTTTGTTGCAACATTTGTCTATGGATTCCTACTAATGTTAGTAAAAATCATACTTTGAGTGTGGATGAAAGAAGGAGGGACTATGTCATTAAGGAAGTATTTCCTCCTTTCCTATATTATTTTTTTTATCGATAAGTTTAAAGGATGAGATGGAAATTTGCATGTTGAAGTCATCATATTGAGGAGAGATTCCCATTTCGCCATCTGGGATGAGCCCATATGTGCGCTGAGTTGAAGGTTGACTAATAATTTATTCTAAAATGGGCATGATGTAGACCTATTGGTCATGTTCCACCTATTCAACATCCAACTCTTATGCTAGTATTTTCTCCTCAACTTCTTTTGCAAACTGTTGATCATGCTTTTGTTGGTTGTATTCAAATCTAGTTGTTTCTATCTTTTCTTTGCTACTTGTGTTATTATTTCTTCTTCTTCCTTTATCTTCAATTCTTCTTGTGCCTACATTTCTTCGTTATCTTTCATTTCCTTCTCTTCCTTCTTCATTCTCTCTTCCTCCTACCTCATATCTAATTCCCACTAATTCCATTTCCTCTATGTTACATAGCCACTTTTAAAATGATTCGATCTGCTTTTAACTTACGACTATGCTCCTCTCTTGAGTTATGATAAACCTTCCTCTTATACTTGATTCTCATAGGGGTGCGCTGTTCTTCCTGTTGTGCTTGTTAGGTAACACTTTGTTTTGGAACTACACAGGAAGGGCCTACCTTATTTCTTGGTGCATGTGACCGAGAAGCATTATAACAATTCTTGATCTTTCCCTCTTATATCCTCACATAGGTCACGTCCGACCACAAAATTTAAAATTTTCATAGTGTCTTGCAGACTAATCTAAGATCATACATATGAAATCCATTGTACCAAATATAAGGATTTGCAATTCTTTATCTTTAGCATCAATGGCTTCCAAGTTCTTAATATCAAAATATCCCACTTGTAAAGGAAAGGAAGGTCAAGGGACCTTCTTATTTTTCTGCAGTAGTGAAGATAAAGTTATGATAAGATGATAGGAAACCCTTTTTGTGACAACCTTATCTATAGCATACCTCTGCAAGAGATAATTTTGTTTATGATAGAAAAACAGTCTAAGGTATGTACATTTGTTTAGGAAAATAAATATTCTACCTCCATCGTGCAATAATGAGCAAGAAATAAGTAGATTTGGTTATGTAATTGTGCAATGTGCAGTAAGAGAGAGAGATATTGCACAATTTTGGTTGACAGTAGAGTGTTTTGTCGGCTGCAGCTACGCAATATGTAGTCTCATCTAGAAGAGGGAGAGAAGGATTACATAATGTGCAGCTTCAGTGGCCAGGAAGGGCCACTCTTAGCTCAGATTATGGAATGCATAGCTAAAGGAGGCTAGTAACTATGCAATCTATTGTTACATGTCACAAGAAGAGGGTAATTTTTATTTTGATTATGCAATGTGCAATGAGAGAATCCATCAAGCCCTAAGTATTGTTCAATTTAGAGACAAACTTTAAATTTGGGACTGAGGAAAGAACATGCATAGATCGGTCCTCAAATAAGTTCAACCAAAAATTAACATCACCCAGATAATATAATACAAAAGGAAGAACATGCATGTATAAATAGACTGAGCAACAATAATTTTTGGTAGGTGAAAAGAAACGAAAGTGATGTGACACTTGTAAAAATAACTCAAAATACCGAAACAACACTTGTATAATATAATAATAACAAAAATGCTAGAAACTATAAGAATAATCACCCAAAATGACACTTGCAAACACAAAAGTGACCGGAAAAGAAGAAAAATATAATAGTTCAGAAACTTACCTGGAAAATTGTTGCAAATCAGATCCAAAGCTCCTTGAACTCATGATAATGGTTGGAGCTCTAATGTCAAATGTGAAAATGAGCTCTAAAAATATTGTATAATATTAATTTTCTCTCACATGATTAGGGTTATGGATTCTGATGCACATTCCTAAAATCGAGAAAGCGAAATTGTCTTCATATCTCTAATATAAATTGTGCCACAATTTCAATCAGGAATGCACATTCTCTATTTTCTATGGATGTACACTTGGTTGATCTAGGGAGTTATGGAACCCATTGGCAGAAAATATTGTATGATTACAAGTGACAAGGGATTGTATAGTTTTCTGGCACTCTGGATTGTGTAGTTTTGACTGACAGTGAAAGTATTATGTAGTTTGCGTGATCAATGACGGTTTGTCTCACACGATTCTGCAGTTCACTTCTTCAAGGAATTGTGCAATCTCCAACGACATAATATTGAACAAATTATGAGAACAATACAAGCATTCAATGTTAGATTCTGACAAGACTTAGCTTGTGTTGGAGAGGGAAATTACTTGCCTTTAGAAGTTGTATAACTCCTATTTCCAAGACCTAGTCATAATCATGGCAACATAATTAAGAAAACACACAAGTGATACATGGAAATCTAAGTCAATGCAATGAAGAGGAATAGTTGGAAATGAAAATAAAATGAAAATTCTTATACACAAAGGTAGCCTCTAAAATCATAGAAGAGCCCAAATTTTTGAGGGAGGTTGTAGGAGCTACAAAAAAACCCTAATATTAATATTATAATCCCAAGGAATTATAAACCTAAGGGATTAATGTTAAGCCCTAGGACTAATATTATAATCCATGTGACAAATTTTACAATGTGATAAACATTATCACAATGTAAGAAACATTTTTGCAATGTTACATTAAGTTTCAATTTATTCAACATCGCAATGTGACATTACAAAATGTGTTCAACCATATTTAATGACATAGGTGATTGCTACACTATGTTTGACTATGTTTGAAAATCAATAGCCTTCAAATTCAGAAAAAAACATAATTTCCTATTAATATTATTGATTAATATTAATAATCAAGCATGTTGTGATGTTTGAATGGTACAAAAATCTATCTAACATGACAATGTGACAAACATTGTCACAATGTTACATTACATTGAAATTTATCCAACATAAGAATGGGACATTAAAAAATTATTCAACTAGATCTACTATTGTTGTTGACTATGTTGGACTATATTTGAGAGTTCACACATGGTCAGCTATGGTCAATTGTGTTCAACCATGATCAACCATGGTAAATCATGGTCAAACAAGGTTGAATATGATCAAGCATCAACAACTACTATGAACCATGGTTGAATAGGGTCAATAATGGTCAAACATGTTCAACCATGGTTATTAAATGTCAAATATCATCAACCATGACTAACCGTGTTTAGCCATGATTAACCATGGTGAACCATGGTCCACCATCATCAAGCATCATCTTCATGGTGAATCAATGTCTCTATAGTTGACCACAATCAAACATGGTTAATCAAACTTGAATATGGTCAACCATGATCAACCATGGTAAAAAATGGTCAACAATGATCAAGGTCTCTTTGGTTTAATTTGGAAAAACATGATCGACGATTTTCAACCATTTTTAACCATTATCAACCATTTTCAACCACCATCAAGCATGGGAAAACATCATTAACCATGATCATAATGGTCAATCAATGTTTCTATAGTCAACCATGATTAATCTTTGTGGAATATAGTCATGCTTGGTCAACCATTGTCATCCTTGGGTTTATAAATCCCTTGGATCTATTAATCCTAATGGTATATAATATTAATCCCTTGGGTTTATAATATTAATAATCGCTTGGGTTTATTAATCCCTTGTGTTTATCAATCACACGAGTTTATAGTATTAATCCATTGGTTTTATAATATAAATCACTTTTGTTTATAATATTAACAATCCCTTAGGTTTAATAATCTCTTATATTTATAATATAAATCACTTGGATTTAATAATCCATTAGGTTTATAATATTAATCTCTTAGGTGTATTAATCCCAACCATTTATAATATTAATCCCTTGAGTTTAGAATATTAATCCTAGGGTTCATAATCTCTTCGGTTTATAATATCAATGATCTGTTAGGTTTATTAGTCCCTTGAGTTTATTAATTCCTTGTATTGAGAATATTAGTCCATTAGGTCTATAATATTAATAATCCCTTACTTTTATTAATCTCTTGGTTTACAATAATAATCCCTAAAATATATATTAACATATTAACGAATTTAATTTTTGGTTTATAATATTAATCTAAAATTCAATATATTATTCTTAGTGTTTGTAATATTAATCCTAGATTTTAATATTGACCTGCGAGGCTTATAATTCCTTGGGATTATAATATTAATCTTATGGTTTATATTACTGGACTTTAATTTTAATTCTAGGGTTTATAATATTAACCCTAGGGTTAAATATTAATACATTGGGTTTATAATATCAATCTTTTAGGTTTTTTAATCACTTGGGTTTACAATATTCATAATATCTTATGTGTGTTAATCCTTTGGATATATAGTATTATTTCATTGGGTTTATTATATCAATTTATATCATGCTAGATTCTAAAATTAGGGTTTAATGATGTGGCGTTGGAATATTATCAAAATTTATCTAGCATCCCATTTTGACAGACAGTGTTTCAATACAACAATAAATCTCACAATCATTGTCATAATGTTACATTACATTGCAATTTATTCAACATAACTCAGGTTTGATTTTAAATTTATAATATTAGGGCATTTTAATATTGGGTTTACAATATTAATTCTAAGGTTTAATATTCAGCCATTGGGTTTATAATTCGTTTGGTTTATAATATTAATCATAATGTTTGATATTATTCCTTTGGGTTTTATAATATTAATCTCTAATATGTATAACTTATATTAAGGCTTATAATCTGAGGGTTTATAATATTAATCTTAGGTTTAATAAATTAATATATTTGGTTTATAACATTAATAATCCCTTAGGTTTATTAATAAGATGAGTTTACAATGTAGTAATTCCTTGATTTTACTAACCTCTTGGTTTTATAGTATTAATCCCTTAGGTTCATAATATTTATATCCCCTTCAGTTAATGAATCTGTTGGGTTTATAATATTGATCTATGGATTTTTAATATTAATAAACCCTTCGGTTTATTTTATTTGAGTTTTATAATGTTAGGGTTTTATACTAGGGTTTAATATTGTGATGTTGGAATGGTCCAAAATCTATCTAACATTGCATTGTGACAAGCATTGCATCAATACAACAATCAATTTAACAATCATTGTCAGAATGTTACATTGTATTGCAATTTATTCAACATTGCATTGTTACATTAAAATCTAGTATTTAATATTAGGTTTATAATATTAGGGTGTGATATTAGGGTTTAATATTAGGTTTGTAATATTAGGGTGTAATATTAAGGTTTATAATATTAATTCATGGGCTTATAATATTAATCTTAGGTTTGATATATTAATCTTGGGGTTTAATATTAATTCTAAGGTTTATTATCCCTTGGCGTGATAATATTAATCTGAAGGTTTAATACTAACCCCTTATGTCTATAATAATAACTTTAGGGTTTATATTCTAAGTTTTAGTATCAATATTAATTTTGAATATTAATCCATTGAGTTTATAATATTAATCTATTGGTTTTATAATATTAATCTCTTGGAATTATAACATTATTAATATTTTGGGAATTTAAATAACTTGGGTTTATTTATCTCTTGCCTTTATAATATTAATCCCTGATATATAAAATAATATATAAATTTTTTTAATGTTATTGTTCATAATATTTATTAATAATATTAATCCTAGAGTTTAATATATTTTTTTTGTAAATTTGGTAGTCCCTTTCTATTCATTAAAATAAACAAAATAGGAGGTTTACATTAGCAGATTATATGCTTGGTAGCCTCAACCTGCCAGAAGGGAACCAGGTGTGTTGGCCACCTCAAAGTGTTAAAAGCCAACCAAAATTGGAACAATTTAATCTCATCTCTAGATCCCTTATAGGGTATATTATCTACTACATCTTTTGACATATTAAAAAAGTAAATGTTATCTTCCCTTTTCATATTTAAACAAAAAACAATAAGTGTTACTCTAGAGTTACTCATCTGGAAATTCAATAGGTGTTGGATCTTTGACACTTAACCCTGACATATCCACTTGATTCATACTTTGGAGTTGGAATTACATTTAACCTAACCACACATTCTCGTGATTTTGCTGAAGGTGGATTTCCTGAATATATGTATGCATTTCAGCCAATATGGAAGATGCCTCTGGGTCTCCTCCCACCTCTTGAACTCATACAATGGTCTTTGCCATTAAGCACTTCATTGTCCAATAGAGATGGATAGACTGCTTAAACAAGGGCAATCTTCCTGTTGTATTCCTAGGATGGGTCAACATAGGATCGATTTCCTTGTCTAGGATATCTTCTTCAACTTTGGTTTTGAGGTCAAGATGCCATCTTGAAATCAAGGATTTTTCTTGACCAGGTGTCCCCACAGCATAGGCATGGAATATGTTTTGCATGATTTCCTTTCCAGGTTTTCTTCCTCATTTACTGGGTCCCACCATTTTCTTACCTTTATCCTTGCTTTCTCTTTTTCCGTCATTTCCTTTTCATACTTGTGCTTTCACCATTTTCGTTTGTAGTTGCTCTCTTAGTAGTTGTACCTTCACCTGAATCTACATTGAGGTTGTCCCTCGATGTGCAAATATGTAAGGGTGAAAGATGCTAGGATGACTTGTACATGGAGACAGTGAAATATCATTTTTAGTTAGAGTAAAAAAAATATTATCCTGTCATTTGAGGGTCAGATGTGTTACACCAATTTTTGGACATCTAACCATTTAAAATTAGATGGATCGAAATACACCATGTAAGACCAATTTTACCATAGTAAATTTCTTTCACTATAAGAAATAATTTAATAAGCCATATTTTATTAAGCTATTTTTAGTTCAAATTGGAAACCCCATTAGGAATAATTAAATAAATCCTTATTTATTTGACTTTCCTCTAAGAACAATTAATTAAACCACTGTTTAAATAATATTTTTGGTCATATATAACCTAAATTATGAGAAATAATTAGATAAATCATTATTTATCTTATTATTCTCTAGCAATAATTAATTAAATCTTTATTTAATCAATATTCCTTGTTAAATTTGACTAAATCGCTTAGAAATAATAAAATAAATCATTATTCGTTAAACTCAAGAAAAAATCCATGAATGCGACGACGAATCAACTGAGATGCTCTGATTAAGGGTGACTTGATGATGCTGCCACATAGAATAAGCATGGTGGGGACCATGAAAACATGAGCAAAAGGTGGTTATGCATGAAGAAAATTGACACACATGTTGACATGTAAGAAGGAAAAGTGGTGCCCCAAGTACAAGTGACACAATATGTATGTGAGATCCATTATATTTTTTTCTAGCCCATTTTATGCCAACATATCATGTACTTTATAGCTCAGTCTCATTTTACTGGGTGCACCATTATTCTTTGTACTTTTTCAACTTGGTGGGCATAGGTATGCCTCCCCAGCCTTACTGAGAATAGGTACCCAAAAGTTAAAGGAGACTTATATCATTTGTAGGTCTCCCCCCCTATAGTTATTTTCCTCTCTCGCTTTGTTTTGTCTATGTATCTCTCCCTCTATGAATCCCCTTCAGTGTCTAGTGATTGTGTTCTTAAAACATACTTCAATCATATGACTAGCTCCTAATCCATGCATGTTGGGGGGCAATCAGTTACACCAATTTTTGGTCATCTAACCATTTACAATTATATGGATCAAAATACACTATGTAAGACCAATTTTACCATAGTAAAATTACTTTCACTATAAGAAATAATTTAATAAACCATATTTTATTAAGTTATTTCTTGTTCAAACACGAAAATCCTTGAGGAATAATTAGATAAATCCTTATTTAATTTATTTTCCTATGGGAATAATTAATTAAACCATTTTTTAAACAATATTCTTTGTCATATTTAACCCAAATTATGAGAAATACTTAGATAAATAATTATTTATCTTATTATTCTCTAGGAATAATTAATTAAATCATTATTTAATTAATATTCCTTGTTAAGTTTAACTAAATCATTTAGGAATAATAAAATAAATCATTATTTGTTAAATTATTTCTTAACACCATCCTTGAAATGATAAATAAATCATTTATTTATTTATATTTATAAATAAAGGGATTTAACCAATTTAAATTCCTTTCCCCTCTAAATAAATATAATAAAATATTCGAAGCAATTAGATCTAGATCTTGGTTAATAATATTTTAGTATGCACCGTTATCAAAGATAACTCAATATTTTGTTATAAATAAGAGAGTTTTCCTTTAATTATTTACCTTTGCTCCTTTTATCATGGTCTAACTTTGATCTTTTGTCATTGTCACACTTTGATCGCTTTTATTATTATTTTGCTTCTAGAGCTCCAATAGAGTTCAACATGTCTTAGGTTTTCTACACCATTGAGAGAGAGAAACTTTTGTATTTGAAGCATTGAGGAAAGCCAAGAACCCATCCCATTGAGAGGGACTAGCATCATCATTCTTTTTCCCTTATAAGGTGTAAATACATATAAAATTATTTATATATCTTGTCTTGTCCATTGGATATTTGGAGAAACGATTATTTATTTTTACTATTTAACTACTTTTACTCCATAGACCTAGGTTTTTGTTTCATTTGTTTCAACTATCTATTGTAGATCTAAGGAAGTTAGACCATCATCTTTGTTGTTAGGGTTGTTTGTCATGTGTAGCTAAAGTGATCTCTTTTCGTACACTCGCATTAAGAATTCATTCTAACAAGATGTTTAAATCTCACCACCTCAACCATATTACTATTCTCGTGTTCTTTTGCCCGTATTTTGTTTTCTCTGTAAGTACTCCTCTACATAGCCAGTGACACACTCAAAGACTGGTAGTACGAAGTCATGCATTGCGCATATTCAATAAGCCATAGGATAGGGCATTCTGAGCCTACCTCTATATTCAATGTTTATAGTATTTCCATTCCTTCATGTGGACCTAGATCAATGATTTAGCATGCAGGAGCCATTTATTAACACACATAACAGACAATAGAATAAAGCCCATACATTTAATAAAATATGAGGACTATTTGACATAACTCGTGAAACCCATAATACCATTATAAATCTTATGCATGGTTATAGAGTCGACGCGATCCACATATAGCATCCTGGGACCCGACATATTTAACAAAGTACCCCTATTCTTAGCCAAATACCCTTGACATTTACCTAAAATCGAAGCCTAAACTTGATCAAAATTGATGAAATTAGCAGAACCCTTAATCCCCATTTGGTCATTGTAAGAAATGCATGGAAGTTCGTATAATTGACATACAAAACTGTAAAATTGACATGCAGAGTTGTAAAATTGAAATGCATTCTTGTATAATTGACATGCAGGGATATATAGACAAATCTGATGACACAAGGGGTCAGGTTGTAGGGTTTTATGAGGCAATTGAGGGAAAAGCCTTACCATACTTCTCCAAGTACCTTCGCCCACCACCTCTCCTGCATTTCTCACACGTCGAGTATAGAGAACCCTATTCTATAAGATGAAATAAACACATCTGAACAAGTGATAGGGGCTCAAGGAATCCTTAGAAAACACTGAAGCTTGCTCTTTCATGGAAATAAAAAGAAAAATATCAGACTCGTAAGGTAATTTAACCATGGGAAACATTGCAGAAGCCCTCACAGACAAAGCACCCTCCCGAATTGACATCATAACATAACGAGGACCAGAATGGTACACATCCACTTCAATTAGAAGACAAGGAATCATTCCATACATGATTTCCATGCTCAGAAAAAGACAGTAGAAGAGAGGATACCCGAATCTTCGTTGCGCAATGGTTTTAGACACCTTCCTCACACCCACTTCCTCTGGTAGCTACTCCATAGACATTTGGATAGTGACAAACTTCAACCGGTAACCAAACCTTCTTTGCAACCTTTTCTCCATCCACTTGTTGCGAACTTCCCACAAAATTCCTGACATACCATGATTTCGTCTACCCACATTGAATGTTAGTTTTATTTGGCATGGGTTGAACCACCCACTACCTCCACATAGTTTCAACACCATTACATCATGTGGGACAAGTGGCTCACTGCCACCTCTCACCTCCCTTCGTGCCTTTCACACCAAGATCGAGTAATTGTAGAACTTAATATTAAAATATATTACTCTGATGATATAATATTTTAAATTTGTTATCTATTTTTTTCTTTACATGACTAAAATATTTATAATTAAATTTATTAACAATGTTCTAACATATTATTTTTTAATTATTAATTATTTTATGCGGGGAAAACATGCTCATGATGCTTTCCTCAGATGCAATGCAAAACTTATGAGCTCATTAAAACAAGATTGGTTGTGTGGCAGCTAGTCCCTGCCTTGAGCATGAGCTTTAGGAGATTTTGAGTGCATGTCTACTGTTACTATGAGTCAACTTCTATAAAAATAGGTTATGGAGACATCATTCACTTTGCGGAGGCATAAACTAAACTGCAAACTATCTTCATTCATCTTGTAGCTTGCCCAAATCCAGTTATCAATATTGGGAAAACACACTGCATATGTATGTGTAATCTATTTAACAATTTTAATTTGTTGGGCGTTCATGAAAACTTTACATGAACAATAGTAGAGATGACATTAAAGTTCCCAATAATGACAACATAGCCATATATATATGTGATCTATCTACAATACAGAATTCCCAGTAATGGTCATTAGACAGCATGTGAAGCTGACATTTGCCCACCATGTTGAATCTACTCTGTCTGATTTAGAAATCAAGGGTGGACATTAGACCAGCCTTGACTCCCAGTTCTTTACAACTCGTGGATTGAGCTAGAGATTGAATAGGATGTTTCCAAAACACCAATATTATGATTTTAATCCAGGAATGATGAGAACATGGAAATAAATTGCTAATTCTGGCTCTGTTCATCCTTGAGGATGGGAATTTCTAGAATTCAATATTGAAATTCATAGTGGTATAGCACCTAATGGGAGTCACCTTACTACGCCCCTTGAATGGATTGGCTAGGAATGAAAAAGAAAATTAATTTCCTTTATTGAACAATCTTTCCTGCAATTTACTACTTGGATTTGCTTCATGGTGGTTAGTAGAAAGAATAATAAGCTAACTTGATAGATGGGGCAAGCAGTAAAGAAGCCTTTGGGATTAGGAAAGGGATAATTCATAATTCTTTATCTCTAAATCCATTGAGGAGCTAAACCTAAAAATTTGGTTAGTTGCATAAATTGCACACACTACGAGCAACACCCATTGATCAGAAACTATCACTGACGACAACAAAAACCAGTTATGCAAGACTTGAGGAAACCACATAGCCAATTGTATAAACATCAGAATCCAACTAATGCGGATGTTGATGTAGCATGACGCCCCTATGTGGTGACCTTTTAGCCTCCTCAGGTCCAATCAGGCTTTCGTCGCATTGTTTTCTTCTCTTGCACAAGAGGTTCCCATCTCCAAGGCTATCCAAAAATAGTAGCTGCAACAAGAGATCCCTGTGTTAGGATTTAGTATCTTGAAATTAAGTGAAAGATTATGCCTTAAAATTAAGCAAAAAATTGTGTCTTAAGACTTAAATAAAATGTCGTGTGATTCTAGAACATAATTAAAAATATCATAGCCAAACCTGCTACTTAGTTCTAAATATTCCTGCACCTCTAGAAGATGATAATTGTAATTAGGTTAGAAATAACATCAAAAGGTTTCTATAAAAGCAGGGACATAGTGCTCAAATACATAGAAACCCTGTAGCTATGATCAGACACTCATTCACACATTTTGATACTAAAAATAAATAAATGGAAACCTCTTACATGCATTCTCTACCCAAAAATATGTAAATAAAATTAAAAATAAATAGAATATTGATCAGTGGGTGGAATCACAAATGTCCATAGTTGGAAAGATATCCACGTTGTGTTTTGCATGGAATCCTGATGTTGTCACTTGGTAGATACAAGGTTGTTTATTGCAGGGTTGTTTAGTCACATTGATTTTCACGAACATCCTCCAAATTTTCAACTGCGGACTCTCAAAATTTATTTGAACTCTCAATGTATCAAAATTGGTTTCCATGGATGCAAAGATCGCTTGCCAAATGTGTGGATTGTAGTGTCCCAAGAATGGCTCAATCTGTTATTTCACTTTTAAAGGGTGCTTGTACTTTGGACAAGATCAATACACAACGAAATTTCAGTCTTTGTTTTATTTGAAGTGGAAGGATGAATCCTATTGCTGTGAATTAAAGAAAAGATGCAGACGACCAAGGAGAAAATGAACAACATGGGCACCACTATGAAGGAAGGGATGGATAAAACTAAGGCCTTTACCCAGGACAAGGTATGCTCATAATTTTCTTATGTTCATTCATTATAACTGGTCCTTACAGAAATGTTGATAATTATGCATTGCAGATGAGTTTTAAGATTTACGTGGATATGTTATGTGTATTATATATGTATTTGTAGATAGATAAGATGATTGATAGTGACAGATTTGGATGTTTTGTAATTTTCTATTGTTATTATATATATTTCATGCAGGTTGAAAAGGTTATTGCACATAACCCCGAAGATAAAGAAATAGCCCATGAGATGAAGGAAAACAAACAAAATGAAGCTGAGATGCGAGCAAACGCTGTCAAGGTTGAACACAGAGCTGAAAAATAACGAGCCAAGAAAACTGGGCACACTCATATGAGCAATATTGGTGATTGATAGAGTGCCCCAGATGGGTTCTTGATGGTTTTCATCCTGCCGAAACCATTCATTGATCTACTTCTTCAGAATGATGAAGGCATTAGAAGCATAAATAGAGGATCGTGGCTCGTTATGGCCGAACTACAATAGCTCCTGGAGTTGATTTTCAGTCCCCTCAGCCTCACGAGGAGTAAGGTGATATGAGGGTGCATTGGGTAAAGATGCTCCAAGGATGAGATCAATGGTCTGTTCAATGGGACAAGGAGGAGGGAGGCCTATGGGAGGCTCAAGGACATCAACAAACTAAAAGAGTAAAGGGGCCATGTCCTATGGAACTGAGTGGTTAGTATTATCAACTTCGATAAGGAACACCAGACACAGAGTGATGCATTTTTGAAGAATGAGATGGTCTGTAAAGGGGGGAGAACCCAAATAGTATAGAGGGGGGGCTCCAGAAGGAAAGCCTCTTCAAAGCCTTTATCCAGATAACTAGACAGAACAAAGATAGACGTCTTTGGTAACTAGAAAGAGAAAGACCCGAAAAATCCCCTTTTACTCATTTGAAGTATGGATTTGAGAATTGATTTTAGTAGCTAATTTGCATCTACGGAGGCTGAGGAGATGGGCATAATAGAAATGCATGTAGAAGTAGGAATCCAGACTGTCTCAAGAGGAAGAACCCCAAAGATCAAGGAAGTGCTATCTAATGTTGGCAGAATCGGACTAGACCCACCCACTCTTCAAGCGTCTTTGAATCTATCAAGACTGCTTGCATCCTTCACCATCGCCTTTGAAAAATACATGGATCAGGATGGAGAACATCATGGTGAACAACCTTCAAGGTGTCAGTGGTAAAGGAGAACAATCTTCAAGGGACAATGACGAGCTTGCAAGGGGGTGGAGGCAAGGAGAAGAGAGAGAACAACCTTCAAAGTGACGGAAGATGTGGTGAACAACCTTCAAGGTGTCGATTGTCAGAGTACATGTAGATATGGCGAATGTGGCAAAGTTTTGCAGAAATAATATATAAACTGCATATATAGTTAAAAATCATGCAAACATTTATCGCATTAAACTAATGCCAGTATTAGTTTCATAATTTCAAAATGTTAAGAGAAAAAGATAAATATTGCCTAGATTTATAGCCTTCCCACCTCAAGAAGAGGGCAATAAAACCAAAAAAAATTGCATACACTTGCTATCCTAGAATTTGGACAAATAACTCAAGTGAAACTAATACTATCTGTGTAATTTCGATTACTATAGTCCCTTAGGAGGCGCTGACTAATAAGACTTAGAGTTGTTTTACCAATTTTAATATCTTTTCTTTTATGCTGCCATTATCACTTGTATATTAGTCTTAAAGCTCTCTATAATCTTTCAAAAGACCGAACTATAATTTAATTTTTTTGTTAGAAGCCAGAGATAACTCTTTGTGTCGAAGACGAAATATCTAAATACCATTTCGTTTGAGAGGCCATTTTTAGTTGCACATACATAAAGTGTTACGTATATAGACTTAGTCGGCAATTAAATCTTGAACGCATTTACCCCAGAAAACACAAAGGACGCTACAAGAATATGTTTCTTCAAATTTTATTTAGAATATGGCAATAATATACCAAATCGGCATAATAATTTTTCACAGCGTTAATGACAGACATACGAAGCATGTACATTCAATCTAGGAGATGTTCCATCGTCTAGAGGGATGGAAAATTAAGGAGTTTTGGGTAATGCCGTGCCGTATACGACGCACTGCATCGTGCAATCATGGATTGGATGAATACGGTCACGCACTTTCCGGCATATTTCCCACTTCCTATTTAGCCACGTAATTAGAGGCGCCGCCACTCTCCTTTGTTCTCGATGCAGACTTTCAATAATGCTTTTGTATTTTTCTTCACCTTTGAAGCTGTCCCAGGCCAAAGTGTATCTGAATTATTTCTTGGACCTCTTCATGAAATGATATGTCTCCTTCTATATAGCCGCACATGGAGGCAC
Organism: Pinus albicaulis; assembly: GCA_034641835.2. NCBI lineage: Eukaryota > Viridiplantae > Streptophyta > Pinopsida > Pinales > Pinaceae > Pinus > Pinus albicaulis. The sequence continues at coordinate 1,335,320,991 of CM076580.1, read as the reverse complement.
GCCAATCTTGTTCCGTCGATGCGGACTTTCAACAGTTTCGCTGTAGCTTTCTTCCGTCCAGGCCTGGCTTATTGAGAAAAAGCTTTCCACTTTTGAGTTGGAACTTATCTTCAACAAGTTGGATCGGTCGCCATGCTCCATTACTTTAATAATTCATTTTCAATGACTCCGTTCCTCCATGGTCTATCTATTGCAATTTCTGTCAAGCTGTTCCCCGCGTGAGACCATAATTATCATTGAGATTCGGAAGAATTCGTTTCTCATTGGCAAATTTTAAACATCAACCTGAATAATAAAAATATAGAATTTCAACAGGTTTAAGAAAATTGTTTAAAAATATGTTATAAAAGAGAACAGTTCAAATTTTTAAGAATATTATAATAATAAAAATATTTTTCTTTCATTCAAATAATTTAAAATCACCATAATAATAATTTAAAACTAATAAAAACATGTTATATAATGCTTGGTTTATTCACCAAAAAAAAATCATCTTTCAGTGTAATCATTTGATTATTAAAATTGATGGAAATTTACCTACACTATCTTTAAAAAAAAAAACTTTTAAGCTTTTAAAGATGAATTTAATTTTTTTATGATAAAATTTAAGAAAAGTTTTATTGGTGAGACATGTCGGAGGGATTGAAGTTCTAAGTGCTTAAAGATAGCCAATATAATTTATTCAAGTTCCAATCACTTGGATATACAAAAGCTAGCAATATGCTTATTTCCAATTATATTACACCCACGATGGAAAAATAACATATAATTAAAAAAAAAAAAAACACACATTGTTATTCTTTAAAGTCTTATAGATAAATCTTGAATATAAAAAAATATGATTTTATGTTTTTTTTAATAAATTAAAATTTCTTATAATAAAATATTTTGTGATTAAATATTAAGATATTAATATATTTTAATATAATATTATTATTTGATAAATTTGGCAAGACTCTATTGTCACACATGTCTTATATACCACCCCGGTCGGGAATTGAACCGGTGACTTCAAATCCATGAGTATCTTAACAAAGCACCCCATCACCATCTATCCAAAACCGCATAGACTTGAAAACAATATTATAAAAAGTACTAAATTATATAATATCTTTTTATATATTTATAACTCATATATTATTTATAATTCATATATATGTTTTGTAATAAGTTTGTTATGTATCTTGTTACTGTAAGTTAAGATTAAAATTTGGTCATAAAGGTAAATTTAATTAAAAATAATAATTTTCACTTTAAATCTTTTAATATTGGGATGCATAGCATGGTCACTTTTCCAAATGCGCACATTGTTGATTTCATGTATTTAAAAATAACTCATTGATCCGAACTTAAACATGAAGGAAATAGAATACAGATATAACCATAAGTATAGAGATGCAACAGAAATAACACTTCATTTCATTAATATCAAAGAACTGAAATATGCTTAAGACATAATGGAATTAAACTAGCTCAGGTGATAGTAGTTTATCTCTAAAAAGAGATCATGGGGGCTTCACTGCGGGAGAAATACCATAACATGTGGCTTCATATTGGGAGATATATAGGGGATAAAGGGTTTTTATATTGGCAGGCATAAGAAATGGAGCTCAAAGTTAATGAAAAAATATAAAGGGGTATAAAAAATGTTAATAAAAAAATGGATACCTAAAATATATAATAAAAGTAGCGGATTTTTAAATTGGGAAGGTGTATTGGCTTTATATTGGTAGGGATTAAATAATGTGATTTTTATGGGTATTTTCCAATATGTATTCAAATTAAGGTTATTTTTTAATATGTTATGATCACACATGATATGTTAGAGGTTTATTGAGTGAAGCCCCTGCAGAAGAGATGTGGCAACTACATGCTTGTGAACTTTGTTACAATGAGGCTCTAGGGACTTTTTATTATTGAACAACAAGAGAAAACCATAAAAAGGAAAAACCCCGGCCCTAGGAGGTGGAACATGAATAGTTTGTGGGTGTTATTGGGGTTATTTGGGCAGCAAACTTCCCAGGGTCATAACCTAGTCATATTATCTATGTTTGGCATGCATGATACCTTATTGGGAAGATCTCTTTGAATACTATAGGATTTACTATAGCCATTTCCTACAGCTATGGGCCAATAGCATTGTCCCCTATAGCCTTGGTTATGGTGTACGACCAATATTAGAGTGGGAAAAGCTTACAGTGGGGCCAAGCGAGGCACTCCTTCTACAAATGTAGCCAAACTTTGTGGCCAACCTAAAACTTATGTGACACCTTATTTTTATCATGTTGCTGGTTTTATTTACATTGGATTTGTCCAATATGTCATGAGCCTTCTTAAGGACATGAGTTGAATCTTTTTGGGGAGATGCAAATGGTATGGCCACACTAATGAGAAATAGTGGTTGGAATCCAAACCCCACCTAAAAGGGGTTGTGGACAATTGACCAATGGAGAGATCTATTATAGCTATGTTGTACATAGGGGATGCTTTCATCCCATGTGTGTGGATGTTTCGAGTTGTACATGTGAATAATGTGTACGATAATCCTGTTGATGACCTCTGCTTGGCCATCTTTTAGGGGTGGAAATACATGGAATTAGTGAGCTTGATTCACAACATCGACCAGATACTTGACCAAAATGTACTTAGGAACTCGTTGTCCTGATATCAGATAATGGACGATGGGATCCCAAAGTGTACCCACACTTATTCAAAGAAGACCTTAGGAGTGGCTTCTATTGTGATACTCTTCTTCTAGGTTACTCGAATTTCCATCTTTGAGAATATGTAAATGACCACAAAAACACAATCATTTCCATGCTTAGTGGAAGGAAGGAACGAAATGTAATCCATGGAGATGGATTCCCAAGGTCGACTAGGATTTGGTGCAGCAGTATACAAGCCTTGCTTATTGGTGGTGAGTTTTACAATGGCGTAGATGTTGCAACATCTGATGTACATTCCCACATCTTGTCGAAGGCTTGGAAAATAAAAATACTTTTGTAGTAATTTCACTATTTTCTCTACCTCAAAATGTCCAACGACCCGACTGTAGTGCGCCTCCCAAATCATCTTGGCACACTCACTTTAAAGAACATAGAGGTGTCCCAGATGGCATAACAACTCATCATGGAGCTGATAATTTAGAACTTTCTTTCCTTCCAATATTGTCTGATATGTTTTGATGAACTTTAGATCGATATTGTAAATATTTTTCCACCCCAAACACTTGGGCCCATAATAGTCGAGCACAGTGGTCAGTGACATGATCGATGGTCAGTTGAGGTAGTCTCCAACATTGTAGGTGCTTCCATTCGTGTACTTAATGTTCAAATGAAGCTCTTGCAGGTATCTGGACTATTTATAATTTCGATCACTTTGCAACTTCCCTTATGTCCGTATGAACTAGAGGGGTTGGTGGCTTGTGTGGAAGATCGTTACCTTCCCTAGAATGTAATGCTTCCATTGTCAACAGACCTGAAAAAATGGAATACATCTCTTTGTCATAGGCGGGATACTTTCATATTGTGTCTTAAAGTGTCTCACTATGATATGCCATTAGATGCTCGTGTTGAGTAGTAACTACAACAATTGCATAGTTAGAGGCATATGCCTCAATCTCAAATTGTTGTTGCAAGTATAGTAATGTGAGAATTGTTGCAGAGTAGAGGTGATGCTTCAAACCAATAAATTCATTATTTTTTTATTCATAACAAAAGAAAGTTTCTTTCAATCCTCCCTTGGTTACTGTACTCAAAGGCCAAATGATATGAGTGAATCCCAACAGGAACCTGTGGTACAAGTTGGAAAGATCCAGAAAGATGTGGATCTCTGTTAGAGTTGTTGGGGTCAGCCAATCCTAAATGACTTGTATCTTGGCGAGGTTCACATGCACACCCCACTCATCAATGATGTACCCTAGATATTGAACACGGGTCATACCAAAAGTGCATTCCTCCAAATTGGAACACAACTTGTTTTGCTGCGGGGTTTGGAGGACATGTCGAATATGGTGGAGATTCTCTTCCCAGCTCTTGATAAAGATCAATATGTCATCCAAGTACACCGACACAAATACTTTGGTGAAGGGTCAGAAAATATTTTCCATCAGCCTCATGATGGTTATGTTTCATTTGTCAACCTGAAAGACATGACAAGACATTCGAAAAGGCCCTATTTGGATTTGAAGGTAGTAGTCCACACATCAAAGGATTCGATTGGTACCTAGTGATAGTCAGACTTTAATTCAATATTTCAAAAATGTTTGGTTTCCTTGAGGTGGTCCAGAAGGACATCAATGTATGGGATTTAATACCTATTCTAGACAATGGTCTTGTTCAATGTGTGATATTCAACATAGATTATCCAGGTGTTGTCCTTCTTTTGTACCAACACGATTGAGCTTCTTATAGGCCATTTTGTCACATATGGTTATTCGACCTATAAAATGGATCAATCAAAATCCCTTTAGCCCTTGACATAACCATAGTTGAAAGCCTTATGCATGAAACTCCCATATTCGAAAGTTTCTACCTGAAAACATTGTTTCAGTCATTTTATGGACTAATGCTCCCTAGCCTCCTACTTGATAGAATTCACCTATGGGTTGATCCAATGTGGCTAGCATTGATCACCTACAAGTTTCTCTCATTTTTGCTTGCACTAGTTCTAGAAATTTGGGAAAAAGAGAGAAATTTTGGAACCCTCCTTTTCCAAAAGCTTCCAAAATTTGTTTCAACAATTTATCTCAAAGAAAATATTTGGATCCTATCCTATCCTTCCTTGGAGTTTCCATCCATTATATTTGGATCCCATCCTCCAATTAAAGGTGGATCTCATACGTTATATTGATAATTGTATAAGAACTCCCAACTTAATCCCCTCTCCTATTTATTTGTGGTCATCCATAAGCTAGGGGTTTGATTTTGGAGATAGAATTCTACCCTTAGGTTTATGTTATAAAGAGATAAATTTCGATGCATTAGGGTGATTAGAATTTCACTTTGTGAAAAAGAAGGAACAAGTCAGCGTGTAGCAGCTCTTGTACAAGATTGCCATCTATTTATGGTTGTAACTCCCTCCATTTATATTAATGCAATGATTTCTTTGTTTTCCTATATGTGATGTTATGAAATCATCTATTTCAATGCCATCTTGATCCATTGAATGATGTATTTATATGATCCTACATTGATTCTATAGACCATTGACTTATGTTTTCTAGTTTTGCAGGTTCTAATTTTGGGAACGAGAGCTAGGATTGGGGAATTCAATCTAAGAGAAGAGTGAAAAATATGGTGTATTATAGATAGTCATCACATCATCATCCATTTAATTCTAGGAAAAGAAAAGATATTTTTTCTTTTGGTTGTTCTAGACTTAGCTAGCTAGTCTAGGGAAGAAACTTTTGTCTACAGTCATAGATTTTGTATAAAATATTGGTGACTTCGCTTGGGACAGGTATATTCCTTTTTGTCTTTAATTTTTCTTTCACCTCTTCTTCATATCTTCACTATCATCTCCAGTCAATAACAGGCCTAGGAATCCCTTTCATTGAGAATCAATTAAAAACTTGTGCTGAAACACCCTTATTCTTCACTAGTGCTCCCTCTAGTCTAGGGAAAGAGAATTCCACCTATGCAAATCCTATTTACGATTGGGTTGCAAGGCACTGGTGCCTCTTCTACACCTATGTAGGCCCTTGTTCTTGCGTAGATTTTCCTTTGTTTTGTCTTTATTTTTTATCAACTTTCTTCAAGCTACCCTTCCTTGGGTCTTGACTGTCTTATGGTCCCTTTGAAGGCTCCATTTGGTTTTCATTTTTGTTTTATTTCCTTTGATAATGATTTTATAAGATTTTCCTTTGTTATTATCATTACGTTGCTTCTGAATTGAGCTTTTTTTTTTCATAATTAGTTTCTTGGATGAATTTTTGTTATAGTCCTCATTCCAAGACATTATTTTAATCATTGATTAATGTTTGAATCTTAGTTTTCTTCATTTTAAAAAATTAAAACACTTGAAAAGAAAAATATTTCCATTTACATTTACGGTTTTGGTGTGTGCATTAAAATTGGAATAATTTCATTGGAAAGGGATTTCATTTTTCACATTTATTTGTTTCATGTTTGTTTGATGCATACTCTTTGTCTCTTCCCTTCCTTAGATATATTTTTATTGAATGAGAAAGATTCCATTTCCACATGCTAGTTTTCATTTTAGGATATTTAGGTGACATTCATGGTGAGCCCCAATACTGAAACTTAATCAAAGTTAAACAACAAAATTTATTGAATCAACCTAATGAGAATTTGAAACATTAATACAAACACTTAGAGGTCTAGGCTAGATATGTGTCCTAGCATTGTTAAACGTAGGATATGTCATTTTTTTCCAGCGTTTCATCCTAGCGGTGATATCTTGTTCCACATATGTAAGTGTATAAGATCATTCTCCATGTACCTTCACATATATTGGATAGTGCTCCACACATGATAAACATGTGAGAATGCTCTCATAGAAGAGTTATGCATTACAAAACAATACTATTGACTGCACTCCCACGTATCATCGAGTATATTTTTGGAGTCCCCAATAGGTCTCTATCCTCACCATAGGTAAACAAGTCGACCACCTTGTATACCATGATACACCGAGCACAATATTTAGGGAGATTGGTTACGTTACATTAATGCCTTGCTTCTTCAAGGTGTATATTGCAGGTCATGGTTGCTTCATAATCCTTTATGCCTATAATACCCTATTTTTTATTTATTTTTTGTGTTAATTTATAAACATTATTAATCCAACAGGGAAGAAAAAAATGTTCCACCCCATCGTTCGTGTAGAATGCAAAAGAATCCTCCTCTTCCACCAGAGGCTACCGCTTTCCATTGTCAGAAGTATAAGAAGATGAAAACTAAAAAATATGGAACTTTGAGAACTACTTTTGGTCCTCCTCTTGATGTTCATCGACCAAAATAAATTTTCCCTTTGATTTTCAAGCTCGAGATTACATCTACTCTTATCGGTGATCTTACACAATTGAAACGAAAGTCCCTAAAATATTGTTGCGTGAAGTTATTGAACCTGAATTTCTAGAGTCAGACACTTTGACTCCCGATGTTATCGAACCTGAGGACACTCAACCATATTCAACTATTACTTCAATACCTTTCTCCTCTATTCCATTGTCTCATACAAAACCTATATATATATTGGACCTGAGGATGAGCCTCTTCCATATGTACTTATGAATATTGAAGATATACCGCAAGAAGAGCGTCATCCTTCTACTTTTTTTCATTGGGAGGGAATCCATTTTTACTAGACTGGTCCTCTTCCTCCTCTTCAGACTCCAACACAAAATCCTTTGCTTGATACGTTGTACTTACCTTTTGATCTCTCATGAAAATATTTACTGGGATTGTTAACCATGACTGGAACTGATCTGACCTCTCAACCCGTGTCCACCACTATGGTTGAGACATGAAATGTTTCTTCCTCCTTTATGTTTACAACATCACTAGAAAAACATATGTATGGTGGCCCGTTCATCCCACCTGGTTATCAATATCTATCTAATGAATTTATGGTGTGGTTTCCAATCCTTAGACCTATCTCATGTCATGTAATTCGTGAATACCATTTTTGACTTATATTATGAATACCACACGGTTTTCTCCTCCTCCCCATACACCTACAATTGAGAAGTAGGCTAGCCCTTATAGTAGTGGGCTAGGTTACCTTAAACAACCTAACTCTCTTTATGTTAGTTACCCTCCATCTGGATCGCAGTTGCCTTTGTCATCCCCTCCTCCTTTGGCAGGGAGGAAACCTATTGTTGGTATACTTCTAATTGGTAATCAACCTTATTATAGTCATCCTTATCATGGAATGGTTGTCAATGTCTTGAAACCTACTTTTCCCATTCAACCTGGTTCATTTTGGGATCGATTTTTTAATCCTGAACATGCACCATCTTTGTCTCAAATTTATATCCATCCATTTGTACCCCAATAGGATGAAATACATGTGATCCAACCTTTACATGTTATCGTCGCATAAAAACCTTTTCCATCGGTGTCTGGTACTTCCCAGGTCCTGCTTACCCAACCAGTACAAGGTACCTTACATTCTCAATCACTTGGATAGGGTACTCCTCAAGATTTGATAAGACAAAATGTGTATAATATGGCACAATATGAATCAAACCCAACTTATGTTGTGATGATGCAAAATATTCTTTCTGTTCAAATTTTGATTTATCTATCATTGATGATGATCCGAGAAATGTTAGGGAGGCAGTGGATTTAGAGGATGTAAAACTTTGAAAGGAGGCCATGGTTGATGAAATGACATCCTTGCACAAAAATGAGGCATGGGATCTAGTGAATATGTTAGATAGAGGAAATCCCATTGGAAGGAAATGGGAGTTTAAGAAGAAGATGAATACAGAAGGAAAGGTGGATAAATACAAATCTCAGTTAGGAGAAAAAGGCTATTCCGAGGTGACGAGAATTGATTTTAGTGATATTTTCCTCATGTTGCAAAGGTAAATTCTATTATATTACTTTTATGTGTTGTTTCTGCATTTTATTTTGAGGTAGAAGAGATGGATGTGAAGATAACATTTCCTCACGGGGATCTGTAAGAGGAAATCTATGTGAAGTACCTTGAAGACTTTGTGATGAAGGGTAAGAAATAACTTGTATGCGGGTTAAAGAAAGCTATGTATGGGTTAAAATAATCACCAAGGATGTGGTATCAAAAAATTGATACATATATTACGGACTTGCCTTCACTAGAAGTAAAGAGGATCACTATGTGTATTTTAAATTAATTGGTGACCATGTTATTTATTTGGTCTTGTATGCGGATGATATGTTGTTGGTTGAAAATGACAAAGAAATTATCCACGATTTGAAGACCCAATTTTTCTCCAAATTCAACATGAATGATATTTGTATTGCAAACTATATTTTGGGCATGGAAATTAAGAAAGATCAGAAAAAGAGGAAGCTTTGGTTAAACCAGAGGAACTATGTTGAGTCAATATTGCAGAGGTTAAATATACAGTATAGTAAACCGATGAAGGTTCCTATTCTTGTCGGTGTAAAGCTATATGTTGAAAAATGTCCCAAGACACAAGAAGAAGAAGAGGACCTGTCCTGTGTTCTATATGAAAGTGCAACAGGTATCTTGATGTATGCAATGGTATGTAAAAGGCCATACATTGCACACGCAGTGGGAGTATTGAGAGAGTTTATCTCAAAACTAGGGAAGGATCATTGGACAACACTGAAGCGGGTTTTCAAATATTTGCATGGCACTAGCGATTATGGACTGTGCTGCCAATGAGGACGAGGATTGGACAGAATTTTGGACATCCATGGCTTTGTTGATGTAGACTGGCATAGAGATATAGATCAAATAAGATCTACAAGTGGGTATATAATTAGCCTATTTATATGTGTAGTCAGTTAGATGAGTAAAAGACAACCTATAGTGGATGTTTCAACTACATAGGTAGAATACATGGCAGCCAATCATGCAAAAAATGAAGCAGTTTGGTTTCAAAGATTGTGTTCAAGTATAGGGCTGTTGCAGCGAGATATAAGGATAAACTATGATATATAAAGTGCAATTTTATTGGCTAAGAACCCCGTTTATCATTCAAAGAAAAATCACATTGATTTTCACTGTCACTTTGTGAGAGATATGGTTGAGGATAAAATGGTGTTTCTAGTAAAGGTGGACACTTTGAAGCATGTTGCAGATGCATTGACGAAGTATGTGAGCACTAAGAAGTTCTCTTGGTATAGAGAAACAATGGGTGTTGTAGGTTTGGACCAATGACTAAGCTCTCATGTGGCCCCTTGTGGAAAGAAAACAACAAGTGAGAGAATTTTCAGTGTGTGTGTTATATTATTTCCACGACTAGCTCCAACCGTGAAGTGGGTGGCGTCCATGCCCCCTACACTTGCCCTAGGTGCAATAGGGGGGTGAGAATGGTACCCCCCTACACGGGGTCTAGGGTAGCGCCCTAGGAAAATTGTTTTGGACCTTAAATTAGGTCGGCAAACTTGCCTATGGTTTTGTGCATATATTTTCACATGGTGTTGGGCATGATGGTTTTTGCCGATGGTATTTTGTAGATCCAGTCAAGGAAATAACGGTTATGTTCTAATCCATGGTTAATGGGTTGAGGTTTATGAATGCTTCAACATGTATACGTATTTGTTATAAAATTGAAAGGAATATAATTAAAAATAAAGCTGGTACTCCCAAATTTAGGATCCATGGGAAAAATCTCTATGTATATTTGTTTTATGTTTTATGTTCTCGCTATTATTCATTCTTTGTTTAAAAATTCATTTACATATAGTTTTTGTATAAGGTTAAAACCTACAATAAATTAAAGTGGCGTAAATCAATGATAATTATTTGAACCTAAATGCTTTAGAGGCATGCACTTAAACTCATGTTTGCTAATGTAAAATCTCATCTTACAATCTAAAACTAGGGAATGAACAACAAATTAATATTGGATAGTCATTTACATGATCTAAAATATAGTAAAAATATACACTATACAAAATAATTATTGCAATACCAATGCATACCACTCATTTTAGAATCTAAATCAACACTTTTATTAGGTTTGAATTCTTTATATATATATATAGATATAACCTAACAACAATGTAGACGGCTTTAGCAAAATGAGTGACCGAAAATTCTCAAATATTTGTGGGAAAGAAAATAAACATTCCATATATATTATTTAAACCAAATAACAATGTAGACGACTCTACGAAAATCGACTGAATGAAAATTCTCAAATATTTGTGGGAAAGAAAATGAACATGCCGACATCATTAATGTAAACAAAGAACTGTGAACTAGTACTTTCCGAAGAGTCACTAACGTTTTGTAGAAATACGTAATCTTACAACCATGGACAACTCATTCCAATACTAATATGTACAAATGGACTCTACCAAAATAGAATGAATGAAAATTCTCAAAGATTTGTGGGAAGGGAAATGAACGTTGCCACATCATTGATGTAAACTATGTATCGTGAACTAGTACTTGTCAAAGAGTCACTAACTTCTTGTAGAAATACATAATCTTACAACCATGCACAAATCATTCCAATACCAATATGTACAATACCAATTTAAATATCTTATGAATATTTATAAATGATCTATATTTAATTTTCGATTATTTATCATCAAATTTTGTATATTATATATGGTTTAGTGATAATAATAAAAGTTGTATTGAAACTTAATTGGTAAAACGTAAGAAAATAATATTCATATATTGATAATAATTAAATTAAATAGAAAATAAACATTATATATATTAAAATTTTTACCTTATGGTTTATATAAGATTGTAACATTTTCAAAGTTCATAACAAAAAAATTAATTTATTTATAATTTTATCTTAAATTATTATTAATTATAAATAAAATTATTATATGAAAATTGAGATACGAATTAAAGATACATAAGTTTAAAATAATATGTAATAATACTTTTTAATATGAAGATTCATTCTCACTTTATCATGGAGATTCTTAACATATAAATAATCTTTGTTAAAATACTATGAGCTAATCTTATGGTAATACTCCATATCCAAAAAAAGCATAATGCATCTTTAAACTACATTTTGTTTAATTAATAAATTTAACTATAAGGGAAAGAGATCATAGTACTTTTGAGACAAATCTCAACCATTAATTTGTGACTATTACTAATAAATATTTTAGAATATTCAATGAAAATTAAATCCTTATTTTCCATTTAATAATTATTTATAAATAATTTACAATTCTCAAAATAGATACACCTATCTACACAAACAACTTAAGATCATTGTAAAACAATGTTAAACCATATACAATTTTCCAATTGTTTAAAAAACATCACAACTTAATGTTTACAAATATTGATTCTTTTATATTTTATAAATTATTTGAAATTTTTTTTCCTTTAACTTAAAATAAGATATAATTAATTAATTCTAAAATACACACACACACACACACACACACACACACACACACACACACACACACACACACACACATATCATTTCATAGCTAAAATTAAATTTATTATTCGTTCACAAATTGACATGTTGAAAAACTTGTTATAAAGTTTTACTCTATAATTTGGAAAACCATACCATTAATAATGAAATAGTTTTTTTTTGTCATTGGAAAGTTCCTATTCAAATTTGTACTAAATATGGTTGTGAAACTTAATTAGAGTTAGTAAATATTAAAAAGACTATTATGTCTAGACTTGTTTATTTTAGAATATCTACAGGAACTTGTTAATGGTGCTAGAAATCTGTCAACTAAGGGGGTCTCCTTGATGTGAAGTGCCAATCGGACCTCACACCGTTTGGAGTAGGAGAGCCTTCCTGGATATCAGCCCTACTACTATATATTATTGAAGATTTTCCTTGGCTCTAATTGTCAACAAGAAAGAGGGGTGCAGATGTGCCTTTGACAAACAAGTAGGTGTGCCTAGTGAGTGTTTGGTGTTGATGTTTCAACATAAGGCTTTTGATATTAAGTAAAATTTCTAAGAAAATTGTATACATTGAACATTAGTAGCTCTAATAGTGGAGCATTGGATTCACTCCTTGCCCCCCGAAACAACTAGCTTGTCACTTTGATGTTTTGCGGGATGAGATAACATCAAAATTCCATAAATGATATAATGAGGGTTTATATCTAACCAAAAGGTGATTATTCACCTTCGTTGTGACTCTTTAAATAACCCCATGACTGTTTTAATTCCTATGAATTTTAGACTTTACATGACTCTTCATATTATGAATGTGTCCTCTATACTTCCACTTTACAATACGTTTTGAATAGGTAATTACGTAATCCACAATAATGATGTGGCATATGGTGACTCATGATAGGACATGACATGACATTGATGTCATGGACTACATGATGATGTGCAAGTGCTGAGTTGTACTTCTTACTACTTATTTCTTTCTTTCTTCAATAAGAGATGCATATAATACTTCATCTTATTGAGAGAAATTCTTTTTTTTTTTCATATATATCCTCCAAAGGGTTGTGACTAATATGGAGTATTCATGTGTTCTTGATATTTTCTCTTCTATTGTAATCCATTGTTCCTTTGTCTTCTTGTTTGATGATCAAATTATCTCCTCGGCTCCCTATGTTTCATTTATCACGTCCTCCTTCTCCATCTCCTTTTTTATCATCTGGCAATATCATGACAGATTCCATGCATATGTAGTCCACTCTTGACAAGATGATATTATTCCAATAAACCACTAGTATAAGGTGGTGCATGGTGATCCACTTACCTAGCCGAAATCGAGTGGTAGATCGAGGGAGAAGCTCAGTGACTGTGTAGTTGCACATCTCAAGAAGTCAAGGGTCAAGCTTCAGCCTTGAGACTACACAATGCGTATTTCAGGCTTAGACAAAGAAAAAATATTACGTAGTTGGAAAGATCATGGAGCGAGGGTTAGGGATTTAGAACTAGTTTTTCCCATTGGGCAATTTCAAAGGACATAAGAGCCCATGTGATTGCACATTGTACATTTAAAGAGATCAGGGTTGAGGCTTGAGCCTTGACACTACGCAATGCACAATAGTGACTATGCAAGGGAGATAAATTGTGTATTTTTGGGAGTCAGTGATCCAGGATAAGATATTTTTCATTGTTTCATACAACCGTGAAATTATGGTAGGAAAATGAAACATGTTGATTGCGCGGTTGCATAGTTGAAGAGTGTAGGTTTTGATTTGGAGCTTAAATATTGCATAGTGCATAGTTGGGACTAAGTTGGAGGGCTAAATTGCACAATTTCTGAGGCCAAGGTTGAGTCTTAAGTGCTGAAACTGCACAATGCACAATCCTGGGAGGCACGAGATATGCATTGTGTAATGTAAAGAGGTAAGGTTGTAACATGAGGGCTAGGGTTGTCCAATGGGTAGTTTAGGATGGCTGGATGAGGCTAAGTTTCTAGGAATTTTCATAAATTTGGCTAACTGTGAGAACAGTGAAAATTCTGTCAACAGTGATAGGAATTTATTGTGATCACAAACTTAGACACTTAAAGAAACAACATAGATCATACAGAACACATGAAAACATACTTCCCTTAGTGTGACAACCTTTGTGACATCTTACGACTAGTGCGACACTAAAGATAAACTTTGCGACGACAATGACGAATCTTGCGCGAAAGGGTTTAAAAAAATGGAAATGAGTGCGACATATATCTACATCATAAGATCAATTCATCTGCCAAAAAAAAAAAAAAAAAAACTCTTGAAACCACCAAAACAAGCTTGTGTACATTAGGCGGCACCTAACATGCAAAATTACGATGATTGTGATAGTGCCAATGACACTTGAAATATGTGAATGGCAGAGAAATTAACACCTGACATATAAAATATAACATGAAAAGGACACTAATTATAGGAAAAATAGAAAAAAGTGACAACCAAAAACATGAAAAGGACACTCACAAAAACAAAGGTGCGTAAAAGTGACAGTTTGAAAAACTCACCAAAATAGAAGTAAAAATGTAGCTAGAAGTGAGATATTGTCAATGTCAGTAAACACAGACTGCTGACATGAATTGGACATCGTACACACATATTATTGATCGAGCATGCTATGCTCATTCAAGATTGCGTAAAATAATCTGTTCATGCACTTGTTAAAGACTGAGCATGTGTGAGAATGTTACTTTTACACTTCCAATATAAGAAGGGATCGCGAGATCGTTAATTGAATAATAAGTGAAAATGGAATTACCTATCACAAGATCTATAGTACGCTCCAAAATTCAAGTGTAGGAAAAATGTTGGAGGATGGTTGTCCAAGTGACAACTCTTGGCAACAAACTTGTAGAGCTCCAACTTCTTTTCCTTGGTCAATTATTTCGTGTAGGGTCTATTTCTTTAGGAGGTATTGAATATTATTTTAGAATACCATGGATTCCCTACTTACCCTATGCTTAAACATAGTCCCGTTCATTCCTTTTCTTGGTTAAACAAAAACATGACTTCCAAGACCACACAATGTTTTGAATCAGGATAGGGTAATGAATCTCATGAGATTTATATTTTTAGAGTGTAGCTTTTCATCCCAAGTATTTATTCACTACTAGCAGGCATGGATAGTACCCTATCAGAGTCACTTCAGTGACACAAACATTGCTCTGCTACTAGCAGGCTTGTTACCCAAAAAGAGTTACTTACTTCACCTCCCTTTGTGAGTAGCCTCTCTCTTGTTTCACCTTTATTTATTGATTTTATATAGGAATATGCATCAAAACTTATTTATTTTATGGGACGAAGATGGATCTCGACTTATTCAGAGAAGGAGAGGTTGTCTATTAAGAGAAGCATATATAAATCCTCTGATATTTGTTTTCTCGGTTATATTTTCTCCTTGTTTTTTTCTACTTGATTGGATCAAGCAAAAAAAACCGAAACATAAAAACATGACTATATGTATTAGGGTTCCCAAATAGACATGGAGGTCATGGTTCAACACAAGGTTTTCTTAATACAAGGATCATATTTTCCGTTAGACAACATTGACAAAAAGATGTAACCAAGACAAGGAAGAAATACAGAGAGTTAGCCAAATGTTGTAGTGTCACAAATTCATTTTCTATTTTTCCACATTCCCTTTCGATCAAACATATCATATTCATGCAAAGTATCAGAAAATGAAAGGAAATACAACACACAACAAGGAAAATAAAATAAAATGCAAGATCAAAAGTGGCTAAACCAAAACATTACGCGAGACCAAAACTAGAAAAGAAAATACAAACTACAGGAAACAAATGTAGGATGAATGTGCAGGTAAACTAAAATGCAACAATTCCTACTCCTAACCTAAGAAGCTAGAAGATGAGGATCACGTATAGTTGAATTTGCAATATAGCACTGTAATTTTTCTCGACCCGCAATCACAAAGACGTGATCGATTAAAACAAAAATAAATAATGTGCAATGGAAAGGATAAGAGATTGTATAACTTGAACAAAAAACTAAAATTCTTTCCTGTTAGAAAGAAGATATGTCATAGTTACTACTTTTAACCAATTCACTTTCTTACCATTCCGATGAAGATTACAACTAAAAAAATCTTGGAAACATCTTGTGAATGTATCTTCATCTGCATCATCCCTTTTAGAAAGCATGAGAAAGTACCAAAATGTTTTATTAGAAAACAAGATTTCTACATAACATCACTCCAAGAAATGATAGATTGGATCGTGAAACTCGAAACAATCCTCTTGAAAACCCCAAAATATTTGAAAAGATGAATTTTCAACAAGAGGCATTGGGTCAGAATGAAAATCATTTGAGAGACAATTGATCTAATCATATTCATTCTACATGTCAACACATTGAGGACCTGAAATGGAATTCATCGAAGGTTGAAGTGCCTCAACTGCTCGAAAACAATATGAATAGAGAGATGTTGAACCATGAAGATTGAAGGATGTAAATCAAATATCATTGGATATGGTGATGGGAAAATGATAAACTCAATGACATTCATCAAAGATAGAATCATAATCATATGGGAGGATTAAATCATCAAATTGATAGTTTGTAATACACAAAGATATGTTGATTTGAACAGTTCTCTGAATGATACTAGAAAATAGAACCAAATTTCCCTCATACGGAATGTGACAAACCATTTTCCTGTAACTTGTGATAAAGTGTACAAGAAACATAATCATGAAAAAAAAAGGAATGTTAGCATAACAAATAGATGATTCTATTCATTATATATAGAATGGAGAAGAATTTGATTTTCAAAATAACTTGTGCAATGATTATTACTCAAGAATATTTGAGGTGCGATGAAGGGACATATTCACAATATAACATACAAAAAAAGAACCATGAGTCGAATATTAAGAAGTGAATCTCATAGACATGGTTCCATTGGCCAAAGATAATCTTTGAGATGATCAACTTTGCAATTCCATGACTCTATGAGATAAACATATTCGAAACCCGAGTTTGATGCAAGAGGTTTGCATGAAGATGAATGAACTAAAGAATATTATTAAATCCAATCAGAAAGTGAATTTAAAAGGTTTGAAAGATCACATCTAAAATACCAAACATCTTTCACAAATATATTTAAATAAAATGAAAGCATCCAAAGAGAATGATTGTGTGAGAGAAACCATATATGACTTAGTTCTAGGAACTTACCAGAGTCATGATATCCTAACATAACCATCAATGGAAGTTAAAGTGCCTCGACTCTCTAACTAATCTTGGAACTTTCAAGGATTATAAAATTTCATTTCAAAGATTTAACCAGATCATGCATGGTGTGAGGATAACTACTACCACTGGTTTCAATAAGGCCACTACTCACATGATGGAAATCATCTCTGTCACTAAATTGACCAGATTTTTAACTTCAACAACCATATTACTCAGGTTGAAAAATTCACATGATCGCAAATTTGAATATGTATGAATCAAAGAAATTTGATGAGAAATCTACTTTTGAGAGTTGTCTTCATGCAAGAGAAGAGATTATGAGGGATGGAAAGAGTACTCAGCGATGTGATTTTTTTCATTTTCATTATGGATAATCTCACCATCATTTGTCAATAAATAATTTAACTCGTCGGATTAAGAACTTGAAGAGTAAGGAGTATGTACGTCAGAAATATATGCATAAAAAATGCTAGAAAACAAGGTATAGTGAGATGAAGCTGAAGTTTGGATAAGGATATCTTGTATGACTAAATCAGATTCTAGATCTAAAGTAAAGTCTTCATAAGAAACTTAAATATTAGATGATGCACTTGGGAATTCGTGATCACATACATCATTAAAGTCATCATCATCAGAATGATTGTTTCCCAATGATATCGATGCTTCGAAATAATATGTTTCGTTTGATTCACTACCAATACTAGCAGATTGAAAATGATCAAAGAATGGAAGTGCATATTTTTTGCTTGGGGGATTTTGAAAAGGAGAAGAAAGATTGAAAGCATATCCATCTTCTTACTCCTCTACCTATGTAATGTGACTTTGTTTTATATTATCACAATTTGAACCAAAAACTCGAAAATCAAGAGAGTTTGAAAAACTAGCTTGTGGAGCATATTGATCGAGTGGATCATGGTACTAAGAGTCATGGCATATAAATGATAGAGGATAAAAAAAAATTGGATCAGATTTGAGACTAGAGTTCTAAATAGTAACATCATATTGCAAAGTGAGGAATTTAGTCTTCACTATGGGCTTCATGAGCCATTCTAGGATTTTGTTGATTGAATCTAAGTCATGAAAAATGGAAGAAGAATGAGAAGATGGATTAAGAACTTGACTAGGAGATCTCCCAACATCATTATCATCACAAGATGACACCCTAATTGGAACTAGAAAAGGAGTAGGATAAGGAACCAAAGGAGAAGTTAATTTATCCTTTGAAATTAGAGGCTTCTAATGATGTACAAGTGTCGAGGAAACAAGAAAACTAGGTGGTTTTTACTCACCTTGCAAAGAGATATGAACCAAACACTTAAAATTATGTTTAGATAAATCCCATTTCATATTTTCTCTAGTAAAATCATAGAAAAGGGGAAGGAAATGATCAAATAAATTGTCAATTTATTCATTAGTAATCATTCTTAGTTTATTGATTCTTTTAATAACATACCAGTAATCATATCTATCAAATTCTTTGTGAAGCTCCTTCGCAACATCATAGAAGTACTGGGTAATGTATGAAACCATCGATTAAATTGACCTTAAAAAATGAGGGTGAGTAATCTAGCCATGAAATCCTTGCAATGTATTCCATTACAAAGGAAAAAACAATCAACTTGAAACAAATGTTCCCAGAGAGTTAATCAACCCTCACCATCAAACTTAAATTCGGACAAGTTGTGAATAAATTTCGCAGCGATGGTGAGGTTAAAATATTTATAAAAACATCTTGGGATTATGATTTTGTGAAGATCCATTTTGAATAAGATATTCAAAGTAGACTCAATTGGAATAACTTGTCATTTGTCCCTCCTTCTAGAGACATTTCGCTCATGATTCTGGAAATCCGTCAACCAAGGGGGTATCCCCAATGTTATCCCCCAATTAGACCTCACACCATTTTGACTAGGAGCCCCATTCTCGATATCAATTTGACTTCCATATATTCTTGAATATTTTCCTTGGCTCTAATTGTCAGCAAGAAAGAGAAGTGCATATGTGACTTCAAAAAAAAAGTAAGTGTGCCTAGTGAGTTTTCAGTTGTGGATGTGTCAATGTTCTTCTACTGTGGGGGGAGAGAGATAAGTAAGCCTCTAAGAGATAGGTAATATTACCACCCTCGTACAGACACATGCAATCACGAAGGATATATCTAACATCCATTGGAATATTCCACAAAGATTCAATGGTCATTACAACCAATGAATTGGAAAGATATGTCTAATATCCTCCAGAATAGTCCACAAGGATGTCTGAACTATAGTAACCATAAAAAATAACCAATATATTTCGACTAGTTTAGGAAAAATGAAAGAAAACATGAATTATAAATATTCATAGAAGAGTCTTACAAATATTCATAATCCATGCACAAAGAACATGCTAGCCAGAAATTTGACTAAGTATAGGATTAGTGAAACTGGTGTGAACAGTGATAGAACTTGACTATAATCACACACTTAAACATTATGAAGCAACATAGGTCATCCTAAAGACATGAACACATACTTCCCTTAGTGCGACAACAAGTGATACAAATTATGAAAAGTGCAACACTAAATATACAGTTTGCGACGATAATGATGAAACTTGTGTGACAATGCTTAAAACTTCGGAAATGAGTGTGATATATGTCTACATGGTATGATCAACTCATTTCTCAAATATAACCTATTCAAACAACCAAAACAATCTTATGTACATCGTGCTACACTTAACGTGTGAAAAGATGATGATTGCTACAATGGTAACGACACTTGGAATATGTCAATCACAATTAAAGTAACACATGCTAGAGAAAATAAAACATGAAAATGACACTAATCAGAGGGAAATAAAGTTAAAGTGACAACCAAAAACATGAAAATTACACTCGCGAAAAGAAAGTTGCACGAAAAAAACTATTGGAAAAGGTCACTGATATAGAAGTAAAAACCCAACTAGAAGTGAGAAACTATCAATGTCAGTGTGCACTAACGTTTGACATGGATTAGACATCGCAGATGCATAGTCTTGATGGACCATACTATGCTCGTTCAAGCTTGCATAATAGAATGCATGGATGCACTTGTTACATATTGAGCAAGCATGAGAAAGTGACTTTAACTCTTCCAATCCAATAAGGGAGCCGAAAAACGTCAACTCACCAAGAAGTGAATATGGAACAATCGATTGCAAGATAAAAATACACTCCAAAATTCAAGTGTAGGAAAAGTTTTGGAGGGTGTTTGTTGCAATGAAAACAATACTAAAATATAATGTAGCTTCTGTCTCTATGATCATTAAAAATATTAAGATGAATTAAAGGGTTTTATCTAAATGTGAATAAGAACTTTATTGGTGATACTTTGGTCAGTTCATAGATCCACACTAATCTCAAATTTCTCTAGACCATGCGGGCTTCCTTAGGGAAATATACCATACGATGTGATTTTATATTTGGGGATATATATTGAGGAAAAAATAACATAATATATTGACCATATAATAGGGATTAAAGGGTTTTTATATCGGAAAGTATAAAATATGGAGGTCAAATTTAATGAAAAAATATTAATGGGTATAAAGAGTGTTAATGAAAAAATCTATACCTATAATATCTAGTGAAAGTACGGGTTTTTTTAATTGGTAGGGTATTGGGTCCATATTGGTACGGGGTTAAATAATGTGAATTTTAGAGGTATTTTCTAATGCATAGTCAAATTAGGGGTATTGCTTAATATGCCACAGATGCCCAAGATATGTAAGAGGTTTATTGAGTAAATCCCCCGTGCCCTAAATAATTTCCCATATGATTAATTTGAAATGTGATTAAGCATTTTTAATCATTTCATTCTAAGAAAACCATATGCAATAGGGTTTTCATATATTATCAATACAAATCAATGTCATGAAGGTACTAATTGTAGCATCTACCAGTGTGACTAGTATATGGAATCTAAATTTTAGTCCCTTTCCTAGAATAATTCTTCCTTAGGTTCTCATATAAATTATGATAAATTTTAACAACCGTGGTTAAAAAATACATCTTAAAAAAATATAAGACAAAGCTCATATGATATGTATTCCATGTTGAATGGTGGGAAAAAAATCGTAGAGGGTGTTCATTTCAATTATTATGGCTAAAAAAAATTGGGAAAGGAAATGGAAAAGACTTAGGAAAGACATGAGGAATTATTTAGAATTTTGTTTCCAAAAATAATGGAAAATAGGAGAAAATGGAGGTGGAATGTCACAGGCTACATGTGAGGAGGAAAATGAAGAAAATAGAGGTCTGATTGATAAAAAAGCTTCTGAGAATCAGTGAGAAAACATTTTCTCACACGTATGCCTATCATTTTATTCTATCTCTCTCTCATACCATTATATACTTAAATTTTTCTTCAAGCGCTCTTCAAGGAGTGTGGTATACTTTGGATTTGGAGCAACAAGGAAAATGAAAGGTAGGAAAGTGCAAGAGGACATTGGGATCAGTGGCTACAACTAGATTACTTTGTAGGTATCGAGTTGCATGTATGGTTTCCTTGATAGTTTTGGAATGCATGGTACATGCATTTTTTTCTCGGTTATGATATGTCATTGGCATGGATGATTGCCTATATTGATAGTAGATTTTCCTAGCCCTCCCATTTCCTGGTTGGCCATGGTGTTGTGGGTTCATTTAATTTATTTATTTTTGGTTGGTTCTCATGTGTTTTCGTCTATGGGTTGAGTTATTACTTCCTAGGAACCTTGGTTTGAAAAATGCTCTGGAAGCCTTGTAATGACTTGAGTTGAGTTACTAGTCCTGGAGCCTTAGTTCAACAAACACTCGGGAAGCCCTATAACAACTTGGGTTGAGTTACTAGTTCTGTAGCCTTGGTTGGAAAAACACTCTAGAGCTGTTGGTGGGTTGAGTTACTAGTCCTGGTGCCTTTGTTGGACAAACGCTATGGATCCCGATAATAGTTGTGGGTTGAGTTACTAGTCTTGTAGCCTTGGTTGGACAAACACTCTAGAGCTTGACAAAAGTTGTGGGTTGAGTTACTAGTCCTGGACGTCGGGTTGGAACAAAAAATATCGAGACCTGGACAACTTGGGTACAGACTAATCCATGAGATAGAATCATTGGTTGAGGTTTGTTGTGGTTTGGCCTTTGGAAACCCTAGTTTTGGTTTGATCGATGAGTTTTATGATATCCCACATTCATGCTTGGAATATGGCATGGGGGTGATTGGCTGAATAAATGTTTGGCTCAACCATGTTTATGGTCAGGTGGAATTTAGAAGTCCCAGACTTGGTTTCATTTTTCTTATGGAAATAAGATCTCTTTTCCTCTTGTCTTGATGGGTAAATATACTTATTATTCTGTGGCTTATATGGTTTCTATGTGCTCTTCATTTCTGTTTCTTATATGTCGATTATGAATGTGTTTTATGGTGGTGATGATGTATAGCTCTCATCATGTTTCCATTTGTATATGAATAAAAAAATTATCTATGCATGAATAGAATTTAATGTAGTCAATGTGATGAGGAAACAATGCTTCTTAGAGATTATTACATAAGTATGATACTCCTTGGTTAAATATGCCATTTAAAGTTGTAGATTACATATTTGTGATATGTTTGAAGAAAATCATGTCATGGCTAGTAAGGTTTCAATCAAGTCCTTGTTCAAGTGTTTTCTTGTGCATTGTTATTCCACTGTTATATTTCATTTATGAACTTGTCACTGAGTGCTAGGTAGTGACTTGGGCTATGTGTCTGAAAATGTGGACCAAATCCTAGGGATGCTGGGAGAATTTTATGGGAAAATGTCCCTCGATGCATGAAAGCCTATCCAGTGGGAGCGTCTAGAGCCTCCAAGGTGCACCCTTTCTCATATGAAGGGAGCATATGGGGTTAAAATAGTCTAAAATCTCAGTGGGACGCAAGGGATGGATACCTAAGTGGTTCGGTTTGCTCCAGGGAGTTTTTTTGGTGATATGGAAGGTATGTTTGATGTCTTTCCATCAATTCCAATTCCTTAAGGTCAACTACAAGGTTGAATCATATAATAGTAACTCTTCGTCACATGTGTACCTCAGTTGGACAGTTACTAGGGTAGATGTGGGAGGAGGTTGTTATAGAGTGGTATCAAAGCAGGGTTCACCCCTTAGAATGGATGGGTGGTGTGTGTTGGTCATGAATTCATGTTTTTTGCACATGTGTTAATAATCATTTTTTTATATGTGCTTGTTGCATATGCATGGTGTCGGTCATAGTTGTAGTGATTCTTCCATTTGAAGGAGGATATTGTTGTGATTTTTATCACAATAAACTTCATTTTTTTTTATTTTTTTTAGAAAATGCTAACAATTGCAATGTCAACATTTAATTTGTAGTAAACAGGTTGCCAAAGGAAAGCCCATGGAGGCTTGATAGGACAAGAAGCAGATATTAGACAAGTTTTATGTGTCCCTTGAGGCTACCAGTACCCTTAGAAAATATGCCAGCGTATCATAACCATTTTTGTCAACTTGTTTAAATCAAAAACTCAATTTTAGCATTTTGTTGACAATCGAATTTCCAGTTTTGTATGCAGTATGAGAGTTGGGCGAGATGACAATTCCCTTGTTAGTGTTTTTTATAAGCATGAAAGTTTGTTTGTTAGCTAATTTGAACAAAGTTATGCATACTGGTTAGTAAACGAAAGCTATAGGAAAATGCCAACAGTGTGTTAGTCGGCCATTTTTCGAGA
Source organism: Pinus albicaulis (assembly GCA_034641835.2). Taxonomy (NCBI): domain Eukaryota; kingdom Viridiplantae; phylum Streptophyta; class Pinopsida; order Pinales; family Pinaceae; genus Pinus; species Pinus albicaulis. The sequence goes on along the minus strand of CM076580.1, from coordinate 1,335,296,962 downwards.
AAAATATCAGAGCAGCAGAAGACATCAAAGAGAAGTGTTGACAAATTATTATGATTATATTTTCAGAAGAATTTTTTTGGCAATCATTTCATCTATTATATTTAATTTTCCAATAACGTTTTCTAAATTAATTTGCTGACAACTAGCTTATCAATGTTTTTCAATAAAATGCATAGTTAAAAAACATTGTTAAAAAAAAAAATCCTATAAAAGGCAGTAAATTATGGATATATTTCAAAATATATGAAACATATTTTCCAAATATAAAATAATTTTTTGTCCATAATGGGTCCATTAAAAAACTACTCTCTTTGTTTTCGAACAGGTGTTACAGTTTGGAATATTCTATGGGATGTTTGAAAGGTTGTATTTCAAAATTGTACAGGAATGTTTTAGTCATTGTTTTAAAAATAACTTTACGAACATATGAGAATGAATTTTAGAAAATGAAAATTAATTTTTGTCCGTAACAGAACCCTTTACGAAAACCTCTATCAGTTTTCTAATATCTATCATGGTTGTGAAGTTTGGAATGGATGCTTGGACCATATTTTTTAGGAATCCATGAGGAAAAAGCTCATGGATAGTTGGTGACTTGGAGGCAACCTAATAAATTTAGATTTTTTTTCCTTATATACATCAATGACTCCAACAACATTAGATAGGCTTGCAAAATTTTTCATATATAAAATTCAAGGATATTTTACATATCTCAGTATTGTAATTATGAGGATTCTGTTATTGTGTAAGTTGTTATATAAGCCTTATGTAAACAATTTAATCAATAATGAAATGAGGTTGGATTTTGATTGAAAAAGACTCATAGTTTAAATATATTTCAACAATATTGAACATGTATTTATAGGTTGTGATGACCAATTCACATAAAAATCATGAGTTTTTTTTCCATCACAGTATTTTCTCTGTAATTTACTTGTTCTCTTTCATGTGTCACGATGCTAGTTTATGATATTGGATTTCACTAATGCTCCTTTATTTATATTATCAGTCATTAGTAATTGTTTCTCTGATTCTTTATAAACTCTCTTTTTCCCAATATCTCTTTCTTCTACATATTTTACATAGTCAAAGGAAGTTATTCGAGTTCTTTGTGTCATTTCTAATTAGATATTTGAGTCCATTTAGACAGGTTGAATCCATACTGAATGGTGGGTTTTGAACATCATCCAACCATTTCATACCAAAACCAAAATCTGGCTACCTAAACTTAATTGCAAAAGACTTCTAATACAGTGACCATAGAGTAGTTGAGTTTTACAGAGAGATCCCGCTCTGTGTTGAAGGGTAACTTCAACCTAAAAGAGGTTTTGTGGTTACCTTAGGGTTTTCCTAAGTGATAACATTTTGATGCTGATGTTGGGGAATGAAATCTCTATCTTCCTTTGGAAAAAATGACAACGACATAGATCTGATTACTGATGGTGAAAATTAGTTGGAAATCAAAATGTTGTACCATTCACTTGACAACTCCAATGTCAACGAGATCCAAAAATTGAAGCACCACTAGCGACTCCACACATCAAAGGTGACATCCATAGATCACGGATCTACAAGTTATGCTCATATCAATCACTCTCATATTCATGGTTTTCCAAATCAATCCCTCGCATAGATTGGAAAACGCATCTCCGAGAGTTTAAGGGTCAGGAAATGGATGATGTTGGTTTACATTTGGTGAATTTTCATATGCATATATATATATATATATATATATATATATATATATATATATATATATATATATATATGCTTGGCGTTAAATTTCAGGAATGCTTCTTGATGAAAATGGTTATGGACACCTTAGAAAGAAAGGTAAGATCTTCATATGAAGGTTTACCATATGTTAGTATTTAATCCCTTGAATATTTCTATTCAGAATTTTGGGTAAACTATAAATAAAGATACCCTTCCATAGTGTTGGTTAAAGAATTTTGTGGAAATCTTGAAAACCTTTTTTAGCCATGGGAATTGATATTCAGGATGATGATCTAATGGAGGATGAAATCAAAGAATCTCTTTATGAATTTTCTTCTTATCATGAGGAAATTATGGAAGATAGTTGTCACGTTAATCAGGAAATTTTTTATCAAACAATAACTTCTCCCTTGGATAAAAATGAAACCGATCAGGCTATATTTGTAGAAAATCATGTTTAATCCCATGAAATTGATAAGGATATGAAGAAAGTTTCTCTTTTTTCATGTAACCAAGACTGGCAAGAAGATAACCATTTATTTTGTCCCTCATATAATTCATTTTCTAAATGTATGTTGTAAGAAGAAACTTCTGAAAAAGAAAGTTCTGAAATTGGACGCCTGGAGCTCTAGTCAATGAGCTAGTTCATGATAGTTATGAACTAGAGTTTAAAGGAAACCATGAAAAGGAAAAGGTTGTCCTAGATTCTTTTGAAAACAAATATGTCATTCAATAATTTTCATCTTTTAACATTGCAAATTCAGAATTTTTTGATACTCAAAATGACATTCCTATTATGAAAAATGTAGATGTTGGATTTGAAGATTTTGAAGAATGTTCAAATATTTTCTCTGATGTGAATGAAATTTTTCTTAAGGATCATACAAATGAAATACCTCTTTACATAGAAAAATTGAGAGTGAAATATGAGGGATATTTTTGTATTTTTGTTTACCGTTAAGAAGGAGTAGTTTTTCATGTTTTACAAGACCCTATGGCTAGTATGCTGAAATCATGAGTCATGGTAGAGTTTTTTTTGTTCACCAACAAAGGGATTGGATTCATATTTCATTTTGAGTTTTCATTTATTAAATTTTTATTTATACTTAAATAAAATGTGAGAAGAAATCAATTAGGTAACAATTTACGTACATGGTTGCTTTGGATTTTTGAGATCACCTAATTCATATTTTTAGATATAAGCTTATAGTAGGTTGCGCTATATATACAATAAGCTCATAGGAATGAGCACACTTCAATTTTTAGTTGTAGTAGTATTTTCTTTCTAAGCTTAGAGTCTGTAAAATCATTTATTTAAAGATGGAGTCTTATTTCTCAAACATTTTATTTTTAGTTAATTTTTTTAATGGAAGAGGAAACTGACCTATGGGGAGTTCTTGGTGCCATAATTGATTGACATCATCCTCGTGGAGTGAACTATTATCACAATAAAATTCAATTTTTTTTAAGAAAATGATGACGGTTGTAGTGTCAATATCTAGCTTGTAAAAAATAGGTGGTCAAAGCAAAGCCCATGGAGACTATATTGAACAAGAAAAAAATATTAGACAAGTTGGATCTATTAGTTGAGGCTGCTAGTAAGGTTAGCAAATATTCCAGGGCATCAGAGCCATTTTTCTCCACTTGTTTAAATCCAAAACTTAGTTGTTTCATTTTGTTGACAGTCGGCCTGCCAATTTTGTATGTAGTATGAAATTCGGGTGTGCTAACAATGCCCATGTCAGAATTTTGGATAAGCTTGATAGTGTCTCTATCAAATATTTTGAATAAAATTATGCATAATAGTTAGTAAAGGATCCCTACAAAAAATTCCCTCAGTGTGCCTCTCAGTGATTTTTCCAGAAAAATCACAGAGCAACAAAAGGCATCCAAGAGAAATGTTGATAAATTATTCTGATTATATTTTTAGAAGAAATTTATTCACAATGATATTATATACTCTATTTAATTTTTGAAGAATGTTTTTTGAAGGAACTCATTGACAATGGGCTTATCAACGTTTTTTCTGTAAAAATGGACGGTTAAAAAACTTTTTTTTTTTAAAATTGATTTTCTTTAAAAGGTAGTAAATTAGGGAGAGATTTACGAATATATGGAAACATATTTTCAAAAAATGAAAAAATATGTTTTCCATAATGAGTCCATTGACAAAAAAATCACTCATTTTTCTAACAGGTGTTACGTTTCAGAATATTCAAAGGGATATTTGAAAGTTTGTATTTCATAATTTTAGAGACATGTTTTAGTCATTGCTTTAAAAATAACTTTACGAACATATGAGAACAAATTTTAGAAAAAAAATTGTTTTTTCTCCGTAACACACCTATTTACAAAAACCTCTCCCATTTTTCTAAAATCTATCATGGTTGTGAAGTTTCTAATGGATGACTAGATCCTATTTTTGAGGAATATTTGAGGAAAAATCTCATGGACAGTAGGTGACTTGGAGGCCACCTCATCAAGTTCGACTTGATGTTCCTTATAAATGTCGATGACTTCAACAACAGTAGATAGGCTTGGAAATTTTTTCATACATTACCTTGAAGGATATTTTAAATGTCTCAATATTATAGTTATGAGGATTTTATTATTTTGTAAGTTGTTATGTAAGCCTTATATAAAATTTTAATGAATAATGAAAGGAGGTTGGATTTTGATTGAAAATCACTCATAGTTTAAATAGATTTGAGCAACCTGAATATGAATTCGTAGGTTTTGATGATCAATTAGCATAAACTTCATGAGTTTTGTTTCCCTGACAATATTTTCTTTGTAATTTGCTTGTTCTCTTTCATATTTGACGATGCTAGTTTATGAGATTGTATTTAATTGATGCTCCATTATTTAGATTATCAATCATTAGTACTTTTTTCTCTGCTTCTTTATAAACTTGTTTTTCCCAATTTCTATTTCTTCTACATATTTGAAATAGTCAAAGGAGTTGATTCTAGTGCTTTGTTTCATTTCTCATTAGATCTGTGCATCCCTTTAGATAGCTTGACTGCATGCCTAATGGTGGGTTTTGACGATCAACCAATCATTTCATACCCAAAACAAAAACTAGCCACCTGAACTCAATTGCAAAAGCCTTATACTACAATGACCATAGAGTAGTTGATTTTTACAGAGAGATCCCCCTCCGAGTTTAAGGGAAAAATTCAACCTAAAAGAGGTTTTGTGGTTATCTTAGGGTTTTTCCCTACAACTAGCGTTTTCCCTAAGTGATAATAGTTGTGACGTGTGTCTTCATGAGTGTATGATTCATTATGCATTTTGATGTGATTGTTGTGCATAAATGTCAGTTACATATGTGTTATGTATGTTGGTGGACTATGTTCTTATTGTGCATGCATGGCGGTGGTCATTGTTTCAGTTTTGTCACCATCTCTAACTTGATGGTGTATGTTGGTTGATGTGATCGTCATGACTACAGGTCAGTTATAAATTTGTTATGCATGTCAGTGTCTATATGTTGTTACGCATTCATTTTCATTGTTATGGTTTTTTTCCATCAAGTAATTTTATGAAATTATGTCATCATGATGTTTTTGGTATGTTATGATCATAATATGTTGGTTGAGATAGAGAAGGAGATGCAGATCATCAAAGTGAAGTTGTGAGACTAGACTTCGGGGTAAGATGAGATTGTCATACAAGTATTGTATGTTTGGCATGGCGTTATCTTGGTAAATGGATTTTATAAGAATTAGGGTTATATACATGTTTTTCATCTTATTTTTATTGTGATTACATGTATGAAAAATTCTAGTTGATTAGTTTAGTTATATGGATTATGATTATGTGTATACCTTTCATTCTATTAACGTTATGGTCACATACATGATAGATGTTAGTCAAATAGTGTGATCATATGTACATGGGTTGGTCAATCATGCATGGCATTAACTTCATGACCATGTTATATGTTGTTAATGATTATGTTATGTGATTAACTTGTTGTTTTTATATGTTAGTTAACTTGATGACTAATGTTATTGCTTTTAATATCTTCATGTTATATGTACCATGCTTATTTGATTGGCATATGCAGATGGTTATGGTTATGAATTTCAGGTATGATAGGATATACTTTTGATATTTGGTTGTACTAATTTGGACTGACTATGCATATGTGATTGTTATAAATGCGTGAGAAATTTTTATGAGTTAATGATGTGAACATGTTAGCTAGTTACTGTTATGGATATCATGACTTTATTTATGTTTGAGTTGATATATTAAGAAGTTATATTTTGATAATATAGATTGATTATGCAGAAAGGATAGCCTCCCCAGAGAAACATTAAAGTGTGAGTTTTCTTATGTCATCTACTTGGTGCTTGACTAGTTGATAATGTCCTCTATCTAGTGTTGAGTTTTTGGTGTCTCTTATGTTGTCTAGTTGATTTATGTAACATGGTATGTTTATATTTTTTTTGAAAGTTTGATTAATGACATGATATGAGCGTGTGCCTATAAGATTGCATGAATTAATGATATTGTTTTAAAACAATTGTAATAACACGTATGTGTTGAGACAATTGATATGCACTTGAGTGTAAATAGGTGATAGTTGTAGCATCATGTATTATCAATTATGACTATGAGTTAATTGTTGATTATGACATGGTTATTAGACTTTGTAAATGTTGATTCCAAATTAATAGATATGTTGTCTTGATATTTGGAATATGTGACTGACATGTATATGTTCAGTTACAAGGCAGTGTGATTGGCACAACCAATTAAGGTAACTAGCTTGTTGTTATGTTCATTTATGCACTGAAATTTATGTGTTTATAGTACTATGATGCAAGGGATTGCATGGAAAAAGAGACTGCCATGAGATATTTGGAAAGGATAGGTTGAGCTTTCGCTAGGTTAAGCTTATGTCTAGACTTGTTTATTTTAGAATATCTACAAGAACTTGTTAATGGTGCTAGAAATATGTCAACTAAGTGGGTCTCCTTGAAGTGAACTGCCAATCATACCTCACACCATTTGGAGTAGGAGAGCCTTCCTGGATTTCAGCCCTAATACTATATATTATTGAAGATTTTCCTTGGCTCTAATTATCAACAAGAAAGAGGGGTGCAGATGTGCCTTTGAAATACAAGTAGGTGTGCATGGTGAGTGTTTGGTGTTGATGTTTCAACATAAGGCTTTTGATATTAAGTAAAATTTCTAAGAAAATTGTATACATTGAACATTAGTAGCTCCAATAGTGGAGCATTGGATTCACTCCTTGCCCCCCAAAACAACTAGCTTGTCACTTTGATGTGTTGCAGAATGAGATAACATCAAAATTCCATAACTCATATAATGAGGGTTTATATCCAACCAAGAGGTGATTATTCACCTTCGTTGTGACTCTTTAAATAACCCCGTGACTGTTTTAATTCCTATGACTTTTAGACTTTACATGACTCTTCATATTATGAATGTGTCCTCTAGACTTCCACTTTACAATACGTTTTGAATAGGTAATTACGTAATCCACAATAATGATGTGGCATATGGTGACTCATGATAGGACATCACATGACATTGATGTCATAGACTACATGATGATGTGCAAGTGCCGAGTTGTACTTCTTACTACTTATTTCTTTCTTTCTTCAATAAGAGATGCATATAATACTTCATCTTATTGAGAGAAATTCTTTTTTGTTCATATATATCGTCCAAAGGGTTGTGAATAATATGGAGTCTTCATGCGTTCTTGATATTTTCTCTTGTATTGTAATCCATTGCTACTTTTTCTTCTTGTATGATGATCAAATTATCTCCTCAGCTGCCTATGTGTGATTTATCACGTCCTCCTTCTCCATCTCCTTCTTCATCATCTTTCCATATTATGAAAGATTCCCTAGATATGTAATCCACTCATGACAAGATGATATTAGTCCGATAAACCACTAGTATAAGGTGGTGCATGGTGATCCACTTACCTAGCCGAAATCGAGTGGTAGATCGAGGGAGAGGCTTAGTGATTGTGTAGTTGCACATCTCAAGAAGTCAAGGGTCAAGCTTCAGCCTTGAGACTACAAAATGCGTAGTTCAGGCTTGGACAAAGAAAAAATATTGCGTAGTTGGAGAGATCAGGGAGCGAGGGTTAGGGCTTTAGAACTAGTTTTTCCCATTGGGAAGTTTCAAAGAACATAAGAGTCCGTGTGATTGCATATTGTGCATTTCAAGAGATCAGGGTTGAGGCTTGAGCCTTGATACTACGCAATGCACAGTAGTGACTATGCAAGGGAGATAAATTGTGTATTTTTGGGAGTCAGTGATCCAGGATAAGGTATTTTTCATTGTTTCATACAACCATGAAATTATGGCAGGAAAATGAAACATGTTAAATGTGTAGTTGCATAGTTCAAGAGTGTAGGTTTTGAATTGGAGCTTAAATATTGCATAGTGCATAGTTTGGAGTAGGTTGGACGGCTGAAATGCACAATTTCTGAGGCCAAGGTTGAGTCTTAAATACTGAAACTGCACAATGCACAATCCTAGGAGGCAAGAGCTATGCATTGTGTAATGTAAAGAGGTAAGGTTTCAACTTGATGGCTAGGGTTGTCCAATGGGTAGTTTAGGATGGCTAGATGAGGCTAAGTTTCTAGGAATTTTCATAAATTTGGCTAAGTGTGGGAACAGCGAAAATTCTGTCAACAGTGATAGGAATTTATTGTGATCACAAACTTAGACACTTAACTAAACAACACAGATCATACAAAACACATGAAAACATACTTCCCTTAGTGTGACAACCTTTGTGACATATTACCACTAGTGCGACACTAAAGATACACTTTGCGACGACAATGATGACTCTTGTGCAAAAAGGTTTAAAAAAATGGAAATGAGTGCAACATATATCTACATTGTAAGATCAATTCATCTGCAAAAAAAAAAAAAAAAAAAAACTCTTGAAACCACCAAAAAAAACTTGTGTACATTAGGCGGCACGTAACATGAAAAATTACGATGATTGTTATAGTGCCAATGACACTTGAAATATGTGAATGGCAGAGAAATTAACACATGAAATATAAAATATAACATGAAAAGAACACTAATTATAGGAAAAACAGAAAAAAGTGACAACCAAAAACATGAAAAGGACACTCACAAAAATAAAGGTGCGTAAAAGCGACAGTTTGAAAAACTCACCGAAATAGAAGTAAAAATGTAGCTAGAAGTGAGATATTGTCAATGTCAGTAAGCACAGACTGCCGACATGAATTGGACATCGTACACACATATTATTTATGGAGCATGCTATGCTCATTCAATATTGCGTAAAATAATCTGTTCATGCACTTGTTACAGACTGAGCATGTGTGAGAATGTTACTTTAACACTTCTAATATAAGAAGGGATTGCAAGAGTGTCAATTGACCAATAAGTGAAAATGAAATTACCTATCACAATATCAATAGTACGCTCCAAAATTCAAGTGTAGGGAAAATGTTGGAGGGTGGTTGTCAAAGTGACAACACTTGGTGACACACTTCTAGAGCTCCAACTTCTTTTCCTTGGTCAATTATTTCATGTAGGGTCTATTTATTTAGGAAGTATTGAATATTATTTTAGAATACCATGGATTACCTACTTACGCTATGCTTAAACATATTCCCCTTCATTCCTTTTCTTGGTTAAACAAAAACATGACATCCAAGACCACACAATGTTTTGAATCAGGATAGGGTAATGAATTTCACGAGATTTAGATTTTCAGAGTGTAGCTTTTCATCCCAATTATTGCTTCACTACTAACAGGCATGGACAGTACCCTGTCGGAGTCACTTCATTGAAACAAAAATTGCTCCGCTACCAGCAGGCTTGTTACCCCGAAATAGTTACTTGCTTCACCTCCCTCTGTGAGTAGCCTCTCTCTTGTTTCACCTTTATTTATTTATTTTATATAGGATATGCATCAAAAATTATTTATTTTATGGGATGAAGATGGATCTCAACTTATTCAGAGGAGAGGTTGTCTGTTAAGAGAAGAATATATAAATCCTCTGATATTTGTTTTCTCGGTTATATTTTCTCCTTGTTTTTTTCTACTTGATTGGATCAAACAGAAAAAACCAAAACATCAAAACATGATTGTATAGATGAGGGTTCCCAAATAGACATGGAGATCATGGTTCAACACAAAGTTTTCTTAACAAAAGGATCATATTTTCCATTAGACAACATTGACCAAAAGTTTTAACCAAGACAAAGAAGAAATACAGAGAGTTAGCCAAATGTTGTAGTGTCACAAAGTCATTTTCTATTTTTCCACATTCCCTTTCAATCAAACATAGAATATTCATGAAAAGTATCAGAAAATGAAAGGAAATATAACACACAACAAGGAAAATAAAATAAAATGCAAGAGCGAAAGTTGCTAAACCAAAACATTACGTGAGACCAAAACTAGAAAAGAAAATACAAACTACAGGAAAAAAATGTAGGATGAATGTGCAGGTAAACTAAAATGCAACTATTCCTACTCCTAACCTAAGAAGCTAGAAGATGAGGATCACGTATAGTTGAATTTACAATATAGCACTATAATTTTTCTCGACCCACAATCACAAATACGTGATCGATTAAAACAAACATAAATAATGTGCAATGGAAAGGATAAGAGATTGTATAACTTGAAAAAAAAACCAAAATTCTTGCCTGTTAGAAAGAAGATATGTCATAGTTACTACTTTTAACCAATTCACATTATTACCATTTCGATGAAGATTACAACTAAAAAAATCTTGGAAACTTCTTGTGAATGTATCTTCATCTGCATCATCCCTTTTAGAAAGCATGAGAAAGTACCCAAATTTTTTATTAGAAAACGGTATTTCTACATAAGATCACTCCAAGAAATGATAGATTGGATCGTGAAACTTGAAACAATCCTCTTGAAAACCCCAAAATATTTGAAAAGATGAATTTTCAACAAGAGGCACTGGGTCAGAATGAAAATCATTTGAGAGACAATTGATCTAATCATATTCATTCTACATTTCAACACAGTGAGGACCTGAAATGGAATTCATCAAAGGTTGAAGTGCCTCAACTGCTCGAAAACAATATGAATGGTGAGATGTTGAACCATGAATATTGAAGGATGTAAAACAAATATCATTGGCTATGGTGATGGGAAAATGATAAACTCAATGACATTCATCAAAGATAGAATCATAATCATATGGGAGGATTAAAGCATCAAATTGATAGTTTGTAATACACAAAGATATGTTGATTTGAACAAATCTCTGAATGATACTAAAAAATAGAACCAAATTGTCCTCATACTGAATGTGACAAACCATTTTCCTGTAACTTGTGATAAAGTGTACAAGAAACATAATCATGAAAAAAAATAAATGGAATGTTAGCACAAAAAATAGATGATTCCAGTCACTATATATGGAATGGAGAAGAATTTGCAAAATAACTCATGCATCGATTATTACTCAAGAATATTTGAGGTGCGATGAAGGGACATATTCACAATATAACATACACAAGAAGAACTAGGAGTCAAATATTAAGAAGTGAATCTCATAGACATGGTTCCATTAGCCAAAGATAATCTTTGAGATGATCAACTTTGCAATTCCATGACTCTACGAGATAAACATATTCCAAACTCGAGTTTGATGCAAGAGATTTGCATGAAGATGAATGAACTAAAGAATATTATTAAATCCAATCAGAAACTGAATTTTAAAAGTTTGAAAGATCACATCTGAAATACCAAACATCTTTCACAAATAAATTTAAATCGAAGGAAAGCATCCAAAGAGAATGATTGTGTGAGAGAAACCATATATGACTTAGTTCTGGGAACTTACCAGAGTCATGATATCCTAACATAACCATCAATGGATGTTAAAGTGCCTCGACTCCCTAACTAATCCTGGAACTTTCAAGGATTATAAAATTTCATTTCAAATATTTAACCAGATCGTGCATGGTGTGAGGATAACTACTACCACTGGTTTCAATAAGGCCACTACTCACATGATGGAAATCATCTCTGTCACTGAATTGACCAGATTTTTTAACTTCAACAACCATATTACTCAGTTTGAGAAATTCACATCATCGCAAATTTGAATATGTATGAATCAAAGAAATTTTATGAGAAATCTACTTTCAAGAGTTGTCTTCATGCAAGAGAAGAGATGATGAGGGATGGAAAGGGTACTCAACGATTTGATTTTTTTCATTTTCATTTTGGATAATCTCACCATTGTTTGTCAATAAAGAATTTAACTCATCGAATTAAGAACTTGAAGAGTAAGGGGTATGTACATCAGAAGTATATGCATAAAAAATGCTAGAAAACAAGGGATAGTGAGACGAAGCTAAAGTTTGGATAAGGCTATCTTGTATGACTAAATCAGATTCTAGATCTAAAGTAAAGTCTTCATGAGAAACTTAAATATTAGATGATGCACATGGGAATTTGTGATCACATACATCAATAAATTCATCATCATCAGAATGATTATTTCCCAATGATATCGATGGTTCAAAATAATTTATTTCATTTGATTCACTTCCAATACTAGCTGATTGAAAATAATCAAAGAATGGAAGTGCATCTTTTTCGCTCGGGGGATTTTGAAAAAGAGAAGAAATATTGAAAGCATATCCACCTTCTTACTCCTCTACCTATGTAATGTGACTTCCTTGTATATTATCACAATTTGAACCAAAAACTCGAAAATCAAGAGAGTTTGAAAAACTATCTTGTGGAGTAGATTGATCGAGTGGATCATGGTACTAAGCGTCATCGCATATAGAGGATAGAGGATAACAAAAATTTGGATCAGATTTGAGACTAGAGTTCTAAATAGTAACATCATATTGCAAAGTGAGGAATTTAGTCTTCACTATGGGCTTCATGAGCCATTCTAGGATTTTGTTGATTGAATCTAAGTCATGAAAAATGGAAGAAGAATGAGAAGATGGATTAAGAACTTGACTAGGAGATCTCCCAACTTCATTATCATCATAAGATGACACCCTAATTGGAACTAGAAAAGGAGTAGGATAAGGAAGCAAAGGAGAAGTGAATTTATCCTTTGAAATTAGAGGCTTCTAATGGTGTACAAGTGTCGAGGAAACAAGAAAATTAGGTGGTTTTGATTCACCTTGCAAAGAGATATGAACCAAACACTTAAACTTATGTTTAGATAAATCCTATTTCATATTTTCTCCAGTAAAATCATAGAAAAGGTGAAGGAAATGATCAAATAAATCATCAGTTTATTCATTAGTAATCATTCTTAGTTTATTAATTTTTTTAATAACATACCACTAATCATACCTATCAAATTATTTATGAAGCTCCTTCGCAACATCATAGAAGTAGTGGGTAATGTATGAAACCATCGATTAAAGTGACCTTAAAAAATGAGGGTGAGTAATCTAGCCATGAAATCCTTGCAATGTATTCCATTACAAAGGAAAAAACAATCAACTTGAAACAAATGTTCCCAGAGAGTTAATGAACCCTCACCATCAAACTTAAATTGGGACAAGTTATAAATAAATTTCGCAGGGATGGTGAGGTTAAAATATTTAGAAAAACATCTTGGGATTATGATTTTGTGAAGATCCATTTCGAATAAGATATTCAAAGTAGACTTAATGGGAATAACTTGTCATTTGTCCCTCCTTCTAGAGCCATTTCGCTCACGATGCTGGAAATCCGTCAACCAAGGGGCTATCCCCAATGTTATCCCCCAATTAGACCTCACACCATTTTGACTAGGAGCCCCATTCGCGTTATCAATTTGACTTCCATATATTTTTGAAGATTTTCCTTGGCTCTAATTGTCAGCAAGAAAGAGCGGTGCATATGTGACTTAAAAAAAAGAAGTGTGCCTAGTGAGTTTTCAGTTGTGGATGTGTCAATGTTCTTCTACTGTGGGGGGGGAGAGATAAGTGAGCCTCTAAGAGATAGGTAATATTACCACCCTAGTAGAGACACGTGCAATCAAGAAGGATATATCTAACATCCAATGGAATAGTCCACAAAGATTCAATGGTCATTACAACCAATGAATAGGAAAGATATGTCTAATATCCTCCGGAATAGTCCACAAGGATTTCATAACTATAGTAACCATAAAAAATAACTTATATATTTCAACTATTTTAGGAAAAATGAAAGAAAACATGAATTATAAATATTCAGAGAGGAGTCTTACAAATATTCGTAATCCATGCACAAAGAACATGCTAGCCAGAAATTTGACTAAGTATAGGATTAGTGAAACTGGTGTGAACAGTGATAGAGCTTGAATATGATCACACACTTAGACACTACAAAGCAACATAGGTCATCCTAAAGACATGAACACATACTTCCCTTAGTGCGACAACAAGTGATACAAATTACGAAAAGTGCAACACTAAATATACAGTTTGCGACAATAATTATGACACTTGTGTGACAATGCTTAAAACTTTCGAAATGAGTGTGATATATGTCTACATGGTACGATCAACTCATTTGTAAAATATAACCTATTAAAACAAACAAAATAGTCTTATGTACGTCATGCTACACTTAACGTGTGAAAGGATGATGATTGCTACAATGGTAACGACACTTGGAATATTTCAATCACAATTAAAGTAACACATGCCAGAGAAAATATAACATGAAAATGACACTAATCAGAGGGAAATAAAGTTAAAGTGACAACCAAAAACATCAAAATGACACTCGAAAAAATAAATTTGCATGAAAGAAAATAGTGGAAAAGGTCACAGATATAGAAGTAAAAACCCAACTAGAAGTGAGAAACTGTCAATGTCAGTGTGCACTAACTTTTGACATGGATTAGACATCGTAGATGCATAGTCTTCATGGAAGATACTATGCTCTTTCAAGATTGCATAATAGAATGCATGGATGCACTTGTTACATATTGAGCAAGCATGAGAAAGTGACTTTAACACTTCCAATCCAATAAGGGAGCTGAAAAACGTCAACTCACCAAGAAGTGAATATGGAACAATCGATTGCAAGATAACAATACACTCCAAAATTCAAGTGTAGGAAAAGTTTTGGAGGGTGTTTGTTGCAATGAAAACAATAATAAAATATAATGTAGCTTGTGGCTCTATGATCATTAAAAATATTAACAAGAATTGAAGGGTTTTATCTAATTGTGAATAAAAACTTTATTCGTGATACTTTGGTCAGTTCATAGATCCACACTAATCTCAACTTGCTCTAGACCATGAGGGCTTCCTTAGGGAAAAATACCATACGATGTGCTTTTATATTTGGGGATATATATTGAGGGAAAAATAACATAATATATTGACCATATAATAGGGATTAAAGGGTTTTTATATTGGAAAGTATAAAATATGGAGCTCAAATTTAATGAAAAAATATTAATGGGTATAAAGAGTGTTAATGAAAAAATCTATACCTATAATATCTAGTGAAAGTAGGGGTTTTTTTAATTGGTAGGGTATTGGGTCCATATTGGTACGGGGTTAAATAATGTGAATTTTAGAGGTATTTTCCAATGCATAGTCAAATTAGGGGTATTTCTTAATATGCCACAGATGCCCAAGATATGTCAGAGGTTCATTGAGTAAAGGCCTCGTGCCCTAGATAATTTCCCATATGATTAATTTGAAATGTGATTAAGCATTTTTAATCATTTCATTCTAAGAGAACCTTATGCAATAGGGTTTTCATATATTATCAATACAAATCAATGTCATGAAGGTACTAATTGTAGCATCTACCAGTGTGACTAGTATATGGAATCTAAATTTTAGTCCCTTTCCTAAAATAATTTTTTTTTTTTTTTTTTTTTTTTTTTTTTTTTTTTTTTTTTTTTTTTTTTTTTTTTTTTTTTTTTTTTTTTTTTTTTTTTTTTTTTTTTTTTTTTTTTTTTTTTTTTTTTTTTTTTTTTTTTTTTTTTTTTTTTTTTTTTTTTTTTTTATTGAGAAATGAGGGAAGGCTATAGGCTACATGTGAGGAGGAAAATGAAGGAAAATAAAGGAAAATGAAGAAAATAGAGGTCTGATTGATAAAAAGGCTTCTGAGAATCAGTGGGAAAATGTTTTCTCACATGTATGCCTATCATTTTATTCTCTCTCTCTTTCTCATACCCTTCTATACTTAAATTTTTCTTCGAGTGCTCTTCAAGGACTGTGGCATACTTTGGATTTGGAGCAACAAGGAAAAGGAAAGGTAGGAAAGTGCAAGAGGACATTGGGATCAGTGGCTACAACTAGATTACTTTGTAGGTATCGAGTTGCATGTATCGTTTCCTTGATAGTTTTGGAATACATGGTACATGCATTTTTTTCGTGGTTATGATATGTCATTGGCATGGATGATTGCCTAGATTGATAGTAGATTTTCGTAGCCTTTCCATTTCCTGGTTGCCCATGGTGTTGTGGGTTCATTTAATTTATTTATTTTTGGTTGGTTCTCATGTGTTTTTGACTATGGGTTGAGTTATTACCTCCTAAAAACCTTGGTTTGAAACATGCTCTGGAAGCCTTGTAATGACTTGGGTTGAGTTACTAGTCCTGGAGCCTTAGTTCAACAAACACTCAGGAAGCCCTATAACAACTTGGGTTGAGTTACTAGTTATGTAGCCTTGGTTGGAAAAACACTCTAGAGTTGTTGGTGGGTTGAGTTACTCGTACTGGAGCCTTTGTTGGAAAAACGCTATGGAGCCCGATAATAGTTGTGGTTTGCGTTACTAGTCTTGTAGCCTTGGTTGGACAAACACTCTAGAGCTTGAAAAAAGTTGTGGGTTGAGTTACTAGTCCTAGACGTCGAGTTGGAAGAAACAATCTCAAGACCTGGACAACTTGGGTAGAGACTCATCCATGAGGTAGAATCATTGGTTGAGGTTTGTTGTGGTTTGGCCTCTAGAAGCCCTAGTTTTGGTTTGATCGATGAGTTTTATGATATCCCACATTCATGCTTCGAATATGGCATGGGGGTGACTGGATAAATAAACGTTTGGCTCAACCATTTTTATGGTCAGGTGGAATTTGGAAGTCCTAGACTTGGTTTCATTTTTCTTATAGAAATAAGATCTCTTTTCCTCTTGTCTTTATGGGTAAATATCCTTATTATTATATGGCTTATATGGTTTCTATATGCTCTTCATTTATGTTTCTTATATGTCGATTATGAATGTGTTTTATGGTGGTGATGATGTATAGCTCTCATCATGTTTAGATTTGTATATGAATAAAAAATTTATCTATGCATGAATAGATGTTAATGTAGTGAATGTGATGAGGAAAAAATGCTTCTTAGTGATTATTACATAAGTATGATACTCCTTGGTTAAATATGCCATTTAAAGTTGTATATTACATATTTGTGATATGTTTGAAGAAAATCATGTCATGGCTAGTAACGTTTCAATTAAGTCCTTGTTCAAGTGTTTTCTTGTGCATTGTTATTCCACTATTGTATTTCATTTATGAACTTGTCACTAAGTTCTAGGTAGTGATTTGGGCTATGGGTCTGAAATGTGGACCAAATCCCAGGGATGCTGGGACAAGTTTATGGGTAAATGTCCCTCGATGCATGCAAGCCTACCCAGTGGGAGCGTCTAGAGCTTCCAAGGCGCACCCTTTCCCATATGAAGGGAAAATATGGGGGTCAAATAGTCTAAAATCTCAGTGGGACCCAAGGGATGGATACCTGAGTGGTTCGGTTTCCTCTAGGGAGTTTTGTTGGTGATGTGGAAGGTATGTTTGATGTGTTTCCATCAATTTCAATTCCTTAAGGTCAACTACGAGGTTGAATCATATAATAGTAAGTCTTCATCACATGTGTACCCTGGTTGGACAGTTACTAGGGTAGATGTGGGAGGAGGTTGTTACAGAGTGGTATCAAAGTGCGGTTCACCCTTTAGAATGAATGGGCGGTGTGTGTTGGTCATGCATTCATGTTTGTTGCACGTGTGTTAATAATCATTGTTTTCTATATGCTTGTTGCATATGCATGGTGTTGGTCATATTTGTAATGATTCTTCCATTTGAAGGAGGATATTGTTGTGATTTTTATCACAATAAACTTCATTTTTTAATTTTTTTTAGAAAATGCTGACAATTGCAATGTTAGCATTTAATTGGTAGTAAACAGGTTGCCAGAGGAAAGCCCATGAAGGCATGATAGGACAAGAAGAAAATATTAGACAAGTTTTATGTGTCCCTTGAGGCTACCAGTACCCTTAGAAAATGTGCCAGGGTATCAGAGCCATTTTTATCCACTTGTTTAAATCAAAAACTCAATTTTATCATTTTGTTGACAATCGACTTTCCAGTTTTGTATGCAGTATGAAAGTTGGGCGAGATGACAATGCCCTTGTCAGTGTTTTTTATAAACATGAAAGTTTGTTTTTCAGCTAATTTGAACAAAGTTATGCATACTGGTTAGTAAACAAAACCTATAGGAAAATGCCAACAGTGTGTCTGTCAGCCATTTTTCCAGAAAAATCACAGAGCAGTAGAAGACATCAAAGAGAAGTGTTGATAAACTATTCTGATTATATTTTCAGAAGACTTTTTTTGGAAATGATTTCATATAGTATATTGAATTTTACAATAACGTTTTCTAAATGAATTCGCTGACAACTCGCTTATCAATGTTTTTCTATAAAATGGATAGTTAAAAAACATTGCTAAAAAAAAAAAATCCTATAAAAGGAAGTAAATTATGGATATCTTTCAAAATATACAGAAACATATTTTCCAAATCTAAAATAAGTTTTTTTCCATAAGGAGTCCATTAAAAAACGACTCTCTCTGTTTTCGAACAGGTGTTACAGTTTGGAATATTCTAAGGGATGTTTGAAAGGTTGTATCTCAGAATTGTACATGAATGTTTTAGTCATTGTTTTAAAAATAACTTTACAAACATATGAGAATGAATTTTAGAAAAGGAAAATTATTTTTTGTCCATAACAGAACCCTTTACGAAAACCTCTATAAGTTTTCTAATATCTATCATGGTTGTGAAGTTTGGAATGGATGCTTGGACCATATTTTTTAGGAATCCATGAGGGAAAATCTCATGGATAGTTGGTGACTTGGAGGCAACCTAATAAATTTAGAGTTTTTTTTCCTTATATACATCAATGACTCCAACAACAATAGATAGGCTTGGAAAATTTTTCATATATAAAATTGAAGGATATTTTACATATCTCAGTATTGTAATTATGAGGATTCTATTATTGTGTAAGTTGTTATATAAGCCTTATGTAAACAATTTAATCAATAATGAAATGAGGTTGGATTTTGATTGAAAAAGACTCATATTTTAAATATATTTCAATAGTATTCAACATGTATTTATAGGTTGTGATGACCAATTCACATAAAAATCATGAGTTTTGTCTCCATCGTAGTATTTTCTCTGTAATTTACTTGTTCTCTTTCATGTGTCACGATGCTAGTTTATGAGATTGGATTTCACTAATGCTCCTTTATTTATATTATCAGACATTAGTAATTATTTCTCTGGTTCTTTATAAACTCTCTTTTTCCCAATATCTCTTTCTTCTACATATTTTACATAGTCAAAGGAAGTTATTCGAGTGCTTTGTGTCATTTCTGATTAGATATTTGAGTCCATTTAGATAGCTTGAATCCATACTGAATGGTGGGTTTTGAACATCATCCAACCATTGCATACCGAAACCAAAAATCGGCTACCTAAACTTAATTGCAAAAGACTTCTATTACAGTGACCATAGAGTAGTTGAGTTTTACAAAGAGATCCCCCTCTGTGTTGAAGCGTACCTTCAACCTAAAAGAGGTTTGTGGTTACCTTAGGGTTTTCCTGAGTGATAACATTTTTATGCTGATGTTGGGGAATGAAATCTCCATCTTCCTTTGGAAAAAATGACAATGACATAGATCTGATTACTGATGGTGAAAAGTAGTTGGAAATAAAAATGTTGTACCATTCACCTGACAATTCCAATGTCAACGAGATCCAAAAATTGAAGCACCACTAGCCACTCCACACATCAAAGGTGACATCCATCGATCACAGATCTACAATTTATGCTCCTATCAATCACTCTCATATTCATGGTTTTCCAAATCAATCCCTCGCATAGATTGGGAAACGCGTCTGCCATAATTTAAGGGTCAGGAAATGGATGATGTTGGTTTACATTTGGTGAAGTTTCATATGCATATATATATTCTTGGCGTTAAATTTCAGGAAGACTTCCTGATGATAATGGTTATGGACACCTTAGAAATAAAGGCAAGATCTTCGTATCAAGGTTTACCCTATGTTAGTATTTAATCCCTTGAATATTTCTATTCAGAATTTTGGCTAAACTATAAATAAAGATACCTTCCATAGTGTTGGTTAAAGAATTTTGTGGAAATCTTGAAAACATTTTTTTAGCCATGGGAATTGATATTCAGGATGATGATCTAATGGAGGATGAAATCAAAGAAGCTCTTTATGAATTTTCTTCTTATCGTGAAGAAATTATGGAAGATAGTTGTCATGTTAATCAGGAAACTTTTTATCAAACAATAACTTCTCTCTTGGATAAAAATGAAACCGATCAGGCTATATTTGTAGAAAATCATGTTTAATCCCTTGAAATTGATAAGGATATGCAGAAATTTTCTCATTTTTCATGTGTCTGAGACTAGCATGAAGATAAGAATTTATTTTTTCCCTCATATAATTAATTTTCTGAATGTATTTTGTAAGAAGAAACTTCTGAAAAACGGAGTTCTGAAATTGCATGCCTGGAACTCTAGACAATGAGCTAGTTCATGATAGTTATGAACTAGAGTTTAAAGGAAACCATGAAAAGGAAAAGGTTGTCCTAGATTCTTTTGAAAACAAATATGTCATTCAATAATTTTCATCTTTTAACATTGCAAATTCAGAATTTTTTGATAGTCAAAATGACATTGCTATTATGAAAAATGTGGATGTTGGATTTGAAGATTTTGAAGAATGTTCAAATATTTTCTCTGATGTGAATGAAATTTTTCTTAAGGATCATACAAATGAAATACCTTTTTACATAGAACAATCGAGAGTGAAATATGACGGATATTTTTTGTATTTTTGTTTATCGTTAAGAAGGAGTAGTTTTTCATGTTTTACAAGACCCTATGGCTAGTCTGTTGAAATCATGAGTCATGGTAGAGTTTTTTTTGTTCACAAACAAAGGGATTGGATTCATATTTCATTTTGAGTTTTCATTTATTAAATTTTTATTTATGCTTAAATAAAATGTGAGAAGAAATCAATTAGGTAACAATTTACGTACATGGTTGCTTTGGATTTTTGAGATCACCTAATTCATATTTTTAGATATAAACTTATAGTAGGTTGTACTATATATAAAATAAGCTCATAGGAATGAGCACACTTCAATTTTCAGCTGTAGTAGTATTTTATTTCTAAGCTTAGAGTCTATAAAATCATTTATTTAAAGATGGAGTCTTATTTCTCAAACATTTTACTTTTAGTTAAAATTTTTAATGGAAGAGGCAACTGACCTATGGGGAGTTCTTGGTGTCATAAATGATTGACATCATCCTCGTGGAGTGAACTGTTATCGCAATAAACTTCATTTTTTTTTAAGAAAATGATGACAATTGCAGTGTCAGTATCTAGCTTTTAAAAAATAGGTGGTCAAAGCAAAGCCGATGGAGACTAGATTGAACAAGAACCGAAGATTAGACAAGTTGGATCTAGTACTTGAGGCTGCTAGTAAGGTTAGAAAATATGCAAGGGTATCAGAGCCATTTTTCTCCACTTTTTTAAATCAAAAACTTAGTTTTTTTCATTTTGTTGATAGTCGGCCTGCCAATTTTGTATGTAGTATGAAATTCGGGTGTGCTAACAATGCCCATGTCAGCATTTTGGATAAGCTTGATAGTGCCTCTATCAAATATTTTGAATAAAATTATGCATACTAGTTAGTAAAGGAGCCCTACAAAAAATTCCCTCAGTGTTCCTGTCAGTGATTTTTCCAGAAAAATCACAGAGCAACAAAAGGCATCCAAGAGAAATGTTGATAAAGTATTCTGATTATATTTTCAGAAGAAATTTATTCATAATGATATCATATACTCTATTTAATTTTTGAAGAATATTTTTTGAAGGAACTCATTGACAACAGGTTTATCAATGTTTTTTCTAAAAAAATGGACGATTAAAAAACCTTTTGTTTTCTTTAAATTGATTTACTTTAAAAGGCAGTAAATTAGGGAGAGATTTACGAATAGATGGAAACATATTTTCAAAAAATGAAAAAAATATTTTTTCCATAATGAGTCCATTGACAAAAACATCACTCATTTTTCTAACAGGTGTTACGTTTCAGAATATTCGAAGGGATTTTTGAAAGTTTGTATTTCATAATTTTAGAGACATGTTTTAGTCATTGCTTTAAAAATAACTTTACGAACATATGAGAACAAATTTTAGAAAAAAAAAATGTTCTTTCTCCGTAACACACCTATTTACGAAAACCTCTCTCATTTTTCTAGAATCTATCATGGTTGTGAAGTTTCTAATGGATGACTGGATCCTATTTTTGAGGAATATTTGAGGAAAAAGCTCATGGACAGTTGGTGACTTGGAGGCCACCTCATCAAATTCGACTTGATGTTCCTTATACATGTCGATGACTTCAACAACAGTAGATAGACTTGGAAATTTTTTCATACATTACCTTGAAGGATATTTTAAATGTCTCAGTATTATATTTATAAGGATTTTATTATTGTCTAAGTTGTTATGTAAGCCTTTTATAAAAAAATTAATGAATAATGAAAGGAGGTTGGATTTTGATTGAAAAGCGCTCATAGTTTAAATAGATTTGAGCAACCTGAATATGAATTCACAGGTTTTGATGATCAATTAGCATAAACTTCATGAGTTTTGTTTCCATGACAATATTTTATTTTTAATTTACTTGTTCTCTTTCACATTTGACGATGCTAGTTTATGAGATTGTATTTCATTGGTGCTCTATTATTTAGATTATCAATCATTAGTACTTGTTGCTCTGCTTCTTTATAAACTTTTTTTTCCCAATTTCTATTTCTTCTACATATTTGAAATAGTCAAAGGAGGTGATTCTAGTGCTTTGTTTAATTTCTCATTAGATCTGTGCATCCCTTTAGATAGCTTGATTGCATGCCTAATGGTGGGTTTTTACCATCAGCCAACCATTTCATACCCAAACCCAAAACTGGCCACTTGAACTCAATTGCAAAAGGCTTGTACTACAATGACCATAGAGTAGTTGAGTTTTACAGAGAGACCCCCCTCCGATTTTAAGGGCCAAATTCAACCTAGAAGAGGTTTTGTGGTTACCTTAGGGTTTTTCCCTACAACTAGCATTTTCCCTAAGTGATAATAGTTGTCACGTGTGTCTTCATGAGTGTATGATTCATTATGCATTGTGATGTGATTTTTGTGCATACATGTCAGTTACATATGTCTTATGTATGTTGGTGTACTATGTTCTTATTGTGCATGCATGACGGTGGTCATTGTTTCAGTTTTTTCGCCATCTCTAAGTTGATGGTGTTTGTTGTTGGATGTGATCGTGGTGACTACAGGTCAGTTATAAATTTGTTATGCATGCCAGTGTCTATATGTTGTTACTTATTCATTTTCATTGTTATGGTTTTTCTCCATCAAGTAATTTTATGAAATTAGGTCATCATGATTTTTTTGTTATGTTATGATCGTAATATGTTCGTTGAGATAGAGAAGGAGATGCAAATCATCAAAGTGAAGTTGTTAGATTAGACTTTGGGGTAAGATGAGATTTTCATACAAGTATTGTATGTTTGGCATGGTGTTATCTTGGTAAATGGATTTTATAAGAATTAGGGTTATATACATGTTTTTCATCTTATTTTTGTTGTGATTACATGTATGAAAAATTCTAGTTGATTAGTTTAGTTATATGCATTATGATTATGTGTATACCTTTCATTCTATTAATGTTATGGTCACATACATGATAGATGTTAGTCAAATAGTGTGATCATATGTACATGGGTTGGTCAATCATGCATGGCATTAACTTCATGACCATGTTATATGTTGTTAATGATTATGTTATGTGATTAACTTGTTTTTGTTATATGTTAGTTAACTTCATGATTAATGTTATTGCTTTTAATATCTTCATGTTATATGTACCATGCTTGTTTGATTGGCCTATGAAGATGGTTATGGTTATGAATTTCAGGTATGATATGATATAGCTGTGATATTTGGTTGTACTAATATAGACTGAATATGCATATGTGATTGTTATAAATGAGTGAGAAATTTGTATGAGTTTATGATGTGAACATGTTAGCTAGTTACTGTTATGGATATCATGACCTTATTTATGTTTGAGTTGATATATTAAGAAGTTATATTTTGATAATATAGATTGATTATGCAGAAAGGATAGCCTCCCCTGAGAAACATTAAAGTGTGAGTTTTCTTATGTCCTCTATCTAGTGTTGAGTTTTTGCTGTCTCTTATGTTGTCTAGTTGATTTATCTAACATTGTATGTTTATAGTTTGTTTGAAAATTTGATTAATGACATGACATGAGCGTGTGCCTATAAGATTGCATGAAGTAATGATATTGTTTTAAAACAATTGTAATAACACGTATGCATTGAGACAATTGACATGAACTTGAGTGTAAATAGGTGATAGTTGTAGCATCATGTATTATCAATTATGACTATGAGTTGATTGTTGATTATGACATGGTTATTAGACTTTGTAAATGTTGATTCCAAATTAATAGATATGTTGTCTTGATATTTGGAATATGTGACTGACATGTGTATGTTCAGTTACAAGGCAACGTGATTGGCACAACCAATTAAGGTAACTAGCTTGTTGTTATGTTCATTTATGCACTGAAATTTATGTGTTTATAGTAGTATGATGCAAGGGATTGCATGGAAAAAGAGATTGCCATGAAATATTTGGAAAGGTTGGGTTGAGTTTTCCCCGGGAAGAACTCGAAATCATGGGGATTGAGACATGGGTTTTTTCTAGTATTGTGATTTTAGTCTCTTGTGATTTGTTGCACTTGATTTATAGTCTTGATTGCATCTAGTGCATGGCCGTGCCACTTTGTTGGGGTGTCATATTGCTTTTTTTTTCTCATGGTATTCTTCTTATTTGTTTTTCTTCTTTCCTTTTATGTTTTTAGGGTCTTTGGAATTGGCTGGGAAAGAGGAAAGTTAATGGATCTCGGGGAGAGCTTTATGGTACCCAACAGGAAATGTAAGAATTGAATGAAGCTGAGTGCATGAGTAAAGGGTAGCAGAAGGTAAGAATCTGATAATAAGTTGGATTAGTTGGGTCCATTATGGTAAATTGATGGTTGTAGTATATAAATGAGAAAGGAAACAAAAAGGTAAAGAAACTGGATCTGACATGTTAGATTCCTGGGCTATGTTGGGAACTGTTGTTCTCAATGTTGTGCATGTTGTGTACAAACAAAGGAATTTATATTAACTTATACCTTATCATATCTTGAAAATATGTTGTGATAATGATTATGTTGACGTTTATATTTGTGTACATATATGTATGTATGTATCTATGTCATGTCTGATAGTGTCGTCATCAATTATGATTGTTTAATGATAATGTTTATATGTATATATGTGTGTATGTATGCCATTATGTGAGAAGATAATTATTGTTTTATGCTAGTGATTCTATATATGTATGTATCTATGTATATATGTCACTATATGGTAGGGTATTCAAGGATCATTCTTCTGGAGGAATGATTTCTCATGTAGGTGAATGAGAAGAAAATGTTCTTGGTCTTATGAGGAATCAAGTGGGAAGTGTAACCTTGACAGATCTATGAGGTAAGTATCACGTGGATATGAATTGATATTATATTCTTGTAATATGCCTATGTTAATGTTATGGACGTGTAATGTTGAGGGATACATCAATGAAGTGAAGGTAATGTGATCTGCAGCATGCTAGGATAGACATGGACAGTGGAAATACATTAGAAGAAAGGTTGATTATGGGGTCATGTGTGGTCTGTGGATGTGCAATACTACTATTGTGTATATGTTGCACATGTTTTATATTTAGTTATTGTACCTACGGTGATGCGTACAAGTAACATATGCATTATTATGTACATATGATGTTGTATTCCTGTTGTATAAATGGCGTTGTGTGTATATTTCATATGTAGAGCTATCCATAGATGGTGTTATGTACATGTTGGATATGCATTATTGTATACATATTGTGTTCTTCACATGTTGGACATGCATTGTTGTGTTCATATGTTCTTGTGTGCATCTTCGATATGTGGTGTTGTGTACGTGTGGTGCTATGTATATGTTATATATGTAGTGCTATGTACATATGCTATTGTGTGCTTATTGTATATATGGTGTTGTGTGAATGATTGTGCATGTGGTGTTGTCCACATGTTGTACATGTGGTGTTATGTGTAGGTGGTGTCGTGTAATTGTTGTGCATGTGCTGTTGTGTACATTTGGTGTAATATACATGTTGTGCATGTTGCACTATGTACATGTGGTGTCGTGTACATGTTGTGCATGTGGTGTTGTGTACATGTGGTATTTTGTACACATTGTATAGGTGGTGCAGTGTAAATTTTCATTATGTGCACATTGTGCAGGTTGTCTCGTGCACATGTGATATTGTGTAGACGTTGTGTAGGTAGTGTTATGTACAAGTGGTATTGTGTACATGTTGTGCATATGGTACTAATCTACATGTGGTATTTTTTTCATGTCGTACATGATGTGTTGCGAGCATGTGGTACTATTTATGTGCATGGTGTAGTTGTTGTATAGTAAATTATGTATACATTGTGTTGTACTCCGTATATGTAGAATTATTGTGTTTTGTTGTAGACTGGATGTATGTGTATGTGTTTTTTTTTATCGTGCACCAAGTGTAGGTGTATGTGTCACATGCTGGTGCAAGCATATGTATTGTGTTGTATTGTACATCAGGTGTAGGTGTATATGTTGTATGTCGGTGTGGGTGTGTCTATTGTATGGTGTTGTATGCCATATGTGGGTGTACGTGTTGTGATGTGCACTATGTGTATGTGTACATCATTGAGGGCAAGAAAAGGAACTATGTGTTTTTGGGGTTTGGAAACTGATCCGATATGCGTAAATAAAGGAACAATTAAATGATAAGTATCAACATTTGATTTATTTTTTGTTATAAATGTGATTTATGATTCTAACTTATGATGGTTACATGTGATTTATTAGTATGGTTTATGGTGATTTCATGCAATTCATGATTTTAATTTATGATGGTTGTGTTTTGAGCTAACTAGATGTGATATGTTTATACATGATGATTGATCAAATAGCTATTTTGACTTGTGTTGGTAGGAAGTGAACAAGATTGCAAGTGTACCTTATTGATGAACTATTAATGAGGTATGATTTGAATTTATTCAAATTTATTTTCAATCTAATGGAAATTATGTGCTACGTACAGCATGTAATTCCCAGTTTGGGATGGTTGAAATTGATTACAAGAATTGGCAGTAGCAGAAAAAGGAATTGAAACATGCAACAATATGATGGTGAAGCATTTCAGAGGAAGGGCCACTATGGGAAAATAGTATTGAATAGTTTCCATTGATTTCCATGAGCATGCTATGAGCGGTATGATGGTTTTGAGGTAGGGATATGCCTTGGTTTTTGAATATTTTGATGTGAGGAAGCCTTCCTAAGGGATGGACTTCCTAGGATGGGGGTGCTAGCAGAGCTTGGAAGGTGTGTGACTATATGGAAGGGGGTGACTAGATTTCTCAAGGGACTATATAGAAGAGAAGGGTAGGTTGAGGATGGATTTGTTTTCGTAATTAACATTTCCAGATGTAATCAAATGCAAATTGGGAGTGTCCCCTGGAACAATGAGCTGGTAACTGTTCACCGAGGTTACAGTAGCACAAGTTTGTAGCATTGGACATTGGATGGACAATTTGACTCTAGAAGTGCATTCTCGACTTCCTTGGAAGGAAGTAAATCCTTGTATTAATTTGAGAGTGGAGGTGTGAACCTCTGGATTCCCTTATTTCGAATACATGGATCATATCCTTTTATTTGATGGTTGAGAAAATGGGCCTATATATGTGTGCGTATATCATTCAAAATATTGTATCAAGATGGATTTATAAAGCTTCGGTATAATTATTTTTCGGTTGATTAAAATGTTTATAAGTGTATATGTGGTTGTCATTGTAAATATCGTAATGACTTGTGTTATAAATCTCTAGTAAACGATTTCTTTGTCATGTTTTCAACAGTGTTCATTGTAAATACAACAACGAGCTATGCTATAAAGCTCCATGGGAAGTGTGTTTTATTTTCAGCGGTTTGTTGGATTTTAGGTGTCATTGAACACCGAGGATGGTGTCCCCCCAACAAGGAGGGTTCTATAACAACCCTGGAAAAAAAAAATGTAAAAGAAGTATAATACCAAGGTCATGCAACATGTATTGCATGATGAATGGTGGGGAAAACATCCTAGAGGGTGTTCATTTTAGTTATTGAGGCTAAAGGAATTTCACAGAGTCAATGGAAAATACTTTAGAAAGGCATCAGACATTAATTGGCATATTATTTATGAAAATAGTGGAAAATAGGAGTAAAGGGAGGTGAAAGGTCACAGGTTGCACGTGAGGAGGAAAATGAAGGAAAATAATGGAAAATGAAGAAGATAGAGGACTCATTGATAAAAAGGCTTTTCTGGATTAGTGGGACATTCTTTTCTTACACTTATGCCTTTCATTATATTCTATCTTGCTCTCACATACTCTTGGATACTTAGGCTTTTCTTGGAGCACTCTTGGAGGAGTGTCACATACTTTGGATTTCGAGGAAGAAGGAAAATGAAAGGCATGAAAGCGCAAGAGGATATTAGGATCATCAACTATAGTTGGATTGATTTGCAGGTATCAAGTTGCATGGATGGTTTCCTTGCTATTTTTGGCATGCATGACACATGCATGTTATTTCTTGGTTATGATCTGTCATTGGCATGGAAGGTTGCGTGGATTGACCATGGATTTTCCTAGCCTTTCCATTTCATGGATAAACTGTTGTGGGTTCAATTAATTTCTTATTATTATAGTTGGTTCTCATGTGATTTTGGTTGTGGGTTGATTTATTAGTTCCTGGAAGCATTGGTTAGACAAATTCTCTAAAAGAACTTTAACACTTTGGTTGAGCTACTAGTCCTCTAGCCATGGTTTAACAAACACTCTAGAAGCCCTATAATAGCTTGGGTTGAGTTACTAATCATGGAGCCTTGATTGGAAAATAGTCTAGAGCCCTTGGTGGGTTGAGTTATTACTCTTGGAGCCTTCGTTGGACAAATGCTCTAGAGCCTCACAGTAGTTGTGGGTTGAGTTACTAGTCCTGGAGCCTTGGTTGGGCAAACCATCTGGAACCCCACAATAGTCGTGGGTTTGGTTATTAGTCCTAGAAGTTGGATTGGAAAAAACACTCTAGATCCTGTACAAATTTGGTATATATCAATCTGGTGATGGTTAGTGATGTTCAACTATGATGTGGAATCACTGGTTGAGGGTTAAGGTGGTTTTTCCACTCAAAGCCCTGGTTTGGCTATGATTGATGATTTTTATGAGATTCCGAATTAATTCTTGGAATATGGCATGGGAGTGGTTGGATGAAGAAATATTTGGCTCAGCCATGTCTATGCTCGCATGGAACATGGAAGTCCCAGAATTGCTTGCATTTTTATTATGGCAACAATAACTCTTTTCATCTTATGTTTATGGGTATATATTCTTATTATTTTGTGGCTTATATGGTTGTTATGTGCTCATCAATTATGTTTCTTATATGTTGGTTATGAATGTGTTTTATGATTTTGATGACGTATGGCTCTCATCATGTTTTGATTCATTAATGAATGAACAATGTATATATACCCCAATGGATGATATTGCAGTTAATGTGATGAGACAACAATTCTTCTTAGCAATTCTCAAATAAGAATGAGACCCACATGCTCAGATCTATTATTTAAGCATGTATATTACATGTTTGTGATATGTTTAACGAAATTGTTGTCATGGCTTATATGGGTCGAATCAAGTCCTTATTCAAGTGTTTCCTTGAAAAACATTATTCTGTTATTATATTTCATTTCTGATCTTGTCATTGATTTATAGGTAGTGAACTAGGCTGTAGGCCTAAAAACGTGGCTCAAATCTTGAGGACGCTGCCACAGGTTTATGGGAAAAAGTCCCTATATGCATGTATGACTATGTTGTGGGAGCGTCTAGAGCCTCCCGGATGCATGCTTACCCATATCAGAGGGTATTATAGTGGTAAAATAGTTTAAAATCTCAGTGGGACCTAGTTACTTGAGTGGTTAGGATCACTTTTGGAAGTTCTGTTGCTGATGTGGAAGGTTTGTTTGATGTTTTTCCATTGATTCCACTTTCTTAAGGTCACCTAGGAGGTTGGATCAAATCATAGTAACTTTTTTCCTGATTCATGTTTATGTCGGAATGAAAAAGAATACACATATAACCATAAATAAAAATATGCAGCAGAAATAACACTTCATTTCATTAATATCAAAGAACTAAAATTTGTTTACAGATAGAATGGAAATAAACTAGCTAGGGCGTTGCTAGCTTATCTCTAAGAAGATATGTGGTGGATACAGGCCTATGAACAATGTTACAAAGAGGCTATAGGGCCTATTTATTATTGAAAAATAATGAAAAACCCTAAAAATCTAGAACCATAACCCTAGGAGATGAAGTTCTAAAAATATGGGCCTCGTTTGGGTAAATTGGTGCATCAACTTCCCAGGGATTTAACTTTGGCATACGATCTCCATTTTACCCATACAATGCCTTGTTAGAAAGATATATATGAGGATTACAACTCTTTGTGTGAGAAAATTTGAATGAAATTCCAGGTTTCTCCCAGTTTTCCCAAAAAACGTCGTTTACGGCCTCAAAATGGATACAAAAGTTCACGACAGGAAAAATTGCTGAAAGTAGTAAACTGTGCTAAAATTAAGGAAACTGAAAAACTAAAAGAAACAATTGTGGGGCCCTAAGTGAAATAGGAAGGTTTCCATCAATATCCACTTGGATCATTCCTTTCCCCTTAGGAAGCAATGGTACCTATTGCATTGAGGTCCTCCATGAGATGATGAAACTTCTGCTAAACTTGGTCCCTGGTGAATTACTTGCCTTGGTGCAGGAGTTGGCCAAATTTTAAAACCTGATAGAGTTGGATCTTTCATCAGCGAGTGTTATTTATTTTCATATAAATGATACGATCCATGGTGGCTTGTTCAATGTAGTCTCAGTTTAACTCGATTGGAGTGAGTTGTTCTATAATGTCGGAGGTGTCTGGTAGAGGTGGGAAATAGGGCTGAAGGCGGTCCACATTGAACACTGGGTGCAGACCAAGGTATAGTAGAAAACTGAGCTTGAAGGCATTAGCCACTACAACCTTGGTGATGGTGTACAACCCATATCAGAGAGGGCAAAGCTTGCGTTGGGGTCCAGTGAGGTGCTCCTTCTGCAAATGTAGCCACATTTTCTTGCCCACCTTGATGTTGTGTGTCACCTGATGTTGGTCATGTCATTGTGTGACACCTGATGTAGCCACATTTTTTTGCCCACCTTGAAGTTGTGTGGCACCTAATGTTTGTTAAACCATTGGCAGATGTATTGAATGTGCTGAATGAATTTTTTCACTTTGTCAACTTCACACTGGACATGAGTCGAATTGGCCTTAGTAACTACAAATGGCATGGCTACGTCAATGGGACATAGTGGTTGGAATGCCAAGCCCACCTGAGAGGGGTTTTGGTTGGTTGAGTTGTAGAGAGCCCAATTATAACTATGTTTTACATAAGGAAGGATCTCATCTCATGTGTGTGGATGCTTTGAATTTTATATGTGGAGAATGTGTACGATCATAGTGTTGATGACCTCTCTCTGGCTATTGGTTTGAGGATGCAAAGCTGTGGACATGGTGATATTTTTGTTTAGCATTGACCAGAGGTTGGACCCAAATGTGTTGAGGAACTTTCTCTCTTGATGTGAGACGATAGACTGTGGGATCCCAAAATGCACCCACACTCATTCAAAGAAGGCTTTAGTAGTGGATTTTGTTGTGATATTCTTCTTGCAGGATACCATAATGGACATCTTCGAGAATTTGTCGATGACCACGAAAAAACATCCATTTTCAAGTTTAATATAAGGAAGACTTGACATGTAATCCATGGATATGGATTCTGAAGGTTAACTAGGGGTAGGTAGCGGAGTATAGAGGCCTTGCTTCTTGATGGTCATTTGGGAAATGGTGCAAGAAATGTAGGATCTCATATACTTCCCGACATTCTATTGAAGGTTCAGCCAATATAAATACTTCTGCAGTATTGCCATTGTTTTCTTGACCCCAAAATTCCTAGCGACCCGACTATAGTGTGCTTCCAAAATCATACTGGAACACTCGCTTGAAGGAACACAGAGGTGTCCAAGGTGACATAGCAATGTAGCCTGGAGGTGAAAATTCAGAATTACCCTCCAAGAGTGTCTTGTATGTGTGGCTGAATTCTAGAAACAACCAA
Organism: Pinus albicaulis; assembly: GCA_034641835.2. Taxonomy (NCBI): domain Eukaryota; kingdom Viridiplantae; phylum Streptophyta; class Pinopsida; order Pinales; family Pinaceae; genus Pinus; species Pinus albicaulis. The sequence continues at coordinate 1,335,264,504 of CM076580.1, read as the reverse complement.
TTAGAAGTCTCATTCCCACAAGAATGGAGAATGGTGGTTGGCACCACAATTAGTGGTCGGCTGAGGTAGTATGTAACACTATTGGTGTTGGTTTTCTTGTACTTGATTTTAAAATGAAATTGTTGTAGATATGTTGACCATTTCTGATGGAAATCATTCTACAACTTCCCTTGTATATGTATGAACTATAGGTGTCAGTGGTCTATGTGGATGACCATTTCCTTCCCCAAAATCTAATTCTTCCATTTTCAGCAAGTGTGGACAATGGAATACATTTATTTTTCATAAGCGGGATAGTTTCTAACTCTGTTGGATAGTGTCTCACTGAGATATGCCACTGAATGACCCTATAGAGTAAGAGGTGCCCCAATAGCATAGTCATAGGCATTTTTCTCTATATGAAATGGTTGTTTCAAGTTTGGTAATGTGAGAATTTGGGTAGAGAAGACGTGATGTTTCAATTCTATGAACAAATTCTGTTGAGATTTTGACGAAAATAAGTTTTCTTTCACTTCTCCCTTGGTTACTTCACTCATGTTCCAAGTGATATGAGAGAATCCCAACACGGACCTGCGGTAGAAATTAAAAATACCAAAAAAGTTGGAAAGCTTTGTTAGAGTGGTTGATGCTGGCCAATCCTGAATAACTTGGATCTTGGTTGGATCCACATGCAACCCATGCTCATGAATAATGTATCCTAGGTAATGAACCTAGGTTATGCCAAAAGTGCATTTCTCCAAATTGACAAACAACTTGTGTTTTCATAGTGTTTGAAGGACCAGTCAGATGTGGTGGAGGTGCTCTTCCCAATTTTGGATGAAGATCAAGATGTCATCCAAGTACACTACTACACATGAGTTGGTGAATGGTCGGAAGATGTTGTCCATCAACCTCATGAAGATTGTGGGAGCATTCGTTAACCCAAAAGGCATGACCAGCCATTTGAGAAGGCCCTCCTTGGATTTGAAGGAAGTCTTCCATGCATCGAAGGGTTTGATTGCTACCTGGTAATACCCAAAATTCAAATCAATCTTTCTAAAATATTTCACCCCTTTGATTTGGTCCAGAAGGCATCAATCCATGTGATCGGGTAAGTATTCTAGATAATGATATTTTTCAGCACTCGATAGTCAATACAGAGTCTCCAAGTCCCATCGTTCTTCTATACCAACATGATCATACTCCCATAGGCTTATGTGCTCGGCTGGATGTAACCTTTCTGCAGCAACTCCTGAATCCAGTTCTTGATTTCATCATTCTCTAGAAAAAAACACCAATAGATCAGTCCATTGGGCAGCAACGCACCTGAGGTCAGATCGATGGGGTGCTTCACCTGTCAGTGCAGAGGCACCCCTATGGGTGAGATGAAGATGTCCTCGTACTCCACAACCTTCTTCATTTGTTGTTGTCATGTAGAGGATCAATGTCTGGAGGTCTTGGCCACATTATTCTTCTTGCCTTGAGGGAGGATCATCGAGAAAACAAATTTCCTGGTTTTTGAAATGAGCTTACTGCAATTTTTTGAAGTAACCAAAGATATAGTGGCACGTGGTGATAACTCTAGCATCCTATACAAATTATTTCCTAAAGTAACAATAACAGTGCGAGGTCGGGACTCATACACAACATGTCACTTCCAAAAATATATTTGGCCTAATAATACATCACAAACATCAAGAGGATCAATGTCACATAATACCTCATCCATGAAGGGCTTGATGTTGTAAGGAAGGCAGCACCAGTAGTTGACGTAGAGATCCCGTCCTAGGTGAAGCCACTCGATGGTGTACCATTGTGGCTTTGTTGTGGTTAGCAAGACCAACCGATTAACAACCTCTGCTGAAATGAGGTTATTTTGGCTCCCACTGTCGACAATGAACTGTAGCGGGGAACCCTTTACCCACATCTGGGAGTGGAAGAGAAGCTCCTCCTCCTCTGGATCTTCTGGTTCCTCTTTCTGCATCTTCATAGTGGAAACGATGGCGTTGGGATCTGAATCGATAATCTGCTTCCATTTTTCACTCACCTTGTTGGGTTCTAATTTAGTGTTGGAGCATCGATTTGATTCATAAGCCTTAATCTCGGCCACCAGTGAATCCTTGGCCCCACACTCACTTGTGTTGTGAGTGCAGCTCTTATGGAACTCACACCACTTTCTCGTGTCCTTCTTCGACTTCACAGTGTTTTTCTTTTCTTGCAGCTTTGGTAGGTTTTCTTGTGTCGCCATGCCTTGGATTTTTGCTTTGTTTTACAGTTTTGGGGCACTTTTCGTTTATTTTGATTTAGAGATCCAAAGTCTCGCTTCTTCTATTTGAATTTCTGCTCAATCTTGGTAGCATACTGGTATGTCGTACCAAGCGAGGAGATGTTGAGGATCTCCATTTCCTCTTGAATGTATCTACGTAGTCAGTTGTGGTACATCAGCATCAAATGTTTCTCTGAATCTTTGATACCCAACTTTGTGTGTAGGGTATGGAATAGATTCGTCAGATCATGCACATCTTGATACCTTTGTTGCCGCACCATAGTCGATTGTATGTACTTGTCCTCATAGCTCCCCATGGGATTATATTGTTCCTTGATGACGTCTTGGAAATAAATTCAAGTGTGTACGACCGAGAATAGAGAGGGTTCCCCCTCATCCTTTTTCTCACAGTAGGTTTCCGACTAGTCCTTGACATGGAGGGCAGTTTCGAGGAGTTCAAAAATAATCTTCTCCCAATCAGAAAGGTCATGAACTAAGAAATATCATTCTAAAATATTCAACCATCTATCTATGATGTCTACATCTATCTAGCCCTCAAATATGGGAATGTCAAAGTTTACTTGTACATTAAAAGGAGTAGTGCCTTGAGACTGCCTTCTGGATGTGGATGTGCTGTCGGTGGGCAATCATTGAAGGATCCGGGAAAATTTATCCATCATCGCGTTCCTCTATTTTTTTAGGGCCTCCGCGAGCAATATTTTGAAAGGATATCCTGCTCCCTCGTCTTTATTTTCATCCCCTGTGGTTGGTCATTAGGGTTTGTGAGGCTGATCTTGCAAAGGTTCGACCAGATGGAGCCCTAAATCCTTTTACCTTGACCTCACTGTGGACATGCAAAGAAGGATCGAGAAAGAGAAAACTTCTCTGATAATACTGATCTGAATTTATGCACGAAAAAAATAGAATACACATATAACCACATATACAAATATGTAGCGGAAATGATTTCTTCATTTCATTAATATTGAAGAACTAAAATTTGCTTACAAACATAATGAAAAAGCTAGCTAGGGTGCTAGTAGCATATCTACAAGAAGAAATTTGGTGGCTACAACCCTCTAAACTGTGTTACAATGAGTCTCGAGGGCCTATTTATTAGTGAGAAACAATGGAAAATGCAAACCATCCAAAAACCTAACCCTAGGAGATGAAGCACCAAAACTATTGGCCACATTTGAGTAAATTGGTACATCAACTTCCGAGGGATGTAAATTTGGCATAAGATCTTTGTTTGACGTGCATAATACCTCATTAGAAATATATATTCGAGGACTAAAACTTTTGATTAGAGAAACATCAAAGAATCTCTCATGTTGCTCCCAGTTTTCCCAAAAAACCTCGTTTAGGGCCTCAAAATGATTCTGGAAGCTCACGAACTGAAAAAACTGCTAAAAATAGTAAACTATGCTACAATTAAGAAAAATGAAAAACTGAAAGAAACAATGGTAGGGCCCCCAGTGGAATAGGTGGGTGGCCACCAATATCCATCTAGATCATCGACACATGTTTACCCTAATTGCTCAGTTACTTAGGTAGATGTGGGAGGAGGGTGTTACATAAATACCTTGTATTATTTGGTTATGAGACATTCATGCTCAATACTCGACCCGATATCATGCATTCTAGCTACCTTGAGAACTTCAATCCATAATTCACCTATTACTATGATTTCAATGGTGCATTAAGGTGGTGAATGAGAGTAGGGAGGAAGTTAGTGAATGAGACATAGAGAGATGGAAGTAATGGAGGCCCATATGAGGGAAAAGGAAGAGATGAGAAGATGAAGCTGGTAGTTCTACTCACCCCATTGAAAGTGAGAAATGGAGCTAGTCAAGCAAGCATGAGATAGGATGAAAGAAAATACTATATATAATACAGATATTGACAAGAGAAAACATGGAGGCTAGAACATTCATGTTGTAGTTCAAGGCTAAGAAAGAGTGTGAGATATCCACAATAATGAGGAGTTGCGACAAACATAAAAACATCCCAGAGTAAGAGAATGGTTTCTAAAGCTCATAAGTGAATTACCCAATATTAAGGTGAGCATTAAGGAGATATCATTAAGAGGGAGTCTTGTAGCAAGTGTGTAGATGAGGATGGAATAACACTTACCCTTATTTATTGCATGAAGTAACAACAACCTTTCTACTAATCCCCTTAACACTTTTGCTTCTCACATATAGTGAAATGTAAAAAGTTGATATTCATATACAAATCCATTATTATAATAGTAATATTACATAATAAAATAGTTTCATATAATAATACAAAATATAATATAATTATCTATCAATATTCTTACCTTAAATATAAGTTAAAAGGCAATGATATTTAATAGAGAAAAAAAGAAATCCTTTTTCTTGAGGTAAGAAAAAACATGTTTGCATTCTCCATAATACATGTTTGCATTCCTCATCTTCATATTGTTTATCTAATTTTCTCGTTAATTTCAATGAACATGGGGTTTTGGTATTTGTTTTTACGGACATATAAATATGATCAATCATATCAACTAGAACTTGATAAAAAAATATGCCCACGGCAAATATATCGACGATGTTGTTTCTAAATTATATACAAATCATATATATTGCATTTTTTTATATTTCTTAATTATATTAACTTTAGTTTTTGAGTGATATATAACTATTATATTGAAACTTATATTTATTTAATGGAGGTATAAAAGTTAGATGATAATTTTAGAATTTTGATTATAAAAATAACTATTATGTATTGATATATATGAATATATACTAGTTTTCCATTATTATTTAAAAAAAATAACATGATTTTTTATATATATTTTTATCAAGTTATTTCTGATACTTGTAATAAAAACTGACTGTACGGTATTAGTCATGTAATATATACATTCTCTCAGGTAACTGCATTTATTTCAATTCACCGTTCAAATTTAATTAAGTCAGAAATTTATCCGTCTATTTAAAGAATTTCACTTAGGCATATGCATATGATTTGTTATTTAAGATTTTTTTTGAATATTTGATTTTTATAGATAATTAGTATAGATTTATTTTAATTCTGGATTTAGTAAAAGATAAATTAATTTTTTTGTTTTCTCTTAATATTTGGTAGATCTTCAATTAAGATGAATCAAAACTAATTTTATTTCATTTTAAATTAACTATATTTCATATAAATACCACAAATCAATAACATGTTTCATTTTATTATTATTATATTAAAATTATTAGTTTTTATTTCTACCGAATGAAAATTTGTATATTATATTATATTATTTTTATTTTTATTTAATTTTATATAACTTAATCACAGTTTAAACAAAACATTAATTACAACATTCAACTGCAGACGTTCAGCTATAGAAAATTAAATCGTTAAAGATACATTGAATGTTGTGAAAATACACTGAATTAGAGAGAATTAAATCGTTAAAGATACTTGAATGTTGTGAAGATACACCCGAATTTGAAAACTTAAATGGAACTGTATATATCCTTATGCGATGTTTCGTTTGCTTGTGTCAAAAGTCCAAACCCCTGATTTTTTCTAATGGTTGTAACATGTTATTCCACGAAAGGCTTGATCAATTCCTCTTCAGACATTTACAGGTAAACGAAAGGCTTCAAACATTGATTACTAATGAACTATATGGTCATGTAATAACGTTCATTTCATTCCACCGGTGAATTTTAATAAAATTACATCTTCATCTGTGCAATGTGCACATGTATATGGCTTGTCATTTCAGATATTATTACAAGAGAAAATTAAATAGTTAAACTTACATTGAATGCTGTGAGGATTCACAGAATATGATCAAAGGGAGGGACCTCGAACTTTCTGGTTACAAAGGCCACTTGATGTGCCTGTGTTAAAAAAGTTAGTTCCAAGAGGCAGAGTAAGATGATTGGAAAACGAAAAACACTGGTCCGTTAAACTAACGGGGAAGTAAAGACACGCTGATAGATCCATGAGATCCCTGAGTCGGAGCAGCAGTTTGGGTGGTAGCTTGGGTCGCACAATCCGGTATGGGAAGGAAATGTTGTAATCCTTCGGGGTTATTTGTATATTGTTATAACATCATATAGTTATAGATTAGTTTCTTTTTGGTTATAAAAACATAAGTGAATTCTCTTAATATAAATGTGGTGAAATACGCACCATTTTTCATGATGGAATTCTCCGGTCTTTCTCTAACAGTGGTATCAGAGGTGGATCGAACTCCACTAGCGTCGATAAAGGTTTCATATACTGGTTTTTTGTTTTTAATCACCGAGAAAGGCTTCAAACACTGTTTTTTTGGTTTTGAAGTAGGGAGAAGCGGATTTTTGGCTCGAAGGAGAAGTCGTGTTAAGGCAGGGTCGGCGTGATCTCGATTGGAGTGTTTTGAGTGCGGGCAGGGTGCTGAGAGATGCCATGATCTGCTCAACAAACCGAAACAACGACGATTGTTAGATGCAGATGCTACGGTTTTCGATAAACTCGATAAACTCAATTGCGGTGTGAGGGTCCCTTTTGGTGAGTTAAAAAAAAAAAAAATTCACTGCCTAAGAAATCTCATGATCGAATTTTTGTTTACTGATAACATGGACTGTTGTGAAATTTCATTTATTGGGAATTACCGTCGCACAGCATTAGATTTTTCCTAACCGTCCACGTCTACCCCTTTCGATAGGCAAGGAGGTAGTCAAAAGATTTGACTTGAGATCACACTCCAAGTTTGTTTTTTGGTTATTCATGATTTCTGGTGATTTTTTTATAATCTTTGATGAGTATCAGGGCAGACATCGACAATTCCGTTTGGAGTCTGACCGACGCACTCTTTAATCTTTCGATTTAGATTTTTTTTTTTCTTTTCCTCGAAGTGTGTTGAAATCCGCAGTGCCAGATTGCGCAAGAGAGCTAGCAGTTCTGTAAGTTAAAAAGTATTTTTTTTAAATGTGCCTAAGTTGTGGTTGAATCAGAATTTTGTGATTGTGATCAGCAAAATTAAGAACCAAGAGTTGAATATTAAGAAATGAATCTCATAGTCATGATTCCATTGGCCAAAGATAATATTTGAGATATCAACTTTTACAATTCCATGACTCTATGAGATAAACATATGCCAAACTCGAGTTTGATGCAAGAGACTTGCATGAAGATGAATGAACTAAAGAATATTACTAAATCTGATTAGAAACTGAATTTCAAAAGTTAGAAAGATTACATCTAAAATACCAAGCATATCTCAAAAATAAATTTAAATCGAGGGAAAGCATCCAAAAAGAATAATTGTGTGAGAGAAACCATATATGACTTAGTTATGGGAGCTTACCAGAGTCGTGATATCCTAATATAAACATCAATGGAAGTTAAAGTGCCTTGAATTCCTAACTAATTTTGGAACTTTCAAGGATTGTAAAATTGCATTTCTAAGATTTAATGAGATCATGCATGGTGTGAGGATAGTGTGAGGATAACTGCTACCACGTGTTTCAATAAGGCCATACTATTCACATGATGGATATCATCTCTGTCACTAACTTGACCATATTTTTTAACTTCAACAACCATATTACTTAGGTTGAAATATTCACATAATCGAAAATTTGAAGATGTATGAATCAAATAAATTTTATGAGAAAGCTACTTTGGAGAGTTGGTGATGAGGGATGGAAAGAGTACTTAATGATGTTATTTTTTTCATTTTCATTATGGATAGTCTCACCATCATTTGTCAATATAGAAAATAGAGAACTTAACTCATCAGATTAAGAACTTGACGAGCAAGGAGTAAAGTCGCAAGTAGATACATCAAAGACCCTAGAAAACAAAGGATAGTGAGACGAAGACGAAGTTTGGATAAGGACACCTTGTTTGACTAAATCAGATTCTAGATCTAAAGTAAAGTTTTCATGAGAAACTTAAATATCAAATGATGCACTTGAGAATTTGTGATCACATACATCAACAAATTTATCATCATCAGAATGATTGTTTCCAAGGATATGGATGGATCGAAACAATTTATTTCATTTGATTCACTACCGATACTAGCAGATTGAAAATTATCAAAGAATGGAAGCGCATCTTATTCACTCAGGGGAATTTGAAAAAGAGAAGAAATATTGAAAACATATTCAACTTCTTACTCCTCTACAATGTGACTTCCTTGTATATTATCACAATTTGAACCAACAACTCAAAAATCAAGAGAGTTTGAAAAAATAGTTTGTGGAGCAGATTGATCGGGTGGATCACGGTACTAAGAGGCATCGCATATAGATGATAGAGGATAACAAAAAATTGGATCAGATTTGAGAATAGAGTTATAAATAGTAACATCATATTGCAAAATGAGGAAATTAGTCTTCACCATGGGCTTCATGAGCCATTCTAGGATTTCATTGATTCAATCTGAGTCATGAAAAATGGAAGAAGAATGAGAAGATGGATTAGCAACTTGACTAGTAGATCTCCCAACTTCATTATCATCACAAGGAGGCACTCTAATTGGAACTACAAAAGGATTAGGACAAGGAACAAAAGGATAACTGAATTCCTCCTTTGAAATTAGAGGCTTCTAATGGTGTACAAGTGTTGGGGAAATAAAAAAATTAGGTGGTTTTGATTCACCTTGCAAAGAGATATGAACCAAACACTTAAACTTATGTTTAAATAAATCCTAATTCATATTTTCTCCAGGAAATTCACAGCAAAGGGGAAGGAAATGATCAAATAAATCCTCAATTTATTCATTAGGAATCATTCTTAGTTGATTAATTCTTTTAATAACATACCAGTAATCATACCTATCAAACTCTTTATGGAGCTACTTCGCAACATCATAGAAGTAGTGGGTAATGTATGAAACCATCGATTAAAGTGACCTTAAAATATGAGGGTGAGTAATCTAGCCATGAAATCCTTGCAATGTATTCCATTAATAAGGAAAAAAAAATCAACTTGAAACAAATGTTCACAGAGAGTTAATGAACCCTCACCATCAAACTTAAATTGGGACAAGTTATGAATAAATTTCACAGGGATGGTGAGGTTAAAATATTTAGAAAAACATCTTGGGATTATGATTTTGGGAAGATCCATTTCGAATAAGAGATTCAAAGTAGACTCAATGGGAATAACATGTCGTTTGTCCCTCCTTCCAGAGTCATTTGGCTCATGGTGTTGGAAATCCATCAACCAAGGGGGTCTCCCCAATGTGATCTCCCAATTAGACCTCACATCATTTTGAGTAGGAGCCCCATTCGTGATATCAGTCTGACTTCCATATATTCTTGAAGATTTTCCTTGGCTCTAATTTTCAGCAAGAAAGAGGGGTGCATATGTTTCTTTGAAAAACAAGTAAGTGTGCCTAGTGAGTTTTTGGTTGTGAATGTGTCAATTTTCTTCTACTGTGGGGGGAGAGAGATAAGTGAGACTCTAAGAGATAGGTAATATTACCACCCTAGTATAGACACGTGCAATCAAGAAGGATATCTCTAACATCCAGTGGAATAGTCCACAAAGATTCAATGACCATTACAACCAATGAATAAGAAATATATGTCTAATATCCTCCAGAATAGTCCACAAGAATGTCAGAACTATAGTAATCAGCACAAATAACCAAAATATTTCAACTAGTTTAGGGAAAATGAAAGAAAACATGAATTATAAATATTCACAGAAGAGTTTTACAAATGTTCATGATCCATGCACAAAAGAAATTTGACTAAGTATAGGATCAGTGAGACTGATGTCAATAGTGATAGAGCTTGACTATGATCACACACTTATACACTATGAAGCAACATAGGTCATCATAAACATATGAACACATACTTCCCTCAGTGTGACAACAAGTGCTACAAATTACGAAAAGTGTGACACTAAAGATACAGTGTGCGACGATAATGATGACACTTGTGTGACAATGCTTATAACTTTGGAAATGAGTGAGATATATTTCTACATGGTAAGATCAACTCATTTCTCAAATATATCTTGTTGAAACAACCAATACAAGCTTATGTACATCGTGCTACACCTAACGAGCGAAAATATGATGATTGCTACAATGGTAACGACACTTGGAATATGTCAATGAAAATTAAAGTAACACATGCCAGAGAAAATATAACATGAAAACGACATTAATCAGAGGGAAATAAAGTTAAAGCGACAACCAAAAAAATTAAAATGACACTCGCAAAAAGAAAGTTGCGTGAAAGCAATAGTTGGGAAAATTCATTGAAATAGAAGAAAAAACCCAACTAGAAGTGGGAAACTTTCAATGTCAGTGTGCACTGAGTTTTGACATGGATTGGACATCACACAGGCATAGTCTTGATGGACCATACTATTCTCATTCAATCTTGCATAATAGAATGTGTGGATGTACTTGTTACATATTGAGCATGCATGAGAAAGTGACTTTAACACTTCCAATCCAACAAGGGAGCCCAAAAATGTCAACTTACCAAGAAGTGAATATCGAACAATCAATTGCAGGATAAAAAAAACACTCCAAAATTCAAGTGTAGGAAAGAATTTGCAGGGTGTTTGTTGCAACAGCAAAAATACTAAAAAATAACGTAGCTTGTGGCTCTATGATCATTCAAAAGATTCAAACGAATTAAATGGTTTCATATCATTGTGAATAAAAACTTTATTGGTGATACTTTGGTCAGTTCATAGATCCACACTAATCTAAACTTGCTCTAGAACATGAGGGCTTCAGTGGGGAAAAATACCATACGATGTGCGTTTATATTCGAGGATATATATCAAGGAGAAAATAACATAACATATTGACCATATAATAGGGATTAAAGGGTTTTTATATTGGAAATTATAAAATATGGAGCTCAAATTCAATGAAAAAATATAAACAGGTATAAAAAATGTTAATGAAAAAATATATACCTACAATATGTAGTGAAAGTAGGGGTTTTTTAATTTGTAATGGGTATTGGGTCCATATTGGTAGGGGGTTAAATAATGTGAATTTTAGAGGTATTTTCCAATACGTAGCCAAATTAGGGGTATTGTTTAATATGCCACGAATGCACATGATATGTAGGAGGTTCATTAAGTGAAGCCCCTGTGCCCTACACAATTTCCCATATCATTAATTTGAAATATTATTAAGCCTTTTGAATCATTGTATTCTAAGAGAACCTTATCCAATATGGTGTTCATATATTATGAATACAAATAAATGTCATGAAGGTACTAATTGTAGCATCTACCGGTGTGACTAGTATATGGAATCCAAATTTTAGTCCCTTTATTAGAATAATTCTTCCTTAGGTTCTCATATAAATTATGATAAATTTTAACAACCATGGTTAAAAAATACATGTAAAAAAAATGTAAGACCAAGCTCATAAGATATGTATTCCAAGTTGAATGGTGGGAAAAAAATCGCAGAGTGTGTTGATTTAAATTATTATGGCTAAAGGAAATTGGGAAAGGAAATGGAAAAGACTTAGGAAAGGCATCAATAGATGGTCTAAACCTGCAATTGATAATCCCAAAGCTTTGTTCTTTCATCCTTCAAGAACTCGCTCAAGATTCCTCTCAAAATATCCTTCTAGAAACAAGATAATATTCCTTATGCATGCACAATTATAGTAGTGTTAAAGGGAACACTATTTTCTTTATATGTATTTGAGGTATGTTACGATATTACCTATCATATCAAATAGTTTGGATTCTTGAACTTCCTTCATGAGATATATGGTTGCTCACCTTAATTCAATATTGGGTAAAAGGTCATGGTCTTACCTTAATTTCTATTCTAATTCGCTTTCCTCACTTTGATTTTCCTTTTGACCTTGGAGATAAACCCAATCATTAAATATGATAGTCATCCCTTCTAGGGAACTTATTATGGGTTTCTTAGTGGTTTCCAACCCTTATGATGACGTGAGGTGGTGTTTCAAACATGGGAGTAACTTGTGTTTGCATGTGATTCTCACGGGCCATGTTTCGTTTGTGGGTTATAGATGGTTTAGTTCTACCTCCTAAGATAAACTTTCTCAAAAACATGAAATATTCCTTAAAGTCAAAATATATCTATACTAAGGATTAATCTTTATACGTATTTCTACCATACAAAATCTAACGATAATTAATCACATATATGTTAAAGTAGAATATGAAATAAGCCCTTTTTACACTTGGCTTGTCTCATAGGTACATAGATGGGTGGGTTTGGGAATGCGGTTCACATGAAAATTAATAGGGAATGGATTTAGTGTAAACCTTTCATAAGATCAGAATTCAAACAATGAGAGAGAGAAAAAACCTTTTATATTCAATGTAAAACACATGCATTAACATATAATTGTGATATTTTCCCTTATTTCCAACATAGTCCATCATTCTAGAAAAAACCCTTTTAATGAAGCAGATATATCCATAGTGATCCACTGATATTTTTTCACCAAAAACTATTCCATTTTGGACTTATATATCTCAAAACTATGCTCATTGAATTTATGCATCTATATCTTTAAATTAAATTATTTTATTACACCATAGGAATCATTTCGATATATCTCCCATTTTAATGGGGTCTATCACATTTTGAGAAAAACACATTAGCCATAAAAGTTTCCCATTGATACCAAAAGTAATTTAATACAAAACATAGGTTTTAACCATATATAGTTAATTGTTTCAAAAAGACTCTTAATAAAATGAAAAATATTCAATGTAAAACACATGCACATTAACATATAATTGTGATATTTTACCTTCTTTCAAACTTAGTCCATCCTTCTAGAAAAATCCTTTTTAATGAAGCAGATATATCCATAGTGATCCATTGATATTTGTTCACCAAAACTATGTTCATTGAGTTTATGCATCTATATCTGTAAACTACTCAACTATTTAATTACACTATAGGAATCATTTCGATATATCTCCCATTTTAATGGGGTCTATCACGTTTCGAGAAAAACGCATTAGCCATAAATGTTTCCCATTGAAACCAAAAGTGATCTGATACAAAAAATAGGTTTTAACCTTATATAGTTAATTATTTCAAATAGATTCTTAATAAAATGAAAAATATTCAATGTAAAACAATAAATTAACATATAATTGTGATATTTTCCCTTCTTTCCAACTTAGTGGACATCCTTCTATAAAAATCCCTTTTAATGAAGAATATATATCCGTGGTGATCCACTAATATTTTTTCACCAACAACTATTCCATTTTGGACTTATATATCTCAAAACTATGCTCATTGAACTTATGCATCTATATATTTAAACTAATAAACTATTTTATTACATCATAGGAATCATTTCGATATATCTCCCATTTTAATGGGGTCTATCACATTTCAAGAAAAACACATTAGCCATAAAAGTTCCCCATTTAAACCAAAACTAATTTGATACAAAACATAGGTTTTCACCTTATATAGTTAATTGTTTCAAATAGATTCTTAATAAAATAAAAAATATTATATATAAAACACATGCAGATTAACATATAATTGTGATATTTTCCCTTCTTTTCAACTTATTCCATGCTTCTTGAAAAATTCCTTTTAATGAAGCAGATATATCGATAGTGATCCACTGATATTTGTTCACCAACAACTATTCCATTTTGGACTTATATATCTCAAAACTATGCACATTGAATTTATGCATCTATATCTTTAAACTAATCAACTATTTTATTACCATATGAACCATTTCGATATATCTCCCATTTTAATGGGGTCTATCACATTTCAAGAAAAGAACATTAGCCATAAAAGTTTCCTATTGAAACCAAAAGTGATTTGATATTGTTGTGAAACCAGCTCCAAAATAGAAGAAAAGAGATATCAATGCCTTAGAAATAAGTCAATTCGAGGGGCAACCTCCAATACATTACATGAATGAAGAATTCTTGTATGATAAAAATGACCAAAACCTCATTTTATATATAGGAGTTCATGGGGCCACAATATAATCCTGGTGGGGCCACAATGTAATCCTAGCTGACCTAACAATAATAATGTAACAGCACAATAATAACAGTATGGCGGTTACAAGGGTACAAAAATAATAATAAGGGGGGAAACACTAACATAATAAGGGACTACACTATTAATATGGGGACTTAACATGCCCCTCTCATTCAAACAATTGTTGTCGTCAACGCTTGATTATTTCTTGATGCTTCTGTATAAAATTCTTATCCTCCCATGTGGAATCTTCTACAGCAAATTTCTTCCACTTGCTGAGATAGTATGAAATTGATTTTACTTGTCGAGTTCTTGTTTCTATCACTTCTTCAAAACTTCGTTCGATGTGATGTTGATCTTCTTGTTGTTTCATTAGATTCTGCACCAAAGTTTGGTTATCCTTTGAGAGTTGGAGAAATTGTTGTTGATACTCGATGTGATCTTCCACTAATTTATCATCCATATTAGCTATTATTTGATCCTTCAAACCATCCAACTTATCCTCCATTTATACTTTTAAAACATCTATATCATCTTTGGTTGCTCTTTGTATGATCAAAATTTGTTGCACTTGGTACCGTAATTTTGATATCTCATACTACAATTCTTCCTCTTCATGCATCATAGTATAGCTTTCTGAGGGCTTAATGGTCCTGGAATTATTTTTTTGAGGCATTATAGAACCCAATACTAATAAAAATTCTAAAATATTCCCTTGGAATCACTTCAAACTGCTTTTTCAAACAAACGTTATGCAATTTTAAAAACCAAATACACGCCTTTTTCTTTCTTTTAAGAAGCTCGATATTGAAACTGAATTATCTATGTGATTTCAGATCCTCACTAACTAAAATTTGGCCCTGAAGTAGCCCTCTAAATCTTCTTTCGAATACCACAGGTCTGACCTAATTTGGACTATTCAAGGCAACGTTATGTCCAACCTCCCACAATAACCTAATTATGGACTGGTTCAGTAGTGCAAACTTGTACGACTTTCCATGTGTCATTGTTTCCTCATTCGGCACTAAAATTTATAGACGTGAAACTAAATTCCGTGTACTTCCAATCACTCTTTACATAATTCCAATCCGATGCTCAGAGAGAGAGTTATGAATATTTTCCCACGATCACCTCTTTGAGATGAAATTCAAGAGCATGAAAAAGACCTAACTTCCAAAAATCATATCTCAAAAAATATTGTGAACCAAGCTCTGAAATTTTGCGAAGATGTTCCTCAAGATTTTAGCTTCGCACTCTACAGATTTCAACTTTTTCACCTTCGCAGAAAAGAATTTATAGCGAAAATGCCACGATGACCTTTTTAAGTGAAATTCAGGAGCCTGCAAAAATACCTAACTTCCACAGATCATATCTTAGAAAATATTGCCAACCAAGCTCTGAAATTTCGCGATGATGTTCCTTAGGATTTCGACTTTACACTCTAAAAATTCCAGCTTCTGAACCTTCGTATTAAAAACGTTATAGTGAAAATGCCACGATGACCTGTTTGGAGCAACGAAACCTTAGAATCCAAAGCTCTGATACCAAATGTTGTGAAACCAGCTCCGAAAATAGAAGAAAAGAGACATCAACGCCTTAGAAATAAGCCACTTTGGGAGGGAAACCTCCAATACATGACATGAATGAAAAATTCTTGGATGATACAAATGAACAAAACCTCCTTCTATATATAGGAGTTCATGGGGCCACAATATAATCCTAGTGGGGCCACAATGTAATCTTAGCCGACCTAACAATAATAATGTAAGGGCACAATAATAACAATATGTGGGTTACAGGGGTACAACAATAACAATAAGGGGGGCTACGATAACATAATAAGGGACTACACTATTAATATAGGGACTTAACAGATACAAAACATAGGTTTTAACCTTATATAGTTAATTGTTTCAAATACATTCTTAATAAAATGAAACATATTCAATGCAAAACACATGCATTAACATATAATTGTGATATCTTCCCTTCTTTCCAACTTAGTGGACATCCTTCTAGAAAAACCCTTTTAATGAAGAAGATATATCCATAGTGATCCATTTATATTTGTTCACCAAAAACTATTCCATTTTGGACTTATATATCTCAAAACTATGCTCATTGAGTTTATACATTTATGTCTTTAAACTACTCAAATATTTTATTTCACAATAGGAATCAATTCAATATATCTCCCATTTTAATGGGGTCTATCACATTTCAAGAAAAAAACACATTAGCCATAAAAGTTTCCCATTGAAACCAAAAGTAATTTGATACAAAACATAGGTTTTAACCTTATATAGTTAATTTTTTCAAATATATTCTTAATAAAATGAAAAATATTCAATGTAAAATACATGTATTAACATATAATTGTGATATTTTCCCTTCTTTCCAACTAAGTCCATCCTTCTAGAAAAATCTCCTTTAATGAAGCAGATATATCCATAGTGATCCACTGATATTTGTTCACCAACAACTATTATATTTTGGACTTATATATCTCAAAACTATGCTCAATGAATTTATGCATCTATATCTTTAGACTACTCAACTATCTTATTACGTCATAGGAATCATTTCGATATATCTCCCATTTTAATGGGGTCTATCACATTTCGAGAAAAACACATGAAGACATAAAAGTTTCCCATTGAAACCAAAAGTAATTTCATACAAAACATAGGTTTTAACCTTATATAGTTAATTGTTTCAAATATATTCTTAATAAAATGAGAAAAATTCAATGTAAAACACATGCATTAGCATATAATTTTCTCGAGAAACCCAAAATGAGAAGATCATTTTTTTTTTAGTATATTAATTTTTAGACCACACACACACACACACAGATATATATATATATATATATATCCCGCAACAATTATAAACTACCAATCCATTACCTTGGATCAGATAAAACTTTAGTTATTTAACTAAAATTGTAGAACCATGGGGTAAACTACCGTGCAATAGAAAAATGCTACAAGAAAAAACCATGTGATGAAAACCATCATAAAGGGACAACTCGTTTTCCCCAAAAACGTTTTTTTGGGGCACTACCCCTAAACACCTGTGTCTAGGGAATTTTTTGTCTATATGAAACCCTAAAGTGGGGGTCCTTTCCTCCCATTTTATTCCCACCACTATGCTTAGAGAAATATATAGTGCATGGGGGTATTAACATAAATAATATAACACATACCAAATATCCAATAATTATCCTTAATGTGACCATCAATGTTGCAATGGTTAGAAGTATTTCTACTACCCTTGAATAGATGTGTAGTGGATATTTTATTCTTATCCTCCTATTTCAAGCTCTTGTTACCCTCCTTCAAATCTTCTTGGTGCTATTTTTTCTTCAAACCACTTAAGTACCCTTTATTTTGGCAGACGGTTTCTAGATAATGTGCGTATACACATGGCTCATACATTATCCTTAGCTTGGAAAGAATCACTTGTTTTTGTAGATAGTTATATAGACCCCACATATACTTAAGGATTACATTTGGGCCCTTGGGAAAGATATCCAATAATATGACCATATTTTTGAACTTAGTACACTCTTATACACCCTTATATCTACGTAAAGTAGTGTGAGTGATTCCACAGGTCCTCTACACACTTCATAGGGTATAATTGGGATAGGTATTGTTAACTTCTACAAGTTCTATAGGAAGAGTTTGTAAAGAGCCAGGTAGCCTCTAGATCTCATCTTTGATGAAAGGTGACATATCCAGTAAATGCCCTTATAGTCAATCTCTGGAATAGATCTGAATAGAAGTTCTTCATTTTAATATCCATAAACCACAACCACTTTAAGAAAAACTATGTACATGTGTCATTTCTCCCATAAATTCTTAGGAAATGTTTTTAAAGCATACATGTCATGTTGTCTTTGTCCCATTAACTTTAAAGCATGTTTTTTGTAAGTTCCTAAAATAGTTTTGCAAACCATGAAAATGTCATTTCTCCCACAAACTAAAGGATTTCTCTCATTAATTCAAGGAAAACTTCAAGGCCTAAAAATTGAACCTAAATTGGATGAAATCTCATCGGATTTTGATTTCCATAGGATTTTAGTATGTCTGTTGAGTGTTAACTTCTACAAGTTCTAAAGGAAGAGTCTGTAAAGGGCCAGGCAGCCTCTGGATCTCATCTTTTCTAACAGGTGACATATCTAGTAAATGTCCCTACATTCAATCTTCGGAACAGATATAAATAGAAGTTCTTTATTTTAATATCCATAAACCACTACCACTCTAAGGTAAACCTTGTACATGTGTCATTTCTCCCTTCTCCCATAAAATTTTAGGAAAAATTTAAGGCATGTGTCATTTCTATTTCATTTCTCCCACAAAATCATAAAGGTGAGACTTTTGACATAACTAGCTGTTTTAGTAAGTGCATAAAATAATTTTGCAAACCATGTAAATTTCATTTCTCTCACAAACTAAAGGCTTCCTTCCATTAATTAAAGGAAAATTTTAAGGCCTAAAAATTGAACCTAAAGTGGTTGAAATCTCATATAATAGTACACCCAAACTCAAGGCTTTCCCCCATTATTCAAGGAAAACTTTAAGGCCTAAAAACTAAATGTTGTTTTAGTAAGTGCATAAAATAACTTTTCAAACCATGTAAATGTCATTTCTCCCATAGACTAAAGGCTTCCTCCCATTAATTCGAGGAAAAATTTAATGCCTAAAAACTGAACCTAAAGTGGTTGAACTCTCTTATGATAGTATTCCCAAACTCGAGGATTTCCCCCATTAACTCAAGGAAAACTTTAAGGCCTAAAAACTGAACCTCAAGTGGCTGAACTTCCATAGGATTCTAGTTTGTTGGTTGAGTCTTAACTTCTACAAGTTCTAAAGTAGTCTGTAAAGGGCTAGGTAGCCTCTAGATCTCATACTTTATTAAGGCATGTTATTGAACTAGATGTGATTAATGCCATACATTTTAAGGCAAACTTTCATGAAAACCATGCATGAACTATGTATATGTGTCATAAATCTCCCTTAAACTGTAGGCAACGCAATCTTTAACGCATCTCATTTCTAGATGTGAATTCTACCATAAACTTTAAGTCAAACTTTAAGATAAAACATGCACATGTCATTTATCTCATGCGCATGTGTAATTTCTCCCATGCATTTGCAATAAATGTCAATTTAATATATTTTTATTGAATTTGTTTTTTTTCAAGGATAAAAAAATCGACTAAATATGGTTGAAAAATGGAAATTATGCATAGATGTTTCTTGCTATCTCAATCTAGCGAAAGCAGTGATTACATATGAGCTTTCAAATATTGCGACTAGCAAAGTCATCCAAAGGAAAATGATTATACAGAGAAGAAAAAAAAACAACGAGGCATATTATATTGCATTGATAGGAGGTTGGGGAACAAATATGGAGTATGGATCAAATGGAATTCTAGTTTTTAAGAATTCTGAACTTGTGTGCAACCAAATGAATGGTGTGTACCAAGTTAAGAAGGAGAGGCTAAAATAACTGCATGGAATAGAAAACAATATTGTTGGAAAATTTCAATCTTTTAATATAAGACATTGTACAAATGTGAATAAGATGTCTGCTGATCTATTGTGTGGGGTAGTGCCAATTCAGGATTCATATATCAAAGATGAATTAATAGATGAATTAGAATTATACGGGGCAATGCCAATGCAAGAGTCATCCCTCAAAGATGAATTTGTTTTGAGATGCTCTTATTTAAAAATTCAACATTCATCTCTCAAAGATGAATTAGTTTTAAGACGCTCTTCTTCAAAAATTCAAGACTTATCTCTCAAAGATGAATTAGTGTTGAGACACTCTCCTTAAAAATTTATTGATGGAAATTGTAACATATATTGGATATGTGTGTGTTTTGTACTTATAAATGCGTCTTTTTCAATGACCATGTGTTTTTTTTCAATTATATACCAAGTGTGCTCCCACCACACGATGTAAAGCACAACTTGGTGAAATTCACATTTCCAACAAGTGGTGAACTTCACATTTTTATAAAAATAAAATGTGGGGACTTCAACAAGTTTTTGTTTAAATGGAGTTTTATGCTTCTTTTTTAATGACAATGTGATTTTTTCAATTTTATACCAACTGTGCTCCCACCATGTAAAGCAAAATATGGTGAACTTAACATTTTTTTAATTTTTTTTGCTTAAATTGAGTTTCACACATAAATTAGTGCTTTGAAAGTTGTGTTTTACATAATTTGTGGACACTAAATTACATTAATTTTCTGAAGTTTATTTTAAATAGTAATTTAAAAAATAATTGTAAATGTCAAGTGTAGATATATATATCATGGAGGATGAACAATAAAGATCAATAGAATCTCACATTTGTATGAGAGAGGGGGATCAGGGATCGAGGGGTGTACATGGTATTTAAATATAATATTAAATCTCTATACATATACATACATGTGTGTACATATGCAATTGATTTTTATCAATTTTGTGAGTTAAATTAGTTGTTAATAAGTTTCATTTTTTATTTTTTAGGAGCTAAGAGGAGAAGGGTGTCTACTCCATCAATGGAGAATGGCCATGTTTCACGCAATCATCGTATGATTCACACAATTTAATCAATGAATATGTACATGTATTCATACATATGAATTTATTTTTGAATTGAATATAAATTCATGTTTGTTTATGAAGCTTCTCTCTTGTCTCATGAGGTTGTTGGTGGTTCAAATTCCCTTAGAGGGCCATCAATAAGTGCTGGTGGGTTGCATGAAGGTGGTGATATGTATTCCGCTATAGGCCAATCAATAGATGGTCATGTTGTTTCTCAACCAATCGGTGGTTTTATTGGTTCTCAATAGGGTCATTCTGGTTCTCAACATTCTCAAGGAGGGCAAGATGCTAGCCAACCACATCGAGGTGGCCATCAATTTGAATATTTTTTTCATTCAATTTGTACAAATTTGTTTACATCTGTTTTTTTAATATACAAAATTTTATATATTGATGCAGATGCTGAAAATGCTGCTCCAAATGTTGCTCAAAAAATATGTAGGTTAGAACGCGTCATTCAAGAAGAAGGTTGTCCACCAACCATGACTTATCGGGCTGAAATTTCCAATATACCTTAGGAAAAAAACATGCAGCAATGAACCTTAGAAAGCTTTCAACATCTTCATGCATAATTGCAGAGAGATCTCGTGGCTTTAACTCTACCTGCTGAGAGTCGACAAGGCTTGGAAATTGTTACACACTCTTTAGGCGAACTAGTATATGTGTACCGAAATTTTGGGCCAACCACTTATACCTTTGTAGAAGTCATGAGAAAAATAAAGGAAGTAGTGATGGATCCAGATAAATGGGAGGTTATTAAAGAAAGAGTTACAATAGATATAGCCAAGTCTATATTTAATTTCAACGAAGGGATGGAAAGAAAGATGTTGAAGGTGCAATATTTCAAGCACCCTAATATAGCTCACTATTTGGATGATAGACACTTTGCGGCCTATGGAAGACTCCCATGGAACGACAAGGTTCCGCTTTATTTTGCAAAATTATTTTATGAAAAATTATTTTTACAAATGAAACCCAATTACAATGACCTCCCCTCTGAATTTTTTGGTCCTAGGAAAGGTTAATTTTGTGACTGTAGGGGTGCTAGGTGTGATGTTTAGTTGCCTCGCCCTGAGCCACCATTGGTTAGTTTACCTTTTCGTATTGAAACTTTGTGGTAAGAGATGGAAGACACTTCTCAAATTAGTCAAGAAGCAAGGGATGCCATCATTGACAATGCTCAGAGTGGATTGGGTGGAGTCACTGTTTGTATGAATTGACAAAGAGCATGTGAGAATGCACGCTCTAATTTTGTGTATTATATAGATGAAGAGATTGACAACATGAATGTTGAAGATCTCAAAACATATGCAAAGAATTGTCACAATGGTCGGTAGGACCTAATTGTTCATGAGGAAGAGGGCATGGGAACAGTATGTGTTAATCGTTAGGGTTCAATTATTTTAACACATGTACAATTTGTAATAAATACATATATATACATACATTTTTTTGTATACATTGATCTAACAAAAATGTATCATTATATGCTAACACCATTTGCAATTGCCACACTTTATGAATGAAGAAAATGTTAGTATCACGGTTGAAGACTCTGGTTCAAAGAATCAAGATGGGTCTCACCATCAATCATACAATCAAGATGGTTGTCACCATCAAGATATGTTGGAAAATGTTATTTTTTTTGGATGGCGGTACCTTCTTCTTCTTTGGGATATGTACCTTCCACTTCCTTAGGAGATGTGCCAAATCCAAAATTACAAGTATGGACAATTTTCACTTTTATAATTTATGTTTTTAGGTTATATATTCGACCTCAAAAAGTTCCATTAAAAAATGAGATATACCTATATCTTGAGTTATTTTAAATTTTTTAAATTTCAGGTTTTTGGAGATTTTCTTTCTGAACCACTCTTAGGAGATGTGCCCAATCCACCATCACAAGTATTCAATTTTTCACTAAAATATATATATGTTTCTAAGTTATAATTTATAAATTGAAGTTTAAAAAATTTATTATATATTGAGATCTGAAGATTTTGAGTTATTTTAAATTTTTTGAATTTTAGGTTTTTGGAGATTTTCTTTTGGAGCCTCTCTTACTAGATGTGCCAAATCCACCAGCAAAAGTATTCAATTTTTCACTTAAATATATGTTTTTAAGTTATAATTTATAAATTGAAGTTTAAAAGTTTTATTATAAATTGAGATCTTGATCTTGATTTATTTTATACTTTTAAATTTTTTGAATTTTAGGTTTCTATAGAGTATTTCTTTTCTCCACGGACTCTAGCGATGGAGATAGGAACATCCACACCATTTCAACCATTTGAACAAGTTTTCTAATTTTTTTTTAATATTATTGAAAATAAGTTTATATATATGCATTCTCATTTGAAAATTTTTAATATATATATAATTGTACATGTATATTGTACAATTTACTGTTGGAGATATTCTCATGGGGGATGTTATAGTGGATGAGCAATAAATGGAGAGGAAACCTCATGAGGTATTGCATGATTTTTTTTTTACATTTTGCTTTTTACATGAAGTTCTATATATTCTCTCTCAATTTTAAAACATCAAATTTTAATGTTTGTACACATTGTGTACAAGTTCCCCACGCTTTGCAGGATAGCTCTAGGATTGTGACTTTGCTGGGAAAGACACTAAATTCATCTGTATTTGATGGATGATGAACATGCACACGTGCAACATTATATTTTCAATAGATTTAGTCTTAAATTTATTTTTATATATAGTCTTATCTAGATGCAGTCATATATAACTTGATACTTGATACTTGTGAGATATACAAATTTTGGACATATTTTATGTGAACTACATTTGGTACATGTGAATGTGATATGTAATGTTTTTCAAACTTAAGTTTTGGATGGTTGAACTACATTTGGCATGTGAAGTAATGTTACAGTGTTATATATAATTTTTTTTGTTTTTAAAACTCAAGTTTTGGATGGTTGAACTACATTTGGCATGTGATGTGATGTAATGTTGTGTTGACTAATTTTTTTTGTTTTTAAAGTGTTATGGTTGAAACAAATTTGCATGTGAAGTAATGTTACTTGATACTTATACTTTTGATCTAGAATGTTTTGTTTTTAAAACTCAAGTTTTGATGCTTGTGATCTATAATGTTTTGTTTTTAAAAAAATTTGATACTTTTGATCTATAATTTTTTCTTTTATAACTCAAGTTTTGGATGGTTGAACTACATTTGGCATGTGAAGTAATTTTGTGTTATAATTTGTTTTGTTTTTAAAACTTAGGTTTTGGATGGTCAAGAACTAAATTTAGCATGTGAAGTAATGTTGTGATCTATATTAACATTTTTCTTTTGAAAAACTCAAGTTCTGGATGGTTGAACTACATTTGGCATGTGAAGTAATGTTGTGATATAATCAAAAAGTTTTTAAAACTCAAGTTTTGGCTGGTTGAACTACATTTGGCATGTGATTATGATATTATGTTTTTTTCTTAAATTCAAGTTGTCGTTTTCCAAACAAAAAAAAGTTCACATGAATATATGTACATGTAAAAATGATTTTACACATGTTTGAATATATATGTTAAAACAATTGAAGTACTATATATATAGATATATATATATATATATATATATATATATATATATATATATATATATATATATATATATAAACAATCATAATATTATAGGTCTTGTTAGATGTGTTAAACAATCATAAAGTTTTAAAAATGCATTCTATAATGTATATATATCCAGTACGTGTAACATTTTTCATAAGTGCAAATAGAAAATCTACTTGAATAGTTAATTACATTCTGGAACATATATATCCAATACTTGTAGAACATATATATTCAGTACTTGCAACATTTTTCATCAATGCACATAGAAAAGCTACTTTCAGTTGATACTAGTGTGTATGTAACAAAACAATGTACATGTGCAAACATTTGCACAGATAACATAACAAGACAGCTCAATTTTTAGTTGAGTTTTGGAAGTTCTAAAACATGAATCCAAAGAGAAGAAATTGTTGGGCAGTTCAATCGAAAAAATTCCAATGGAATGTCATCTTCAATGATCCGTTCATGATCGGATTTTGACATTTTCCATTTCTTAATTTTCATTTTTTTCCTTGATCGAACCTCTATCAACTTTATGCATGCTCTACACACCAAGTGACTATATTAGCAACTTATGACATCAGGTTCATAGTCTTCAAAATAAAGAAAATCCCAACTTTGATTAGTTTTTTTGAAAAAATAACCTTTTAGTATAATAGATCCTATTTCATATGGAAACCCATGAACATTATAGCTTACTAATAATTTCATTGTTCGTTCAGTGAAACACATCAAATAATACTTAACATTTTCATCATTGTCAGTAGGTGAAATTATAGCAAAAACATCTCCTGCACAATAAAACAAACTTAACAAACTTATGTATTTAAATTTATTTCTAGATCTCTATCATTGAAACCAATTCAAATGTTACCTTCTCTAAGAAGATTAGAAACTCGATCACCGTAAGATGATATTGTAGTTTCCTTTGATTGCATTTCTTCGAACATTGCAACTGACATTTTCCCCTTTGTATTTAACTCTATATGTCTCCAGTATTTTACATACATTTTGTTTTCACAAATGTCATAGGATTCTGTGTTGTCTATGCAAACATGACAAGAATAAGAATATTTTCCTTTATCCAATGCAAACACATTTGTGGAAAAAATTATTTTAATTGAATGCAATTTTTGAGTCCCTTTTATTGTTTCAACATCATTTCCAATTGATCTACATACATCTTTGATCCAAATATGTCAAAAAAAACTATAAATGGAAAATTAAAAGAATAATGTAAATATGATATCAAAATATCATTAAAGAAAATCATTGTGATAAATTTACACTGTTTAAAATTAGATATCCAATAAAAATTAAATTTAATGTACCTTCACACTTCTCTTGATTGGTTAGTCTCATGGATTAGAACAGTGATGCACCATTGAACAACTTCTTTAGCATCCAAAAGTTGATTTGTAGAGGAGTACATTTGATATCTTCAAAGTGCTCATTTTATGCATGCCCTGCACCACAATGTTCTCCTTTTCCATGGCCAGTCTCAAAGAAATTCCAACAATGTTTAATGTAGGTTTTCTTATGAAGACAACACAACCAAAAGAACGATTGTGACGATTTGAATTGACCTATGCATCCATCTGACCATGTGATCCAGGTGGATATTGGTAGTCACCTACCTATTCCACTTGGGGCTCCACCATTGCCTCTTTCAGTTTTTCAGTTTTGGCGCAACTTACTATTTTTAGCAGTTTTTCAGGTCTTGAACTTTCGGAGCCATTTTGAGGCCCGAAATGACGTGTTTTGGTAAAACTGGGAGAAACATGTGTCCATGGATCAATTTTTCTCACTCAAAATTTGTATTCCTCGGATATATCTTTCTAATGAGTTATGGTTTGCGTCAAACGAAGATCGTATGCCAAAGTTACGTCCCTTGGAAGTTGAAACACCAATTTACCCAAACAGGGCCCATAGTTTGGCGCTTCATCTCATAGGGTTAGGGTTTTGGATGTTTAGAGTTTTACATTGTTTCTAAACAATAAATAGGCCCTTGAGCCTCATTGTAACTGAGTTCAGAGGCCTGTAGCTACCACATATCTTCTCAGAGATAGCTACCAGTTCCCTAGCTAGTTTATTTCCATTATGTCTATAAGAAAATTTTAGTTCTTTGATATTCATGAAATGAAGTGTTTTTATTTCTGTTGCAAATTTTTATTTATGGTTATATGTTTATTCTATTGTGTTCCTACATAAATCTGGATCAGTGGTATCAGAGCGGTCTTCTTTTTCTCGATCCTTCTTTTCATGTCCCCAGCGAGGTCGAGGTATAAGGAGTTAGGGCTCGATCTGGTGGAACCTTTGCAATATCAGCCTCGCAAACCCTGGCGGACACCCATGGGGGAAAAAAAGAAAGATGAGGGAGTAGGATGTCCTATCAAAATATTGATCGAGGAGGCCCTCGAAAAACAAAGGAACACAATGATGGATAACTTTGCCCAGATCCTTCAACGACTACCCACTGGCGGCGCATCTTCATCCAACAACCACTCTGGAGGTGCGACTCCCTTTAAGGTACAAGTAAATTTTGACATTCGCATATTTTAGGGTCAAATAGCTGCAAATGCCATAGATAGATGGTTGAATCTATTAGAAGGATATTTCTTGGTTCATGACTTTTCCGACTGGGAGAAGATTATTTTTGCACTCCTCAAAGCTACCCCCCATGTCAAGGACTAGTGAGAAACCTACTCTGAGAAAAATGACAAGACAAAACCCTCTCTTTTGTCGCCCGTAACCACATGGAATTCTTTC
The DNA here is from genome assembly GCA_034641835.2 of Pinus albicaulis. Classification (NCBI taxonomy): domain Eukaryota; kingdom Viridiplantae; phylum Streptophyta; class Pinopsida; order Pinales; family Pinaceae; genus Pinus; species Pinus albicaulis. Next base: position 1,335,237,302 of record CM076580.1, on the reverse strand, counting down.
TGAGATGCCATCAAGGAACAATACTATCCCGTGGGGAGCTATGAGGACAAGTACATACAATGGACCATGCTGCAACAACAAAGGGATCAAGATGTGCATGATATGACGAATCTATTCCATACCTTGCGCACAAAGTTGGGTATAAAATATTTAGAGAAACATCTAGTGCTAAAGTATTGTAGTTGTCTTCACAGATACATTCAGGAGGAAATGAAGTCCCTCGAGATCTCCTTGCTTGGTATGGCATATCGTTATGCTGCCAAGATTGAGTAGAAATTCAAACAGAAGAAGCAAGACTTTGGATCTGCGAATAAAAAGTAAGGGAAAGGTGCTCCCAAACTGTAGAACAAAGGTTAGATCCAAGGCATGGTGGCTGAAGACAACCTGTCAAAGCCACAAGCAAATAACAACACCGCAAAGCCAAACAAGGACACAGGAAAGTGGTGTGAGTTCTAAAAGAGCTCCACTCACAACACAATTGAGTGTTGGGCTAGGCAGTCGCTGGTGGCTGAGATGAGGGCTTTTGATTCAGATGCATGCTTCAACTCTGAATCAGAACCTGAAAATGGAAATGACAAAGGTAAATAGATTATTGATGTGGATCTCAATGCCACTATTTCCACTACAAAGATCCAGAAGGAGGAACCAGAAGATCTAGAGGAGGAGAAATGTCTATTCCACTCCCAGATGTGGGTAAAGGGTTCCTCGGAGCTAAAAGAACCTCATTTCAGTAGACGTCGTCAAGCGGTTGGGCTTGCTGACCAAAGCTCACCCAAATCCATACACCATCGGGTGGCTTCACCAAGGACAAGATCTCTGCGTCAGCTAACAGTGTCGTCTTCCCTATAACATAAAGCCCTTCACGAATGAGGTATTACGTGACATTGCTCCTATTTATGTTTCAAGTGTATTATTAGGACAACCATACTTGTGGAAGTGTCATGTTGTGTATGAGTCTCGTCCTCACGCTGTTATTGTTACTTTGAGAAATAAGTTGTACAAGATACCAGAGGTACCACCTCTTGCCGCTATCTCTTTGGTTACTACAAAACAATGCAGTAAGCTCATTTCCCAAACCAGAAAATTCATTTTCCTGATGATTCGCCCCTAGGGAAAGAAGAAGACTGTGGCCATGACCTCTAGACAGGGATCCTCTACATGACAAAAAAAAATGGACAAGGCTATGGAGGAGTATGGGGACATCTTCACCTCACCCACAGGGGTTCCTCTGCACTATTAGTTCAAGCATCCAATTGATCTGACCCCAGGTGTGCCACTACCCAATGGACCGATCTATCGGTGCTTTGTTATGGAGAACGATGAAATCAAGAGGCAGATTCAGGAGCTGTTGTAGAAAGGTCACATTTGACCAAGTTCATTGCCCTGTGGGAGCTCAATCATGTTGGTACAGAAGAAGGATGGGACGTGGAGACTCTGTATTTACTATCAGGCACTGAACAAGTTCACTTTCTAGAATAGGTACTTGATCCCATGGATTGATGACCTTCTGGACCAACTCAAAGAGGAAAAATATTTCATCAAGATCGACTTGAAGTCTGGGTATCACCAAGTACCAATCGAACCCTCTGATGTGTGGAAGACTGCCTTCAAAGCCAAGGAAGGCCTTTTCGAGTGGTTGGTCATGGATTTCGGGTTGAAGAATGCTCCCGAAACCTTCATGAGGTTGATGGACGACATATTGTAGCAATTCACCAACTCATTTGTAGTGGTGTACTTGGATGACATTCTGATCTTTAGCCAGACTTGGGAAGAGTACCTCCACCACATCCAACAAGTCCTCCAAACATTGTGGAAACACAAGTTGTGTGCGAATTTGGAGAAGTGCGGTTTTGGCATGACCCAAGCTCAATATCTGGGATATATTATTGATGAAAGGGGGGTGCATGTGGATCCAAAAAATATCCAAGTCATTCGGGATTGGCCAGCCCCAACCACTATAATAGAGCTTCGCTGCTTTTTGGGTCTTGCTAATTTCTATCATAGGTTCATGTTGGGATTCTCTCATATCACTTGGCCCTTGAGTAAAGTCACCAAGGGAGTAGTGAGAGAAAAATTATTTTGGTCTGAATCTCAACAAAAGGCCTTCACAAAATTGAAAAATCGCCTTTGTTCTGCCCCAGTGCTCACACCACCAGACTTGCAACAACCATTTGAGATCAAGATAGATGCCTCTGACTATGCTATTGGGGCAGTTCTTACTCAACAGGGACATCCAGTGGCATATCACAGTGAGAAATTGTCTGGCACAGTTCTCAAGTCCCACTTATGACAATGAAATGTATTCCATTGTGCAAGCTTGTTGACAATGGAAGCATTAAATTTTGGGCAAGGAAACAGTCATCCACATAGACCACCAGCCCCTGCAGTTCATACATACAAGAGGGAAGTTGTAGAATGATTGCCATAAGAAGTGGTCCACATATTTGCAACAATTTCATTTGAACATCAAGTACAAGAAGCATAGCACCAATAATGTTTCAGACTGCCTTAGCCGACCATCGATCATGGTGCTCACCACCCTTCTCAACTCTTGTGGGCATGAGACTTCTGATTAGATGCTTCTCTACGAGGGTGACCCAGAATTCGGCCACACATACAAGGCACTCTTGTGGGGTACGCAAGTTCCAAATTTTCACCTCCAAGATGCACTTTTATGTCACGTAGGACACCTTTGTGTTCCTCCAAGCAAGCGTGCCAAGATGATATGGGAAGCACACTATAGTCGATTCATTGGGCATTTCGTGGTCGAGAAAACAGTAGCAGTACTACAGAAGTATTTCTATTGGCCAAACCTTCGAAAGGATGTCAGGAAGCACATCAGATCCTGCATTGCTTGTGCCATTGCCAAACTGACCACCAAGAAGCAAAGCCTATATACTCTGCTACCTACCCCTAGTCGACCTTGGGAATCCATCTCCATGGATTACATGTCAGGCCTGCCTTCTACTAAGCATGGAAATGACCGTGTTTTTGTGTCATCGATAGATTCTCGAAGATGACCATTATGGTGGCCTGCAAGAAGAATATCACAGCAGAAGCCACTGCTAAACTCTTCTTTGAACGAGTGTGGGTGCACTTTGGGATCGCACGGTGTATCATATTATATCAGGATAGCAGGTTCCTCAACACATTTTGGTCCAACCTCTAGTCAATGCTGGACACCAAGTTCACCAATTCCATAGCTTTCCATCCCAAAACAGATGGCCAGACAGAGGTCATCAACAAAATGATTATACACATTCTGAACATGTAAAATTCAACACATCCACGCACATGGGACGAGAGTTTCCCCTATGTATAACATAGTTATAATCAGGCTCTCCATAGCTCAACTGGCCACAGGCCCTTTCAGGTGGGCTTAGGATTCCAGCCACTATGTCCCATTGACGTAGGCATGCCATTTGCAGCTACTCAGGCTGATTCGGCTCATGTCCAGTCTGAATTTGACAAATAAAATAGCTTCATCGAGCGCATTCAGCACATCTGCCAACATGTTCATGACATATTGGATAGAGCCAATGCTAAGTACAAGCAACGCCATGATTAACATCGAGTGCCACACAACTTCCAAGTGGGCAACAAAGTGTGGCTACACTTTTAGAAGAATCGCCTCACTGGACCCCACTGCAAGCTTCGCTCGCTCTGATACGGGTCGTACACCATCACCAAGATTGTAGGGAACAATGCCTTTGAGCTCAATATTCCACCATTCCTTGGTTTTCACCCATTATTCAATGTGGACCGCCTTCATCCCTCCTTCCCACCTCTACTGGACACCTCTGACATTGCAAAACAACTCACACCAATAAAGTTAAACCTAGATTGCATGGAAAAAGCCACCATAGATTGTATCATGGACATGAAAATCAAGAACACTCACCAACAAAATATCCAACTGTATCAGGTTGTAAAATCTGGCACACTCCTGCACCAAGGAAAGTTTTTCACCAGGGACCAAGTTCAACAGAAGTTTCCTCATCTCATGGAGGAACTTAACACAATGAGGACCATTGCTTCCTAAGGGGGGAGGAATGATCTAGGTGGATATTTGTGGTCACCTTCCTATTCCACTTGGGACCCCACCATTGTCTCTTTTAGTTTTTTAGTTTTGGCACAACTTACTATTTTTAGCAGTTTTTCGGGTCCTGAACTTTCGGAGCCGTTTTGAGGCACTAAACGACGTTTTTTTGGGAAACCCGAGAGTGGCATGGGTCCATGGACCAATGTGGATCACTCAAAATTTGTAGTCCTCGGGTAGATATTTCTAACGAGGTATGGTTCATGTCAAACAGAGATTGTATGCCAAAGTTACATCCCCGGGAAGTTGAAACACCAATTTACCCAAATGGGGCCCATAGTTTTGGCGCTTCATCTCCTAGGGTTATGGTTTTGGATGTTTATGGTTTTCCATTGATTCTAAATAATAAATAGGAACTTGAACCTCATTATAACTGAGTTCAGAGGCTTGTAGCCACCACATCTCTTGTCAGAGGTAACTACCAACGCCCTAGCTAGTTTATTTCCATTCTGTCTGTAAGCAAATTTTAGTGCTTTGATATTAATGAAATGAAGTCTTATTTCCACTGCATCTTTTTATTTATGGTTATATTTTTATTCTATTTTGTTCCTACATAAATCCAGATCACCGTGTTCATTGAATTTTATTCCATGACTTTTCAACGATTCGTAAATATTTCCTAAACAGTGTTGTACAAAATATGTATCATGTGTATGATCGTCACTGATATAAAAGTGATGTTCTTTAATAACATGTCTATTTTCACTAGTGCTTTCTATATTATCGAATTTTTGTTCAGCGTGTCTATTTAGAATATGGATGAGCATGGAGACTTGGTTAGAATGATAGTATTCACTCTGAATTTCCTTTTGTGGAACAAATGTGTAGTTTTCTGAATATCAATTACTGAAAAATGGTCCTTGGTGGAAAAACTTCACAGGATTTTTTGAATTGCAAGTCTTGCCATCGAGCTCTATGGGAATGCTTGGTGTATTTATAAATTTCTTCCTCAAACTTTCTCAAAAAATCTATCACAAAAATCTCTTCTTCTTGTAATTCAATTATTTTAACACTATTTGAAATTGAATTGATGTATGGATATATTCATATCTCTTCCATTTCACTTTCATATTGGACAATGATTGATCATCTATATCAACACGATAATTGTTTTGAAATTTAGTCAAATTTCCACAATCATCGCATTTTTTACCACCAATACATTTCTTTTCGTAAAATAATTCATCGCTTTCTCTTTCACATAGAATTTGAGATATGAAATCACACATAGTGGAAGGAGGAGGTGAATATTTCCAAAATGTTCTACCAAAATTAAGAATGTGTCATAATATAACTCAAATTCTACATGATAATGACAACAAAAAGTTCACGTACGGTGATAGGTTTTACATACCATGGTTTCTGTTGAACAAAAGCACTGATTGAGACATGAATTTCACGATTCTCTTCTTTGAAATTTTTGAACAACTCTATCTGAGTGGTTTCCAAGAAATGTTTTTCATGTTGTTTGTACTGATTTTTTGCTATTCTTCTTCACATCACATCCCTTGGATTTGGTGAAACACATGAATTTTTCTTCCAATATTCATATATTGTTTTTTTCAACATTTTATCCACGTATATCTTTGTATGGTTTCCTACAAATATTTATCCAACAAGCGAGTTCATCATTTACATTTATTTGCAACCGAAATTTCCGATGTTTGTGCAAATTTTTTCGTGAGGTTCCTAATGCTCATGCCATAGATTTTACCAAGAGATTCTCTTTAGTACATGATGAAACCACTGCCATAAGTATTGCTCTACGTACAACTGAAACATTTTTTTTGTATAGATCTTGTAATTGAATTTATAGCACTATTTATATTTTGCATGACATTTTCGTTGATTTTTTTAATCTTTTGCTGATTTTCGAATACCCAATAAAGTCATAGCTTCTTTTTATTTCCTTAATGATAGGAGACCTTTAAGCATTTGGGCTTAAACTGCCACATTTTCCTTTATGAAGTACGTATCAAAAAAAATTTTAACACGATATCTTCTAACATGATAAGGTCTTTTATCTCCATATGTGTGTGTCAACATTTTCTAACATCTCATCATCGACACTCATTTCATCTGTACATATTCAAATGAATAGTAGATAATAATTTTACATATTGAACAAATAACTAAATTAATAAATATGTTTAATTTCAATAATACATGCATGTGTTCAACACACACACACACACACACACACACAGATATATATATATATATATATATATATATATATATATATATATATATATATATATACCTTGTGATTCAATCTATTCACTTGAATTTCTTTCAACATTTTCACCATCTTCAATCATTAGTTCAATATCTCTTTCACTTTCTCTTTCAAAATTTTGCATCTCATCATCAATGTTTTGAGGAATATCTCTCTCTATTTACATTGCAAAATATTTTTTAAATTATTTCATCAAATAAAAATTAAGCTTCACATTTTACACTAGGAAAATTTTAAATATCAAATTCATAATATGTAGATTACATACCTGCTTCAACTTCTAGTTGAGGTTGATTTTCCCTTTCAATATTTGAGAGTGCTTCTCTCTTTTTTTTGTGAGATTCTCTCGTCTCTTCTCTACGTTATTTAAGGTCTCTTCTTCGATCAAATTTTCTCACACAATTCCTTAGATTTCCCATGATAATAGAGCATGAATTTCAAAAAATTTCCTTCAAAAATTTAGACAAAAACTCAATTAAAAAAAACATCACAAAATATTTAATTAAAAAAAACTCATTTTAAAAATTTTACAAAAAATACATACTTCAATCGAAAACACTTACTTCACTTACTTTAAAATTCTGAGAAAAAAATGTGTTATAAAAATGAAAAGAAGCTCAAAATATTTCCTTCAAGTCTTGAAAAAAAAATTCATTTAAAAAGTTAGACAAAAACTCATTTAAAAAAATCATTATAAAAGATTTAATTCAACCCAAAACACGTACTCTAAAAAAATGTCACTTCAAAAAATACCTCCAAAAAATGTCCATTGAAAATTAATTCCAACTTCTTAAAAAATGTCCCTTTAAAAAATACTTTAAAAAATGCTCTAAAAAATATTACTTTAAAAAATACCTCTAAAAAATGTCCTTTGAATACTAAGCCTAAAAAGAGTCCTTTCGAAATTAAGCCTAAAAATATTCCTTTGAAAATTAAGCCCAAAACCTCTAAAAGCAATGAATATTAAGCCCAAATCCTCTAAAAACAAAATACCTTCAAAACAAGTGAAGCCCAAAAAACATCCAAAAAATGCATCACATACCTCCAAGAAATGTCCTTTAAATGCACCTCCAAGAAAACTCCTTAAACCCAAAACAATCCTTTGCAAAAATGTCCTTTGAATGTACCTCCAAGAAAATCCATGAAACCCAAAACAATCCTTTGCAAAAATGTCCTTTGAATGTACCTCCAAGAAAAGTCCTGAAAACCTAAAACAATTCTTCGCAAAATCAGACCAAGACCTTTGCAAAATCAGACCAAATGTGCGAAAATAATGAATTCTTTTACGCTAATTTATATTGCCACGAAATGTTTCTTTGGAGGGGCTTCGTTGTATTTTCTGAAATTTTATAAAAAAATATGCCAAACTTTTATGTCATTAGACTTGACAGGCTGCCGACCGAAAAAAAAATTCAGCTGAACTTTTTTTAAGAGTTCGGTCGAACTAACACATCTGCAATTACACAAAGCCAAGCTCTAAATACATATCCTCAAATTTGGACTAATTAAACTCCATGAAACATTCTAAATTAACTGTCAGAACCAAGACAAGCATTTTCAGAATTCAATCTTCTTTCAGGAAATATAACTTTTATTGAGTTTCATAAATATTACTAATTTTAATTAATTTTGTAATAAAATGGGTGCAAACAATTTCTGAAGGTAATTATGATTCAGTGAACTCATAATTCTATATCTTCCAAAATACTCTGTAAAAAAATTGAAAACATTATGGTGCATTACATTGGTCTGTTGTCTATAATGGGTAGTTTTTAGATTTTTATTTTATAACTTATATGTTAAGAAATTTTGTGCGTGGCGAAACATATTCAAAATATGCAACTTTTTCATATTGGATCAGTTCAAAAAATTCTAGTAATTATGATATGCATCAATTGGCTTTGTAAATATAATGAAACTGAGGTAGACTCTCCCTAGATTGTTGTAATACATTTCTTTCTCAAAAACACAAAGTTATAAAGAATCCAGCAGTGCTTATTAATATGACTTCTTATGAATCCTTTGATTGTTAAAAAACACACACTAAAAGAAACGCTAAGTTGACATATAATGTGTATAAAAAAATTCCAGAAAATAAGTAATAGAAAGCTAATAAAATTTCTGACAACTTTTATTTTTATTGCAAAATGAAATTCTAAATAGAAAATTTGTTTTGGCTTGCAGAAAATTGAAAAAAAAGGAAAAAAAATGATTTTGTTTTCTCAAAAAAGGGTAAAAAGTGTAACCCATATTCACATTTTCACCCATCTAGTGCCTGGCTATGCCACTTTTTTGGGGTGTTGTATTTATTTTTGTTTCTCATGGTATTCTTCTTGTTTCTTCGTCTTTTTTCCTTTTATGTTTTGAGGGTCTTTGGAATTAGTTGGGAAAGAAGAAAGTTAATGGATCTTAGGGAGAGCTTTATGGTACCCAATAGGTAATGTAAGAATCGAATGATGATGAGCGCATGAGTAAAGGGCACTGGCATATGGTATTGGTCTACATGTGGTATTTTTTTCATGTCGTACATGATGTGTTGCGGGCATGTGGTACTATGTATGTGCATGGTGTAGTTGTTGTATTGTGAATTATGTATTCAATGTGTTGTACTCTATATATGTAGAAGTATTGTGTTTTTTTGTACACCGGATGTATGTGTATGTGTTTTTTTTAATCATACACTAGGTGTAGTTGTATGTGTTGCATGCGAGTGTAACCATATGTATTGTGCTGTATTGTACATCAGGTGTAGGTGTATGTGTCATATGTCGATGTGGGTGTGTCTATTGTATGGTGTTGTCTGTCATATGTGGGTATACGTCTTGTGATGTGCACTATGTGTATGTGTACATGATTGAAAGGAAGAAAAGGAACCAGGTGTTTTTGCGGTGTGGCAACTGATCCGATATGCATAAATAAAGGAGCAGTTAAAGGATAACTATCAACATTTGATTTAATTTTTGTTATAAATGTGATCTGTGACTCTAAATTATGAAGGTTACATGTGATTTATTTTTATGGTTTATGGTTATTTGATGCGACTCATGATTTTAATTTATAATGGTTGTGTTTTGGTTTAACCAAATGTGATATGTTTATACATCATGATTGATCAAATAGCTATTCTGACTTGTGGTGACAGGAAGTGAACAAGATTGCAAGTGTACCTTATTTATGAACTACCAATGAGGTATGATTTGAAGGTATTTGAATTTATTTTCAATCTAATGGAAATTATGTGCTTTGTACAAGAAAGCATGTAATATAATGGAAATTATGTGCTTCGTACAAGAAAGCATGTAATTCCCGGTTTGGGATGGTTGAAATTGACTGCAAGAATTGGCAGCAACAACAAAAGACTTTGAAACATGCAACATTATGCTAGTAAAGCATTTCAAAAGTAGGGACACTATGGGAAAATATTACCCAATAGTTTCTATTGATTTCCATGAGCATTCTATGAGTGGTATGATGGTTTTGAGGTAGGGATATGCCTTGGTTTTTTAATATTCTGATGCAAGGAAGCCTTCCTAAGGGATGGAATTCTTGGGATGTGTGTATATCATTCAAAATACTTTATCAAGATGGATTTATAAAGATCTAGTATAATTATTTTTTGATTGATTAAAATATGTATCAGTGTATATGTGGTTTTCATTGTAAATATCGTAATGACTTGCATTATAAAGCTCCAGTAAATGATATCTTTGTCATGTTTGCAACAGTGGTCATTGTAAATGCTGCAATGAGCTATGTTGTAAAGCTCCATGGGAAGTATGTTTTATTTTCAATGGTTTGTTGGTTTTTAGGTTTCGTTGAACACCGAGGACGATGTCCCCCCAAGGGGGAGGGTTCTGTAATAACCCTGGTAAAAAAAAAAAATGTAAGAAAATATAATACCAAGGTCATGCAACATGTATTCCAAGATGAATGGTGAGAAAAACATCCTAGAGGGTGTTCATTTTAGTTATTAAGGCTAAAGGAAATTGACAAAGTCAATGAAAAATAGTTTATAAAGGCATGATGCATTAATTGGCATATTATTTATGAAAATAATGAAAAATAGGAGAAAAGGGAGGTGAAAGGTCATAGGTTGCATGTGAGGAGGAAAATGAACGAAAATAATGGAAAATGAAGAAGATGGAGGACTCATTGTTAAAAGGGCTTTTGAGGATTAGTGGGACATGTTTTTTTTACACTTTTTCCTTTCATTATATTCTATCTTTCTCTCACATACTCTTGGGTACTTAGATTTTTATCGGAGCACAGTTGGAGAAGTGTTGCATAATTTTGATGTGGAGCGAGAAGGAAAATGAAAGGCATGAAAGCGCAAGAGGGTATCAGGATCATCAACTATAGTTGGATGGATTTGTAGGTATCAAGTTGCATGCATGGTTGCATGCATGGTTTCCTTGCTAGTTTTGGCATGCATGACACATGCATGCTATTTCTTGTTTATGATATGTCATTGGCATGGAAACCATTTCTTGTTTATGATTTTCCTAGACTTTCCATTTCATGGATAAACATGGTGTTGTGGGTTCATTTCATTGCTTATTATTCTAGTTGGTTCTCATGTGCTTTTGGTTGTGGGTTGAGTTATTAGTTCATGGAAGCCTTGGTTAAACAAATGCTTTAAAAGCACTATAATGCTTTGTTTGAGTTACTAGTCCTCGAGCCTTGGTTTAACAAACACTTTAGAAGCCCTATAATAGCTTGGGTTGAGTTAATAATCATGGAGCCTTGATTGGAAAAACACTCTAGAGCCCTTGGTGGGTTGAGTTACTTGTCTTGGAGCCTTCGTTGGATAAACGCTCTAGAGCTTTGGAGCTGTTGTGGGTTGAGTTACTAGTCCTGGAGCCTTGGTTGGACAAATGATCTAGAGCCCCACAATAGTCATGGGTTGAGTTATTAGTCTTCGAAGCTGGGTTGGAAAAAACGCTCTAGAGCCCTGTAAAACTTTGGTATATATCAATCTGGTGATGGTTAGTGATGTCCAAATATGATGTGGAATCACTGGTTTAGGTTTGAGGTGGCTTGGCCACTAGAAGCCTTGTTTTGGTTATGATTGATGATTTTTATGATATTCCACTTTCATGCATTGAATATGGCATCAGGGTGGCTGGCTGAAGAATGATTTGGCTCAACCATATCTATGCTTGAGCGGAACATGGAAGTCCCGGAATTGGTAGCATTTTCATTATGGCAACAATAACTCTTTTCATCTTAGGTTTGTGGGTAAATATTCTTATTATTTTGTGGCTTATATGGTTGTTATGTGCTCATCAGTTATGTTTCTTATATGTTGGTTATGAATGTATTTTATGATGGTGATGACGTATGGCTCTCCTCATTTTTTGATTCGTTAATGAATGAACAATGTATATATACCCCAATATATGATATTGTATTCAATGTGTTGAGACAAGAATGATTCTTAGCGATTCTTAGATAATAATGAGACCCATATTATTAGATCTGTTATTTAAGCATGTATATTACATGTTTGTGATATCTTTAACGAAATGCTTGTCATGGCTTGTAGGGGTCGAATCAATTCCTTATTCAAGTGTTTACTTGCGAACCATTATTTCGTTATTATATTTAATTTCTTATCTTTTCATTGATTTATAGGTAGTGATGTAGGCTCTAGGCCTGAAAACGTGGTTCCAATCTCGAGGATACTAGCACAGGTGTATGGGAAAAAGTCCCCATATGCACACATGACTATGCTATGGAAGCATCTAGAGCCTCCAGATGCACCCTTACCCATATCAGGTGATATTTTTGTCGTCAAATAGTCTAAAATATTAGTGGGACCGAGGGGTTAGATACTTGAGTGGTTAGGATCGCTTTTGGGAGTTTTGTTGCTGATGTGGAAGGTTTGTTTGATGTTTTTCCATCGATTCCACTTCCTTAAGGTCACGTACGAGGTTGGATCAAATCATAGTAACTCTTCGCCTGATTCACATTTATGCAGGAATGCAAGAGGATACACATACAACCATAAATATAAATATGCATGTGAAATAACAATTCATTTCATTAATATCAAAGAATTAAAATTTGTTTACAGACATAATGGAAATAAATTAGCTAGGGCGCTGGTAGCTTATCTCTGAGAAGATATGTGGTCGCTACAGGCCTATGAAAAATGTTACAAAGAGGATTGAGGGCCTATTTATTATTGAGAAATAATGGAAAGTCCTAAAAATCCAAAAAACTAACCCTAGGAGATGAAGTGCCAAAAATATGGGCCGTGTTTGGGTAAATTGGGACATCAACTTCCCAAGGACGTAACTTTGGCATATGATGTCCATTTGACCCACACAATGCCTCGTTAGAAAGATATATATGAGGAATACAAATTATTATGCGTGAAAATTTGAAGGAAGTTCCAAGCTTTTCATGTTGTCCCCAAAAAACGTCATTTGGGACATCAAAATGGATACCAAAGTTCAGGACCTGAAAAACTACTAAAAGTAGTAAACTATGCTAAAATTAAGGAAACTGAAAAAAAAAAACTGAAAGAAACAATTGTGGGGCTCGGAGTGGAATAAGCAGGTGGACACTAATATCCACCTCGATCATCCCTTCCCCCTTAGGAACCAATGGTCCCAATTTCTTTGAGGTCCTCTATGAGATGATGAAACTTCTGTCGAACTTCATCCCTGGTGAATCACTTCCCTTGGTGCAGGAGTTCGCCAGCTTTTAAAACCTCTTACAGTTGGATGTTCTTTTGGCAAGTGTTCTTAATTTTCATGTACATGATACGATTTGTGGTGGCATGTTCAATGTAGTCTGGGTTTAACTCTATTGGTGTGAGTTGTTGTGCAATGTTGAAGGTGTCCAGTAGAGGTGGGAAGTAGGGTTGAAGGCGATCCATATTGAACATTGGGTGTAGACCAAGGAATGGTGAAATACTGAGCTTAAAGGCATTGGCCACTACAACCTTGGTGATGGTTTACGACCCATATTGGAGTGGGCAAAGCTTGCGTTGGTGTCCAGCGAGGTGCTCCTTCTCCAAATGTAGCCACATTTTGTTGCCCACCGTGAATTTGTGTGGCACCTGATGTTGATCATGTTGTTGCTTGTACTTAGCATTGGATCTGTCAAATATTTCATGAACCTATTGGCGGATGTGCTTAATTTCATGAATGAATTTGTTTTCTTTGTCAAATTCACACTGGACATGAGTAAAATTGGCCTAAGTAGCCGCAAATGGCATGGCTACCTCAATGGGACATAGTGGCTGGAATCCCAAGCCCACCTGAAAGGGGTTGTGGTGGGTTGAGATATGGAGAGCCCAATTATAACTGTTTTGTACATAGGGAAGGATCTCATCCCATGTGCATGGATGCTTTGAATTTTACATGCACAAAATATGTACAATCATCGTGTTGACGAACTCTCTCTGGCCATCGGTTTTGGGATGGAAATCTGTGGACATGGTGATCTTGGTGTTCAGCATTAAACAAAGGTTGGAAAAAAATGTGTTGAGGAACCTGCTCTCCTGATCTGAGATGATAGACTATGGGATCCCAAAATCCACCCACACTCATTCAAAGAAAGGATTAGCAGTGTCTTCTGCTATGATATTATTCTTGCAGGCTGCCATAATGGAGATCTTCGAGAATCTATTGACGGCCACAAAAACACAGTCATTTCCATGCTTACTATAGGGAATACTTGACATCTAATCTATGGAGATGGATTCCCAAGGTCAACTAGGGGTAGATAGCGGAGTATAGAGGCCTTGCTTCTTGATGGTCAGTTTGGAAATGGCATAAGAAATGCAGAATCTCATGTACTTACTGGAATTCTATTGAAGGTTCAACTAATAGAAATACTTCTGTAGTACCACCATTTTTTCTCGACCCTAAAATTTCCAGCGACCCGTCTGTAGTGTGATTCCAAAATCATATTGGCACAGTCTCTTGAAGGAACACAAAGGTGTCCAAGGTGACATAACAGTGCAGCCTAGAGGTGAAATCTGGGAAGTACCCTCCAAGAGTGTCTTGTATGTGTGGCTGAATTCTAGATATATCTTATTGAGAAGCATCCAATCAGAAGTATCATGCCCACAAGAGTGGAGAACAGTAGTTAGTACCACAATCAGTGATTGGATGAGGCAGTCAGTAACATTATTGGTGTTGCCTTTCTTGTACTTGATGCTCAGATGAGACTATTGAAGATATGTGGGCCATTTCTAATGTAAATTTTTTTGCAACTTCCCTTTTATATTTATGAACTATAGGGGTCAGTGGTATGTGTGGATGACCGTTTCCTTCCCCAAAATATAATTCTTCCATTTTCGGCAAGCCTAGACAATGCAATACATTTCTTTTTCATAAGTGGGATACTTTCTGACTATGTCAGACAGTATGTCACTAAGTTATGCCACTATTGGACTCTATAGAGTAAGAAATTCCCCAATAGCATAGTCATAGGTAGTTGTCTCAATCTCAAATGGTTGTTGAAAGTTTGGTAATGGGAGAATTGAGGCAGAGAAGAGGAAATGTTTCAATTCTATGAACAACTTCTGTTGAGATTCTGACAAAAATAATATTTCTTTCACTCCTCCCTTGGTTACTTGACTCAAGTTCCAAGTGATATGAGAGAATCCCAATAAGAACCTACAGTAGAAATTAACAAGACCCAGAAATTTGTGAAGCTCTGTTAGAGTGGTTGAAGCTGACCAATCTCGAATGACTTGGATCTTAGTTGGATCCGCATGCACCCCACACTCATGAATAATGTATCCCCAAATTGGCACACAACTTGTGTTTTCATAGTGTTTTGAGGACTAGTCGGATGTGGTCAAGGTTCTTTTCCGAAGTCTAGTTGAAGATCAGGATGTCATCCAAGCACACTACTACAAATGAGTTGGTGAATGGCTACAAGATGTCTTCCATCAATGTCATGATGGTTTTGGGAGCATTCGTCAACCCAAAAATCATGACTAGCCATTCGAAAAGGCACTCCTTGGCTCTGAAGGCAGTCTTCCATGCATCGAAGGGTTTGATTGGGAACCGATGATACCTGAACTTCAAGTCAATCTTGCTGAAATATTTCGCTACTTTGATTTGGTCTAGAAGGCATCAATCCATGTGATCTGGTAACTATTCCAGACAATGATATTTTTCAGCGCCGGATAGTAAATACAGAGTCTCTAAGTCTCATCCTTCTTCTGCACCAACATAATCGTACTCCCACAAGCCAATGTACTCGGCTGGATGTAACCTTTCTGCAGCAACTCCTGAATTTAGCTCTTGATTTCAACATTCTCCAAAACAAAGCACTGATAGATTAGCCCATTTTGCAGTGACGCACTTGAGGTCAAATTGATGGGGTGCTTCACTTGCTAGTGCAGCGGCACCCCTGCGAGTAAGCTGAAGATGTCCTCGTACTCCTCCACAACCTTCTCCATTTGTTGTTGCCATGAAGGGGATCCCTGTCTCGAGGTCGTGGCCACAGTCTTCTTCTTGCCTTGAGGGTGGATCATCAAGAAAAAAAAATTCATAGTTTTGGAAATGAGCTTACAACAATTTTTTGAAGTAACCAAAGATATAGTGGGAGGTGGTGATACCTCTGGTATCCTGTACAAATTATTTACCAAAGTAAAAATGATAGCACGGGGTAGGGACTCATACACAGCATGTCACTTCTAAAAATATGTGCGGCCTAATAATACATCACAAACTTCAAGAGGATCAATGTCACATAATACCTCATCCATGAAGGGCTTGATGTTGTAAGGAAGGCGACACCGGTGCCTGACACGAAGATCCCGTCCTAAGTGAAGCCACTCGATGGTGTACGAATGTGGGTGTGTTGTGGTTGGAAATCCCAACTGCTTCACAACCTCTGCTGAAATGAGGTTATTTTGGCTCCCACTGTCGACAATGAACTGTAGCAGGGAACCCTTTACCCACATCGAGGAGTGGAAGAGATGTTCCTCCTCATCTGGACCATTCGGTTCCTCTTTCTGCATCTTCGTGGTGGAAACGATGGCATTGGGATCCAAATCGATAATCTGCTTCCCTTTGTCATTCCCCTTGTTGGGTTCTGATTTAGTGTCGGAGCATGTATTTGATTCATAAGCCTTCATCTCAGCCACCAGTGACTCCTTGGCTCAAAACTCCCTTGTGTTGTGAGTGGATCTCTTATGGAACTCACACCAAATTTCCGTGTCCTTCATCGGCCTTGGCTTTGTCCTCTTTTCTATAGTTTGGGGGCACCTTGCCCTTTATTTTTAGTCAGAGATCCAAAGTGTCGCTTCTTCTATTTGAATATTTTCTCAATCTTGGTAGCATACTGGTATGTTATACCAAGCGAGGAGATGTTGAGGAACTTCATTTCATCATGAATGTATCTGTGTAGACAACTATGGTACTTCAGCACCTAATTTTTCTCTGAATCTTTGATACCCAACTTTGTGCACGGGGCATGGAATAGATTTGCCAGCTCATGCACATCTTGATACCTTTGCTGCCACAACGTAGTCCATTATATGTACTTATCCTCATAGCTCCCCATGGGATACTATTGTTCCTTGATGGCAGCTCGAAAGGAAATCCAAGTCGGTATGACCGAGAACGGAGTGGGTTCCCGCTTGTCCTTTTTCTCACAGAAGGTTTCCCGCTAGTCCTTGACATGGAGAACGGTTTAAGGAGTGTAAAACAAATATTCTCCTAGTAAAAAAGGTCATGAACCGAGAAATATCATTCTAAAAGATTCAACCATCTATCTATGATGTCTGCATCTATTTTTCCCTCAAATATTGGAATCACAAAGTTTGCTTGTAAATTAAAAGGAGTAGTGCCTCCATAGTGGCTGTTGGATGCGGATGTGCCGTTGGTCAGCAGTCATTGAAGGATCTTGTCAATGTTATCCATCATTATGTTCCTCTATTTTTTGAGGTCCCCCTCAAGCAATATTTTGATATGATCTCCTGCTCCCTCATCTTTCTTTCCATCCCCTATGGCTGATCATCAGGGTTTACGAGGCTGATCTTGTAAAGGTTCAACCAGATCGAGCTCTAACTCCTTATACCCCGACCTCATTACGGACATGCAAAGAAGGACAAGAAACAGAAAACCGTTCTGATACCACTTATCCGAATTTATGCATGAAAGAAACAGAGTACACATATAACCATATATACAAATATGTAGCATAAATAACACTTCATTTCATTAATATCAAAGAGGTGAAATTTGTTTACAAACATAATGGAAATAAACTAGCTAGGGCACTGGTACCATATATATGAGAAGAAATTTGGTGGCTACAAGCCTTTGAACTGTGTTACAATGAGTCTCAAGGGCATATTTATTAGTGAGAAACAATGGAAAATCCAAACCATCCAAACACCTAACCCTAGGAGATGAAGCATCAAAACTATCATCCACGTTTGGGTAAATTGGTACATTAACTTCTTGGGGATGTAACTTTGGCATATGATCTCTGTTTGACACGCAGAACACCTCGTTAGAAATATATATCCAATCACTACAACTTTCTAGGGAGAAACATCAAAGGATCTCCCATGTTGCTCCCATTTTTCCCAAAAAAATTCGTTTAGGGCCTCAAAACGGTTCCAGAAGTTCACGAACCGAAAATCTGTTAAAAATAGTAAACTATGATACAATTAAGAAATTTTAAAAACTAAAAGAAGCAATCGTGGGGCCCCAAGTGGAATGGGCGAGTGGCCACCAATATCCACCTAGATCATCACCACATGTTTACCCTAGTTTGTCAGTTACTTAGGTAGATGTGGGAGGAGGGTGTTACATAAATACCTTGCAATATTTTGTTATGAGACATTCTTGCTCAATACTCTACCCTATATCATGCATTTTGGCTACCTTGAGAACCTCAATCCAGAATTCCCCTATTAATATGATCTCAATGGTGCATTAAGGTGGTGACTGAGAGTAGGGAGGAAGATAGTGAATTAGACACAAATAGATGGAAGTAATGGAGGCCCATATGAGGGAAAACGAAAAGATGAGAAGAAGAAGCTAGTAGTTTTACTCACCCCATTGAAAGTGAGAAATGGAGCTAGTCAAGCAAACATCCAATAGGATGAAAGAAACTACTATATATAACAGAGAGATTGACAAGAGAACACATGGAGCCTATAACATTCATGTAGTAGTTCAAGGCCAAGAAAAATTCTGAGATATCCACCATAATGAGGGGTTGCGACAAACATAAAAACATCCAAGAGTAAGAGGATGGTATCGAAAGCTCATAAGTGGGTTACCCAATGTTAAGGTGAGCATTTAAGAGGGAGTCTTGTACCAAGTATGTAGATAGGGATGGAATGACACCTACCCTTATTTATTGCATGAAATAGCGGCAACCTTTCAACTATTCCCCTTAACACTTTGCTTCTCACATATAGTGAAATGTAAAAAATTAATATTCATATGCAAATATATTATTATAATAGCAATATTATATACCAAAATAGTTTCATATAATAATAAAAAATCCAATATAATTATCTATCAATATTCCTACCTTAAATATAAGTTAAAAAGCAATGATATTTAATAGAAGAAAGAAATCCCTTTTCTTGAGGTAAGAAAATACATGTTTGCATTCTCCATCTTCATCTCTTTTATCTAATCCTCTCGTTAATTTCAATGAACATGAGGTTTTGGTATTTGTTTTTATGAACATATAAATATGATCGATCATATCAACTAGAACTTGCTAAAAAAATATGTCGACAGCAAATATGTTGACGATGTTGTTCTTAAATTATATACAAATCATATATTGCATATTTTTGTATTTCTTAATTATATTAACCTTAGGTTTTGAGTAATATATAACTAATATATTGAAACTTATATTTTTTAATGGAGGTATAAAAGTTGGTTGATAATTTTAGAATATTAATTACAAAAATAACTATTATGTATTGATGTAACGATGGTGTTGGGATCTAAATTGATAATCTACTTCCATTTTTCATTCCCCTTGTTCGGCTCTAATTCAGTGTCGGAGCATGGATTTGATTCATAATCCTTCATCTCGACCACCAGTGACTCCTTGGCCCGACACGCACTATTGTTTTGAGTGTATCTCTTATGGAACTCACGCCACTTTCCTGTGTCCTTCTTCGGATTCATGATGTTTTTCTTTGCTTTCGGCTCTAGCAGGTTTTCTTGGGCTGCCATGCCTTGGCTTTGTCCTTTTTTCTACAGTTTGGGGGCACCTTTCCCTTTCTTTTGATTCAGAGATCCAAAGTCTCACTTCTTCTATTTCAATCTCTGCTCAATCTTGGCAGCATACCGGTATGTTGTACCAAGCGAGGAGATGTTGAGGAGCTCCATTTCCTCCTAAATGTATCTGTGTAGACAACTATGGTACTTCAGCACCAAATGTTTCTATTCATCTTTGATACCCAACTTTGTGCGCAGGGTATGGAATAGATTCATCAGCTCATGCACATCTTGATACCTTTGTTGCAACAGCATAGTCCATTGTATGTACTTGTCCTCATAGCTCCTCACGGGATAATATTGTTCCTTGATGGCATCTCAGAAAGAAATCCAAGTGGGTACGACCGAGAACAGAGAGGGTTCCCCTCATCCTTTTTCTCACAGTAGGTTTCCCACTAGTCCTTGACATGGAGGGTGGTTTTGAGGAGTGCAAAAAAAATATTTTCCCAGTCAGAAAGGTCATGAACCGAGAAAGATCATTCTAAAAGATTCAACCATTTATCTATGATGTATGCATATATTTGGCCCTCAAATATGGGAATGTCAAATTTTACTTATACATTAAAAGGAGTAGTGCCTCTAGAGTGGCTGTTGGATGCGGATGTGTCATCGGTGGGCAAACGTTGAAGGATCTGGGAAAATTTATCCATCATCACGTTCCTCTATTTTTTGAGGGCCTCCTCGAGCAATATTTGCATAGGATCTCCAGCGCCCTTGTCTTTATTTTCGTCCCCTATGGGTGGTCATTCAGGTTTTCGAGGTTTATATTGCAAAGGTTCAAACAGATCGAGCCCTAACTCCTTATACCCCGACCTCGTTGGGGACATGTAAAGAAGGATCGAGAAAGAGAAAACCACTTTGATACCAGTGATCTAAATTTATGCATGAAAGAAAAAGAATATACATATAATTATATATGCAAAGATGTAGCGGAAATAACACTTCATTTCATTAATATCAAAGAACTAAAATCTGTTTACAAACATAATGGAAATAAACTAGCTAGGGCACTGGTAGCATATCTCTGAGAAGAAATTTGGTGGCTACAGGCCTATGAACTGTGTTACAATGAGTCTTAAGGGCTTATTTATTAGTGAGAAACAACGAAAAACCGAAACCATCCAAAAACCTAATCCTAGGAGATGAAGCATCAAAACTATCACCCACAATTGGGTAAATTGGTACATCAACTTCCTAGGGATGTAACTTTGGCATAAAATCTCTATTTGATGTACATAATACCTCGTTAGAAATATATATCTGCAGACTATAACTTTTGGTAGGAGAAACATCGAAGGATCTCCCATATTGCTCCCAGTTTTCCCAAAAAACATCGTTTAGAGCCTCAAAATGGTTCCGGAAGTTCACGACCCGAAAAACTGCTAAAAATAGTAAACTGTGCTACAATTAAGGAAACTGAAAAAATGAAAGAAACAATGGTGGGGCCCCAAGTGGAATAGGCGGGTGGCCACCAATATCCACCTAGATCATCACCACATGTTTATCCTCATTGGTCGATTACATAGGTAGATGTAGGAGGAGGGTGTTACATAAAGACCTTGCAATATTTGGTTAGGAGACATTCATGCTCAATACTTGACCCTATATCATGCATTCTAGCTACCTTGAGAACCTCAATCCACAATTCCCCTATCACTATGATCTCAATGGTGCATTAGGGTGGTGACTGAGAGTAAGGAGGAAGATAGTGAATGAGACATAGAGAGATGGAAGTAATGGAGGCCCATGTGAGGAAAAAGGAAAAGATGAGAAGAAGAAGTTGGTAGTTTTACTCACCCCATTGAAAGTGATAAATGCAACCAGTCAAGCAAGCATGAGATAGGATGAAAGAAACTACTATATATAACAGAGAGATTGACAAGGGAAAACATGGAGGCTAGAACATTCATGTAGTAGTTCGACGCCAAGAAAATGTGTGAGATATCCACCATAATGAGGAGTTTTGTCAAACATAAAAACATCCAAGAGTAAGATGACGGTGTTGAAATCTCATAAGTGGGTTACGCAATGTTAATGTGAGCATTAAAGAGATATCATTAAAAGGGAGTCTTGTACCAAGTGTGTAGATGGGGATGGAATGACACCTACCCTTATTTATTGCATGAAGTAGCAGCAACCTTTCCACTAATTCCCTTAAGACTTTTCTTCTCACATATAGTGAAATGTAAAAAGTAAATATTCATATACAAATCTATTATTATAATACCAATATTTATAATAAAATAGTTTGATATAATAATACAAAATCTAATATAATTTTCTATCTATATTCCAACCTTAAATATAACTTTCAAAGCAATGATATTTAATATAAAACAAAAAAAAACATTTTTCTTGAGGTAAGAAAATACATGTTTGCATTCTCCATCTTCATCTTGTTTATCTAATCTTCTTGTTAATTTCAATGAACATGAGGTTTTGGCATTTGTTTTTACGGACATATAAATATGATCAATGATAAATCATATCAAGCAGAACTTGATAAAAAAATATGCCCACAGCAAATATGTTGACGATGTTGTTTTTAAATTATACACAAATCATATATATTGCATTTTTTTATATTTCTTAATAATATTAACTTTAGGTTTTGAGTGGATGGGAAAGAGAAAGTCACGGTAATGAGGAAGATATTGAGGAAAAGGAGGAAACTATGGATTTTGTCAATGATCCTGCAAATATTAGAGGCCGCCTACTTTTATTTCACCAAACTGTTCATACATACTGGATAATGAAATGTGTCCTCGCCAAAGCAATGCAAAGTCTACAGCTGATAGAAGGTAGAAGGTAGTCCTGTTGTAATTTCACTACTTCAGAATATCAAAACTCAACTCCAAGATATCAAGGTGTCACGGTACCATGCGACAGCCAGAATTGGTAGAATTGAAAGGCAGATGCAACAGATGTAGCAAGTGGACATGCCTCGTTCCACTGCAAAGGATCCAACATCAATTGACTCTCTAGACGCCTAGTAAACCAAGTTTAAGTTCTAATGCATTTTGTAGATGGCATTTATGTTTTTTGTTGTCAATTTAACTTTGTCTTAAGTAGTAAAATGGCCATAGCGGCTAGTTGAAGGAAGAAAAAATATCAATTTTGGATGGCAGGTTCAGGTCACCAACTTTATATATGTTGCAACCTAGCTTTTTATGATAAATAGAAAATAGCAAAGACCTATCAAATTTTAAAAAAAAAAACACTTTAAGTTTTTAGTGATATATAACTAATATATTGAAACTTATATTTCTTTAATAAATGTATAAAAGTTGGTTGATAATTTTAGAATTTTAATTATAAAAAAAAACTATTATGTATTGATATATATGAATATATATTAGTTTTCCAGTATTATTTAAAAAAAAATAACATGATTTTTTTATGTATATTTTTATTAACTTATTTCTCATACTTGTAATAAAAACCGACTGTACGGTATTACTCATGCCAAAGTCGTTATAGGCAAGTAATATTTCAATATGTGCTGCACCTATATACATTCTCTGAGGTAACTGCATTTATTTCAATTCACCGTTCAAATTTAATTATGTCGGAAATTTATCCGTCTATTTAAAGAATTTCACGTAGGCATATGCATATGATTTGTTATTTAAGATTTTCTTAAATATTTGAATTTTATGAATAATTAATATAGAGTTATTTTAATTTTAGATTTATTAAAAGATAATTTATTTTTTTTTGTTTTTTCTTAGTATTTGGTAGATTTTGAATTAGGATGAATGTAAATTAATTTTCTTTCATTTTAAATTAACTATATTCCATATAAATACCATAAACCAATAACATGTTTCATTTATTATTATGATATTTTTATAAAATTATTAGTTTTTATTTCTACCAAATTAAAATTTGTATATTACATTACATTATTTTTATTTTTATTTAATTTTATATAACTTAACTTAATCACAGTTTAAACAAAACATTGATTACAACATTCAACTGCAGACATTCAGCAAGAGAGAATTAAATCGTCAAAGATACATTGAATGTTGGGACAATACACTGAATTAGAGAGAATTAAATCGTTAAAGATACTTGAATGCAGTGACGATAGACGCGAAGTTGAAAAACTAAATGGAACTGTATATATTCTTATGCGATGTATCGTTTGCTTGTGTCAAAAGTCCATACCCCTGATTTTTTCTAATGGGTGTAACATGTTATTCCACGAAAGTCTTGATCAATTCCTCTTCAGACATTGACAGGTAAACGAAAGGCTTAACCAATTCATGAGGCTTCAAACATTGATCGCTAATAAACTATATGACCTTATTGATAATATAATGAGTAATATTTGGATATGTGGTCTTGTAATAACGTTCATTTCATTCCACCGGTGAATTTTAATCAAATTATATCTTCACATTGCACATGTATATATGGCTTGTCATTTCAGATATTATTACAAGAGAAAATTAAATAGCTATGTTTACATTGAATGCTGTGAGGACTCACCGAATATGATCAATCAAAGGGACCTCGAACTTTCTGGTTAGAAAGGCCACTTGATGTGCACGCGTTAAAAAAGTTAGTTCCAAGACGAAGAGTAAGTTGATTGGAAAATGATAAACACCGGTCCGTTAAACTAACGGGGAAGTAAAGACACGCTGATAGATCCCATGAGATTCCTGAGTAGGAGCAGTAGTTTGGGTGGCAGCCTGGGTAGCAGAATCCGGTATGGGAGGGAAATGTTGTAATCCTTCGGGGTTCTTTGTATATTGTTATAACATCATATAGTTATAGATTAGTTTATTTTCAGTTACGAAAATTTAACTGAATCCTTTTAATATAAGTGTAACCATTGTTATTAATAAATCTGTGAAATATTGTTGGTGTACATGCACCTACACTAGCAGTGTTGGTGTATATGCGCTTAGATTAGCTTTAGTTAAACTCTAAATATTGCATGTGATGTGCATTTGCTTAATTAGTTAACTCACTGCTTGATGTGGTGCATGTGCACATTAGCAGAACATAAAGCACACTTAACTTCAGTTAGCTTTAACTATCCATAGTTATTGCATGTACAACTAACCTTAACTTAATTGCTTTTATGTATTTATTCCATAACTAATATTGAAGAATTGATTTTCATTCTTTTCTCAATTCTCGGTCGCTCCTTCTTTCTCTTGCAAGTTTGTTCATTGTTTTGTAAGTCTAAATCTTTCTATCTCAAAATCTTACAAATACGTAACATTTTTCATGATCGAATTCTCCAGTCTTTCTCTAACAATGGTATCAAAGGTGGATCAAACTCCACTAGCATAGGTAAAGATTTCGTATACTGCCTTTTTGCTTTTAACCACCGAGAAAGGTTTTGAACACTATTTTTTTCTTTTTAAGTACGTAAAAGCGGATTTTTGGCTCGGAGAGGTGTTGTTATGGCAGGGTCGGCGTGATCTGAATCTCGATTGGAGTGTTTTGAGTGTGGACAGGGTGCTGTGAGATGCCAAGATTTGCTCAACAAACCGAAACAACGATGATTGTTCGGTGCAGATGTGAGGGTACCTTTTCGTGAGTTATAAAAAAAAAAAAAAAAAAACTCAATGCGTAAGAAATCTCATGATCGACTTTTTGTTTACTGATAAAAAAAGAACTGTTGTGAAATTTCATTTATTGGAATTACCTTCGCACATCATTAGATTTTTCCTAACCGTCCACGTCTCTCACTCTCGATAGGCAAGGAGGTAGTCAAAAGATTTGGCTTGAGATCACACTCCAAGTTTGTTTTTTTGGTTATTTATGATTTCTGGTGATTTTTTTTTGTAATATTTGATGAGTTCTAATTTTTAACATTGTGAAAGGAGTAGTTTTTAGTGTGACTTTTTGGAGTTTCTAGTGCTGGAATTCGGTGAAAAAAATGGAGGTAAAATCTTGATTTTTATTATTTAAACTAGTTTTTTATTGTATATATAGATTCAGCACCCTAAAAAACCCCTTGGACACTTGGATTGTACAAGTTACCCATCAAATTTATGTTTTCAATAAATTCTTGCCCGATTTTAAAGAAATTAGACCTGAAAAATCTACCAGAAAAGCCTTCCAGAAAAGCCTTCAAAAAGTCACACTAAAAACAACTCCATTGTGAAATACCAGAAGATTTTCAGTGCAAACATAGACTCTCCCGTTTCAGCGCACACATAGACTCTGCACCGATGCACTCTTTATTCTTTAGATTTAGATATGATTTAGATTTTTTTTTTTTTTATCTCGAAGTGTGTTGAAATCCGAAGTGCCAAATCAATTTTTTTTTATAATGAATACCTTGGTATCTTTAGAGGTGTCTTTAATTGAATGTTTTAATCAGGAAAAAAAATAAATAAATAGTAAAGTAAGGATAATAAGGCTTTTGCTTTAATCTTCACTTTTAAGCAGATAAAGAAGATACAATGCTCAGAGTAAAACATCTTATGATGCCATAAAAAATTTAAAAGAAATTTATGATTCACATTCTAAATTAGAGATAATTAAGTTATTGTTAAAATTATTTAGTATGGAAATGAGCAATAATGATCCTATAAAATTTTCGTCCAAAATTAAACCCATTATTCATGAAATTGAATCTAGAGTTAAATTTTATTTTCAAATTACTGCCTTTATAAAATATCTTTATAGGGAAAAAATTGTAGAAAGAGAGAAGACTTTTGGCAAGAAAGAAACATGACATAGTTTTAATACTGAAACCCTCTTGCTCAAAAGGACCAAAAACCTCAAGAAGAATCTATATTCAGGGAGATAGAGAGAAAAATGATAGAAAGAATCTATATTCAGGGAGATAGAGAGAAAAACGAGCTGTCTCATTGTAATTTTCATATGGAAGATATTTTTAGTACCTATTTTTCTTCATGGTATGATGGTTGGATTTTAGACACATGTGCCACTTGTCATATGACCTTTACAAGATATTTTTTTTATCAATTCAGTGATAATATCAATAATTCCCAAATCAAACCATAAAGGATTCCTTCAATTCAGTTAAATTTCTTGAATTTCATATTATACTTTGAATGATGTCCTTCAAAATTCACAATTCCAAAGGAATTTTTTTATCTCTTATATAAATAAGACAACATGGACATTCCATTCACATATTTGATGGGAAAGTAGAAATTAGAAGAGTAGCTGACAACAAAACTGTAATGACTAGTGTGGAATAAGATAAATTGTTGAAATTTCATGGTATATCGTATGTTACATTGAGCTCAACTTATTTGGTTCAACAAAATGATATTCTATCATCTTCCTTATTATGGCATTCAAGTTTCAGTTATATTAATTATGAAAGTATTAGAATTATGAAACAACGGAGGAGTAAAGGACTTCTAACAATTCCTAAAAAATTGACCCCATGTAATGTTTATATATTGGGCAAGCATCACAAACAAACTTTTTCAGAATTCTAATTCTAGAGCTACAAGGAAATTAAGCCTAATGCACTATGATTTATGTGGACCTATGCATGTACAAACTGCAAATGCAAACAAATAGGCACTAACTTTTATTGAAGATTATTCAAGGGTGTGTTAGTGTATCTGCTTAAAGAAAATTCACAAGAAGTTTTTGATGTATTTAAGAAATTTCATCTCTTGATAAAAAATGAGGCACAAATTACTATTAGTACTATAAGAACTGATAATGGAGGAGAGTATACTTCACATGTTTTTGAAACATATTTTCAAGCGAATGGCATCAAACACGAGACCACAATACCATATAATCCACAAAAAAATGGTGTTGTTGAATGAATGAACATAACATTTCTTAATATGGTAATGTCAATGAAATTTTATAAGAATGTAAAAATGATGTTTTTGGGAGAAGCAGTGCTCTATGTAGCATACATTAGAAATCAGTGCCCTTACTCTATCATTAACAAAATAACCTCATATGAAATGTGGTATAATGATCTTCTTCTTGTTAAACATTTCTAAATTTTCGGTTCTCAATGTTATGCTTTGATAACTAAACAATAGAGGAAGAGTTGAGTGAACGAAGAAGAAAATGTATATTTTTGGGGTATTCCATGACTTCTAAGGAATAATGATTGTATGATGAAGAGAAAAAAAAAATGTTTTGTCAAGGGATCTATTTTTTCTTCAAATTGATAAATATTCCTTCACTATTGTTAAATAGTTTAATCGGTTAGAAATGTTTGTGCCACAAAATTTTTATTATGAGTCAGATAATATCCTTCCCCGTCCTGAAGGGGAGATTCCAATATTAGATCAGTCTATGGAGTTTCCTTCTCTCAATGATGAGAAATTGCTTGATGATGATGATTCCATTTCTGATGAGAAATTGGTTGATTCAAGTGTTTCTAGAGAAACAATGACATAAATGGAAAGAGCTAAGTCAGATGAAGAAGATGAGAAAGTTCCTAAATGACTTACCACACAAAATTTGTGAAGTTCAACTCTTATTCGAACATGTCCAAAGAAATATGATCATTTTAAGGCTACAAGTTCCTCATGTAACTATTCTCACTGTGAATTTAATTTTTCTGTGGATTCTAAACATGCTGGATTTGAAGAAGTTGTTAGTTATGATCAATGGATAGATGCAATGCAAAAGGAATATGATTCTCTCATAAAAGATGGCACATGGAGGCTGGTGTATCCTCTTGCTGGCATCAAACCTATTGGCTGCAAATAGATTTATAAAACTAAGTATAAATATGATGGTTCACCAGAAAAGCACAAAAAAAGACTTGTAGTGAAGGTTTTATGTACATAAAGGGGTATCAACTATACAAAGACATTTTATCCTATAGCTAAATGGGGCACTATTAGATATTTGTTTTCTATTAGAACTTAGAAAGAATGGATAATTCATCATATGGATGTAAAAACTTCGTTTTTAAATAAAGATTTGAAATTAGATGTTTACATGTTTTAGCCAAAAGGTTTTTCGTTAAAGGGAAATAAAAAAAAGTTTAAACCAATGAAGTCTTTGTATGGCTTGAAATAAACACCACGAGCATAGTATGAGAAGCTAAGTGCACATATTATCAAATTAAACTATAAACATTTTGAACTAGATGATGAAACTCTTTTTGTTAAGAAATTTTGAAGATCAGTTGTATATCTAGTTGTATATGTTGATGATTTGATGATCACAGGAAACAATGATGAATATATATCATCTATAAATGAGGAACTGAAAATGGTCTTTGATATGATAGGTTTAGTTTTACTTCTTTATTATCTTGGAATTGAATTTGATCAAAACCAAGAACATATTTTCATCTCTGATAAGAAATATGTTGGTAAGTTATTAACATATATATTATGATGGATTGTAATCCTGTTGTTACACCAATGAGGAAAAATTTTAAACTCACTTACAAAGAAGGAAAATCATTTGAAGATACAAGAAGGTACATGCAACTTGTTGGAAGTTTGATTTATTTCTCTATTACTCATCCTTATATAATCTTTGTTGTCGAAATAATTTCGAGGCTCATGCATCATCCTTGTGAGGGGAATTGGGTAGAAACAAAAAGAGTTTTGAAATGTTTAAAAGGAACTTGAAATTATAGCATCGAATATTCCAAATTTTTAGATTTCCATATTGTTGTTTATTCATATTCTGATTTTGATGGAGATAAAGAAAATGAAGTCTCAACTTCTAGTTATTTGATGAATCTTGGATGAGCAACCATCAGTTGGAGACCATGAAATAAATATGTTATTATTGATTCTACCACTGATGCCAAATATGTTGCTGCAGCTCAAGCTATTAACTAAATCATTTGGCTTCAAATTTTTAGGAGAAACAAAAAAAATCAACTACTCTATTTTTCGAAAACTCTTCTGCAATCCACTTGGTGATAAATCCAAAGTTTCATGATTGAACCAAAAATATCAACGCCAAGTATCATTTGATTCAAAATCATGTAGAGGTGAAAAAAATTCATTTGACTCATTGTCTAACTTCACAACAAATTGCAGATATCTTTACCGAAGTATTGAGGCGTGAAAAGTTTGAAAAATTTATAGCTTTACTTGGTATGTGAGATGGCCCTTGGAATTAAGGGGGGAAATGTTCTAATCCTTCGAGGTTATTGGTATATACTTATAGTTTAGTTTATTTTTGGTTATGAAAACCCAATTGAATCCTTCTCGTATAAATGTAACCTCTTTTATTAATAAATTAGTGAAATATTGATCTGAATGCGGAATGACAAGATCTTTTCTAACTCTTGAAAAAATGTGAATGGAAAGAAATAATTACTGAAAGAGTTATGTTTATGTGAATCTAACTATTTAGAATAAAGTGTTTTTATATATAATCTGTTAATGTTAAGGTTTAACAATTACGCATCATGCATAACAATAAAACCATAAGACAACAACGATTAGTGATGAAGTTTGTCCCTCCTGGACTACGTTTTTGGGTCCTCTTCAGAATTGTGCAACAACTGTATTGATAAAACCAAGAGAAAGAGGACTACAATGATCAATCAGTTGAATAGTCCCAAAAAACACTACTGATGTTGTAGAAAGAAATTCTCCTGATGGGGCTTTACAAATGCAATCTCTTTTCTTTGATGGGTCTTTAAACGGCCAAGAAAATCTGATGATGAAGTGCACACTCTAACTGATGGACTGAAGAATATCAACCTTTAGCACAATGGTAGTTGAAATGCGTTTTTGAAGATTGAAGTGGATCTCGTTGTTCTTCAACAAACTTTAATTTTGTATCTAGGCAGGAAAAAGAGCTCTCATACTCCACAATATACCTAAAAAGCCAAAAACTCTCTCTATAAAGTGTTCTAGTACTTCTTCAAAAATCACTTCTTCTTGTCTTCTTGAGAATCTCTCTCTACCTCCTCATGATCCCTTACAAAACATTCTTTATCTCTTTTTATAAGATGAGAGCCAATAAAAATGGCATTAAACCACTATTCATATCTCGAGTATTTATTGGTTTAAATGTATACTCCATTTTTAACAATTATTAAATGAATCATTATCCTTTCCAAGCCTCTTATCCCATCATGTATCTCTTCAAAATTATCCACAATAATAATTAGATATAAGTGTTCTTGGCCTCCTTAACACCTAGGGTCTTAGGATAAGGTGTTCATTTAAAACAACACCATTTTCCATGCATTAAAACCAATTTTAGAATATACATTATCCACTGGTGGTCTGGCTAATGGCATGGATATGAACCATCGACATGTGAATAGCCAAATTTACTAGCGGCTAACTCTGCATTTTTAGATCCGGTGGTTGACTTCGATATTTACTGTAACATCTGCATGTGACTCCTTGACAGTTGGCTTGAACTGACAGCTTTGACGTGGTTCTCATACACTACGTTCACATGGCTTTGAAACCCTCAACAATTACCTTATATGGTTTTGGGTTGCTGGCTTTCCAAACTCCACTCACATGACTTTCGATCTCCAACACGGTCTACCAATGCAGTTAGGCTATCATAGTATAAACTTTCACATGTAACATTTGCTTTGTTCATATGACAAGCATGTCATAACAGTTCCACTATGGTTATACTTTCTACTAAATTTTTATTGCATTTGTTTTATAATGTTTTAAAAAATGTCGAAATCTTTACATTAAGTTGTAGTCCTAAGATTTATTGCATAGTTGTAATACCATGCACCTATAGTTCTAGACTTAGGTTAAGTTTTAGAACTAGGACTTAGCGCTATGTTTAGAATTAGTCATTTTACTATAGGATTTATCCTTAGGTTTAAAATTAGGACTTAGACATAACCTTTACATCATATTTTCTACAATATCAATACTATAGTCACTTAGGCATTTTTCAGATTTTAGTCTCTGAACAAATGTTTCTAAGACTAACATTTTTTCTTAACACTTAACACTTTAGCTAACTTAGAGTTACAATGCTAGAGCTTTAGACTTAGGATTGTGTTTTCCTTAATTATTTACATTGACTTAACACATAACAATCATGACTAATCTCTTTACTGTTTCAATGTCACAGGTCAACATAATGATGAATTTTCCTTATGAAGAAAGTTTGATTTAAATTAGAGAAAAACATTGATGAATGTTGTCGAAGTCACTGATGCTGATATCAAAGTACGACGAACTTGTTGAACTTGAATTTCGTGCTCATAACAAGAATGTTGAATGTGACCATCTTGTTCGCTTTCCAATTTTGACAAGATTCTGCTTGACAAATTTAATCGATGAACCATCTTCATTGACATAATTTTTGATTGAACCTATTTATTACAAAATCAATGATTAATTACTTGAAAATGACCATCTTGGTCATTTTTTAATTTCAATACAAACTTCAGAATCCAAATTGTATCAAATACACAACATTTTTTCACGATGGAATTCTCAAGTCTCTCTCTAATAGGAAATTCGCAGGTGTGTATGTAGTAATCTCTATGAAAATGGGTTGTGTTAGGTGTGTAGTTCAGTCTGAATTGTTGGTTAACATTGATACAAACTTTGACATCTTTTGACTAAAGTGCTTGATAGGTTGTTGTTGTTGTTGTTATGTATGTTGCTTCATGTTATTATGACCATGAATACTCCTTGAATTTTCATGTAATCACACCTCAACCAATATGGAAATAATATCTTGAAGTACTCGTCATGTCATATGTACTACCTCCAAAAGAATTTTTAGTATATCCAACCAAAATATCAGTATTAGTGTTGGATTATAATATACATATCTTGTTTTCAAGTAATATATTTCAAAATTATTTTTCCAACCTTCCAATATCATCATTTTAAAGAGTCCATAAATATGAAAATCAAACTGACACCATACATAATGTCCAACCTAGTGGTACTAAGATAAACAGAATTGTTAACCAATATTTGGAATAGTCTTGCATCTACATTGAACATATATCTACTTTTCTAATATGTATTCCTATTGCAACTAGAGTTTTTTTGGGTTTCCAATTCATCACTTTGAACGTCAATATACATAGGATAAGCTGCTTGAATAAAAAATACATTAATTCGATTGAATGACTTCAATATGAAGAGATAACCTCATTAACCCCAAATTAGTAATTTCAAATTATTGCTTCATACAATTTATTAAAACTTTTCAAGTGGTATAATTTGTTCAAAAATCATACCATCAACATAAAAAACATAATTAGAATTTACTTTTACTTATTCACCTTTCTATATAATGTAGGCTCACTATTCATTCTTCTAAATCTATTGCAGAGTAAATATGAACCAACCTTGCTATACCAATATTTGGGAGCCTTTTTAAGTCCATAGAGAGTTTTTTTCAACATATAAACTTTATCTTCAAATATTTTATCATGGAAAATAGTTGCCTCTCCAGATATACTTCTTCTTCCAAAATTCCATTTACGAACAATGACTTGGAATTCATTTAATAAAATTTCCATGAGTTTTGAGTTGTTGTGGATAAATCACCTCCTATTGTATACATCCTTGCAAAAAATGGAAAAATATCACCATAATTCACTCCATATTATTGTGGAAAAAACAATTCTACCAATCTAGCATTGCACCTTTCTATTTTTCCTTTTTCATTAACCGATTCAAGAACATCAGCCCTAATCAATACATTGTTTCCTAGACGCAATAAGGTCATGAAATTCTTGGGAGGGTAAGAAATTTCCTCAATTTTAATTTGTATCAATTAGGAATTTTGATATAAATTAATATGTGTAGACCGTTGAAGAAAATGGGTGGTTATATTATTTTTTTGAGTTGGGTGTTAGGATGTTTTAGTTTTTTAGGATATATGTACCATTTGTCTTGATTTATTGGAATACTTATTGATTTTATGAATATATACATATGTATAGTAGAACTTGATTCAACAAAGGGGATTAGAGCTTATATTTCATGAGTAGAGACTGGGTAGTCTACGAAAAAAGAGCTCAATTGAGACTATGAGAGTCAGTAGCTCATATGGGGAAATATCTATTAATATGTTGTTTTAAGAAATTGGATTTTTGAGTTGTTCCACACCTGCAATGTGTATTTCGATATCTACATACCATGTGTCTATATTTTTTGTACTTTTTTTAGGTCGTGCGTAAAAAGGTTTTCTTTGAACACTATATTTAGTGTAATGTGTTGTAGTAAGTAGAGATGGGAATATTAAAGTATTTTCACCTGGAATTTGTTGTACGGAATCAAAATGTAGGAGGAATAACACATGCTCGTGTTAATTGGAAATGAATAGAGACATATAGATTAACATATGTTTTTTCATTATGCCACTAGGCCTCATCAGAAATTGATCCCACCACGAGAGAAAAAAAATGAGGTATTTTCATTTAAGTATTTCACCATCTACAAGTGGTGGATTTGAGAATATGGAGCACACATATTTGTGTCTGATAGTGTTCAAGATAAGGGAATGTGGAGAACCACATTGTGACATAAAACATGTTTTATTTCTAGCGACACATTAACTAAGCACTTGGGGAAGAGTCAAAGTAATTTATATGGTTTAGGGAGGTATGTTTGTCTATTGGAACAAAAATTCCTATGCAATGTTCGAGTGAGAGAGAAATCATGATTGCAGATCACCCACCAATCCCCCTTGTTGACATCAAGGGTCATTCCCCCTAGCACCCCCCCAAGGGTCATTCCACCTTAAAATATCGATCATTTGATTGATAGAATAGAAGCTTTAGTAGAACATTGAGTGTGTCTTCTATGCCCCTTTGTTGACATCACAAATTGCCACGCTTCCCCCCGCGCACCCGATCCCATCCCCTCTTGTAATTCATTAGCACCATCAATTATCCTATTTAATTACTATAGTTTATTTGGATGAACACCTCATAGTGGAAGCACTTGGTTATCACCATATTCATATTATGAGTGGAGTGTAATGTCAAAAAAAATTTGTGCTAAGGATTAGCTACTAAAAGTCAAGGATGAAGGAGTAAAAGTTCAAACATCATGGTAAGACCTACATAAGGATAGATTTCACGAGGAGGCTCGCAGAGTCATGCAGGTGCATCATTGGGAAGCAAGGTCCATCTGGATAAATAAATGAGCACTTAAGAATAATCAACCCAGATTTTAATGGGTTACATCATGAGAGGTACACTAGCTACATTAGAGTGGTATAAGAGAACAATATTATCTCTTTGGGGATTGAAAAGTGACTAGAAGAGAAAATTGCGTCCAATGAGAGAGAAGGAATGAGTGTTTCAAAGAACACGACGCACTCAAATATTAAGATGGTTGATGATTTTTTACCCTATATAGTAGACTCAATAATTGGAGGAAAGGGTTATGAGATTTAATTACTAGTTTTTAAATCCTATGATCATATATATCATTTTTAATGAATTCAAGTTTCCTATTATAGAAAAAATTAAGTCTATAAGAGCATACCACATGATAGGATGATGACCCTATAATATTTTTGCATGAGTAATAGCTAGGAATGTAATTTTTGTGTTAAATTGTACTTGCGTCCAACCATAATGCTTTATGTTATTAGTTATTGAAATTTTGAATTTCTTATAACAACATATTTAGGGATTTTATGACAAGTGGAGGTGGTTGGAAGTATTTGAATATCATAAAAAATAATCAGGAATTAAAATTTTAGTAAATAGATTAGAGCAAGAAGTGGGACATAGAAAATTTAGAATATTCCCAGCCAGTACATAGATATGGAAAAATTGTGGTCCATGCCTATTTGAGTAATGATTGAAAAATAAATGGTGGAAATGGTCACAACCAATAGGTAATAAATTATTTTATTGAATGAAAAAAAATATCAGTGTTCAAAATATATGTGGGGTAAACATTGTATTATGATTTTATTTTAACCTAGTGATTAAGTTGATAATTATTGGTAGCAGCAGGAGAAAAAAGATATGTGGTAGACAGCCCTTATAACACAGAGGTTGCGTAGAAAGTGTTTCAAATGAGGATGAAAAGGAGAAGAGGATAGAGGAAGTCCTCAGAGAGAAGTCAAGAGAAAAAGAGAAGTTCTCAAGAGAGGTGAGTAGTAGGTGTAGAAGCCAAGAAGAGAAAGGAGTTATGAAGAGGTTATAGAGGGGAGAACCATAGGAATGCCAAAATGATAAGCTATATATAAGACTTGGTTTGGTATCAGGGTAATAGGATAATGCATAATACTTATTACCAATTATTGAATGCAGCTTAGAGTGAGACATAATAATCTCACAAAGGAATAAGGAAGGTGAGTACTGATGGTAATTACATAGATTCAAGTGAAAGACACAACAAAGGAAATGAAGATTCTAAAGTCAATGGGATGGATGATTGAAGAGGAATTTGGAAAATAGTTCGTTGAGTTAAATGAAATGCTAAAGATACAAATGCAACAAACACAAGAAATTGAAGAGCTAAAAGACATGGTTGGGTGTTAAGGAATAAAAGGGTGAAATCACTTATACTGCAATTGAAGTTGAAGTATAGCTTGATTGCCCCATTAGAGAATAAAGAACTCAGGAAAATTAAGTATGGAGGAGATGTAGTTTACCTCTATGAATGAGAATAAGGATCACTCCTTCAAGAAAAATATGATGAGGTTGATGACGTGAGGTTTCATGGAAGTCTCATGAAATGGTTGGAAAATTTAGACTAACAACAAATCATTCTAGAAGCACCATCAAAAGCTCAAGAATCTCATGTTTTTAAAGCTAATCAAATTTGTTCATCTAGAGGTCATGTAGATCATGAACGCATATAATCATTACAAACTATCATGAAGGAAGAGGAAAATGTAAAATTTTCCTTAGGGCACCGAGTAAATACCATACTTCCGAAACAAGCATCTATAAAAATGGATGAGGTTTATATTAAACACTATTCAAGTACAATTATCATGGATCATAATGAAATAATTGATTTGTTGGAAGATTTGTAGCTAGAAAATGAGAATATGGAGAAATTAAGACCAATGATGAGGAATATTTACAAGTCCCTATTAAAGGCAAGCTACCCATAACACCTAAAGGAACATAAATAATATTTTGTTGTTAAGCTAATCATGTTCTTGCAGGTACAAAGTGATATGGTGAACATGAAACTATGATTAAGGAAATATAATCTATGCCATTTCCTAGAAATGGCAGTGCACATAAAGGTCAAATTTTAGAGGAAATGATTAGAGATATTAAGGAATGTATGGGCCTCTTAGAGGAATCAAAGATGATGGATGAAATTTTCATAAAGTATACGGATTTAACTAAAGTAAATTTTTATTTTTATTTAGACGAATAGCTAAATTTCCTAGAATAAAGGATAGTAGATTTAAAGTTGTTTATTCAACATGAAAAATTGAAATTAGAAGAAGATGAATCATGTGCACCAGTGTTGAATAAGGGCTTTGTTACTCTTAGGCAAGAGGAAGATAATGAAAAGAGATTGAATGAGAGTCTCATGAACCACAAGGAGAGTTGAAACCAACTTGGAGATCTGAGAGCAGATATCTCAACCGAGGCTATCGAGCCTTTATTTTTAAATTCCATATGTTATGTATGGATGCAAGACCCAAGAATGATGAAGGAGGATATTGAACTAAAACTATAATAATGATAGGATAATATTAAGGAATACCTCCTCAATGCATTGGTGGAGGAAATAATTTAAAACCTATTAAAATGGAAGATGATACCACATTTTCTAATAAAGAGAATCATTGAGAAATCCATACATAAACAACCAATGGAGTCATTGGAGTACGATTACAAGAAGTAATGAGCAGGAAAAAAATATCTTTTATTGATAGCCAAAATAATAATCAAATATGAGCAACAACAACATTTAGGTGCAATAATCATAATCTTTGAAGAGGTTAAATTTCTAGAATAGTGGACTACACAAATATACTTTTTGGTTTCTAATGGGCTTACGTTTTTTAATATGATAAAACGCAAGAGACAAGGATGATAATTTCTCATAACAGAAAATTACATTCCATTTAGGGAAAGAATATGGTGAAAATAATAAGACGTTTCTAGCATATGACATGAGAAATGGTAGAAATAAATTTCATCAAAGGACATAGTGAAGTGATGAGATTGAAAGGATCCGGAAGTTGATGAAAAGGATGTCTAAGATAACATTAAAGAAGAAGAGAAGTGTAGCCATCAATATAATATAAATAATTAAGTGATTTTACCTTAACAATGCTCATGGGTACATCAAAAATCATGTTTACTACCATGTAAGGCTAATTTCAGTAATGAAGAAACAATAAAACCAAACAGGTGGACAACAAAAATATTATATATGGGTCCTGGGAGGAGTGAAAAAATAAAATAACTATGACGAAGAGGTAAAAATATTTATACCTAGGGATACTAATGTAGGAGAATTAAAACTAAGAAATCATTTTTTGTCAAGGCCCAAGAGGATCATGGAATTATCTAAAGGGGAAGAAATTCCCTCAGTTGTAATTTGTATAAAGTTAGGATTTCTTATGTAAATACGAGTGTCAAAAAATTAGAGTAAACTATGTGGTTTTACTATTTTGTTAATTTCATGTTTTAACCAAATGGGCCATTTTAATAATGATAAATTTTAGGACAAGTTGCTAGGAAATTTTAGGTTGTTAGGAAAAATGTCCCATTTGTCTTAATTTGTTAGGATATTTCTTCATTATATGAAGATATACATATGTAGAGCTAGAGCTTGATTTAGTGAAGGGGTATTGGATCTTGGAAATTTTAATCAGAGCTTGGGTAGTCTAAGAAAAGGAAGCTTGAATTGGAGTATGAGAGTCAATAGCTCTTATATGGAAATCAATGAAAATTTATTTTTCATAAAAAAAAAAATATTGAGTTGTGATGTAGATGTATTGTGTGTTTTTATCACTATAGACCCTATGTTTATATGTCTTGTAGCCATGTTATGTCATGTGTAGACTAGTTTCCTCTAATCCATGTATTGGGTGTAATGTCTTATAGTAAGAAGAGACATGGGAATATTTTTCTTTTCACTTGTAATTTGTAGTATGGAATCAACTTCTAGGATGATTAGTATATTTCAGCATTGGTCAAAAATTTAATATGGACAGAGATATTAACATATCATGTCCACTTTATGTTACTAGGACTTATCATAACTTCATCCCACCATGAGATCTCAAAAATGAGGTATTTTCATTTCAGTATACACGAGTATACATACAACATGGATTTGAGCCTATGGAGCATGCATATTTTCTCCTATTAGAGTTAAATATAGTGGACTGTGGATAACCATAATGTGACGAAAATATATTTTCTTTCTAGCCACACATTGACCAAGCACTTAGGGGAGATTCAAAGTTTGTTCCACAATTTAGGAAGGTACATTCAAGTGTTGGTGTGCAAAGTCCTCTGCAAGTTTTTGGAAAGAGCACAACCACATTTTTAGAACCCCCCTTCCATGTTGAGACTAGTGGCCATGTCCCCCACCCTACAATCAATGAGGGTCATTGACCATCCAACACCAAATCCCCATTGTTTGATTGATATAGTGGAACTTGGAGTGTAACTATGAGTTCAAACACTCCAACTCGTGGATGTCACTAGGTCCATGCATCCACAATTCACTAGCATTGAAAATTATCTTGTTGGATCACAACAATTGATTTAGAGCATAGTCTCACAACATAAGCAACCAGTTATCACTACAGTTAGCTTACAACTATAGCGTAAGGTCCAAGCGCCTTCATGCTAAGGAAAAACTAGGATAGTCAGGGTTGAATAAGTGAAATTTAAAAGATAAAGGTAAGACCATATTAAGAATAGACTCTACGAGGAGGCGCATGGAGTCAAGAAAGTGATTGTTCTTTTAGGTTGGAAAATCACAAACACCGGGAAGCAAGGTCCATTTGGAAAAATATGTAATCTATGAAGAAGAAGCAATTCATACATTATTGGTCTATGTCTAGAGAGGCACAATGGCTGCGTTATTAAGTTTGGTTTTGTAAACACATTTTCTTCCAAACTAAATATTTACCTTCTAGTATATGTAATAAATTCCATCTATCATTCCTATCTATGAAATCCATTTCATTGTCCATTATTTTTACCTAATATTATCCATTTATTGTTTTTTTCAAACATGTGGTTTGATAAGTAAAGAATGAAAAAATGGAATTCACATCCAGACCCCATATATTTATTTCATATGTTAGTCTTTCTATCCCTTAATGATTACCTAATTGAGTGGTAGGATAAGAGAAAGTTATACAATAAATGTCTTTGAGTTCTTGTTAGGGTGTCTCTAATTTAATATTGAGTTTTCAAGGCTTTCTTTCATCCTTGTACAAGTTTTTCTTCTAATTCATCTTCTACTTGCCATATTCCTACTACAACAGTTATAATTTTTCAATCCTTTCATCCCACACTTCATCTTCTCTATACTCGACATCCCTATGATTTTACACTTCTTTGTAACTTGTTTATATAATTTTTATGACCTATGCATTGTACCCAATAAGATTCATTTATCACATTATTCATCTAACTTACTTCGTAGCTCCTTAGGTGCATGAGCATATGTTACATAATCAAATACCTTAAGGTGTGTTATGTTGCAACTCATACTTATCAATGCTTATTGTGGAATTTTACACTTCACACTTTTAGTGGAAGATATACTAAAACCATTATCTAAAAAATTTATTGCTTCTCTAGAAAATAATTTGAGAGATTGCTTTCCTTAAACATGATTCTACCCATATTCACAATGGTTTTTTCTTCCTTTACACTACCCCATTTTTTGAGTTTTGTACCTTCATTTGAATTTTATTTTGATTCCATTATAGTTGTAGAATTTATGACAATATTTAGAGTCATAGTCATGTCCTCTATATAATTTTAACACTTTAATCTTACCACTTGAGTTCTAAAAAAATGGCAATTTGTTTAGATTTCTTTGTGAGGAAATACACCCGAATATTTTGTTAGGCCCTAAAATAGCCCTATGTTAACTAGAAAACCCCTTATTAAGATCTATTTATTGATTTATTATATTTTTGTTATTGTTATATTGTTATATGGTAAATGACCTATAATTGTATCATTTTACTATAATTGAAATCTCTCTCTCTCTCTCTCCACACACACACACACACATGCACACACCATGGATATTTAGTCTTAGGATCACCATGTCTTTTCCAATGCATTTTATTAAACATAAAAATAGGTTAATATCTCAAAATGGGTTATAATTATCATATTTAGGCTCATTCTTGTTGATCCCTATATATGTTAGGATATTTCGACACATAGGAAATAGTCTCCTTTTGTGTCACCTTTGTAAATCCTTCAATCCTATCCCAAGTTGTTCTTAAGGGGGGATGTTAGGATATTCCGACACATAGGAAATAGTCAAGTATAACTTGGTATATCGTAGAGTTAGGTAAAGTGTGTTTATTTACTATGTACATTTCTAACTTATAATCTAACAACCACAATATGTAGTGATCTGACGATTCACTCTCTCCTCAGTATTACCGACACTTGATCCGTGGCTTAGCACCCAATTT
The DNA here is from genome assembly GCA_034641835.2 of Pinus albicaulis. NCBI lineage: Eukaryota > Viridiplantae > Streptophyta > Pinopsida > Pinales > Pinaceae > Pinus > Pinus albicaulis. The sequence goes on along the minus strand of CM076580.1, from coordinate 1,335,196,180 downwards.
TTCCATGATCTCGGTTTAAAGAGCATGGAGGGTCATTCTTCTGGTAATCGTTTATGAGAGAATCTTATCTAAATTTTCCTTTTTATATTAATAAATTTCCTGAAGTGGCCGCGTTGGCTCAGATCGTGGATTGTTTCCCTCCTAGAGGGTTTTAACCACATCAAATATTGGTGTACTATTTTTTGATCTGTTTGTGAGCAGTAACCTTTGGTGTTTGATCTAAGAAACCTACCTTGTAAATTCCTACATGGTATCAGAGCCATTTTGAGGGCTGCATCGGTTGTTGATCCAAATCTGAAGCAGGTTTGACTGCATGCGACTGTCGTTTTCCAGATTTACTATTCTTGACCACTTTCAAGCTGGTGGAAATATTATGTTGTGTCTGTAGCATCTGTTACAGTGAGGAACACATTTCATTTCATGCGAAAAGGTTTCTGGTTGCCTAAGCTATGTCATTTTAGATCTGGAGGTATAAAGTATCTTTTTGAAGTTATATTTATAAATCCTTCTGTTTATTTCAGTTCTTTCTATTTATTTCGGTTTATGATTTTTTTTCATTGCCAGATGTTGGGAAAAATACTGAGAGGGGGGGGTGAATCAGTATTTACTGCATATTCAAACTTTTTACTTTTTCATTCCTTAAAACCCATACGCTACTTGACTTCAGTAAACCAGCGTATATACGCGGATCCCATTTATGAAACTAGCGTATACACAGAGATTTAGATATGTCATTAAATCTTCACTTAAACCATTCCATCATTTATTCATCAGATATTCAATAAGCAGTAAACAGGTGCAGTAAGAACAGAATAAACCATCACACAAAGTATCACACATGAACACCAGGATTTTTAGGTGGAAACCCAAATCGGGAGAAAACCACCGCTGCAGTTGCTCAGCCTTCAATATTTTATTATAGAGAAAACATCTTACAACATACGTGCTGGCGCAGACTTGACCAGCACGCAGGCACCCACCTGCGCTCGTTTACCAGCCTCTCCTGGAAGGGAGCTCCAACCCCCTGACTCGTTTACCAGCCTCTCCTGGAAGGGAGCTACGACCCCCCGATCTCGTTTACCAGCCTCACCCGGAAGGGAGCTACAACCCCCTGACTGAAGGCTACAACCCTCAGCACCACCTTGGACCACGTTTCATCAATTTTCACACTGGATCCAACAACTTCAATAGAACACCACTTGCAGGCCACATTTCATCATATTTTCACACTGGACCCTTTCCATACTTTTAAGTTCAACCATACATCGCCAACAGATACATATCAACACAGATCAGATAGCAGAAACATAGCATAACAGATCAGATAGTTCATACCCCTTACTTCAGCAAACCCTAGTTTGCATACGCGCTTTCCCTTCACTAATGTCGCGTATATACGCTCTTCCATCCACACAAACCAGCGTATACTTCAGTGTATATTTTATTGCGCATACGCGCTTTTACTTCAGCGAAGCTGCGTATATACGCGCTTCCTCCGCGGCGAAGTAGCGTATAGATCTTCAATCATTACAGAGCAGCATACTTCTTCAGATCAGATATTCAGTTCAGATTTACCCTTTTACTTCAGACAGATGTTTGCCTTGATGTTCGCCTCATCACAGATCTAATCACTCCATAAACAGATCTAGCAAATACAAGTACATTTCAGATCTAAAGATCCCGCTTCATCATCAGAATCATACATCTGCATTTATCTTCAAGTGTAACCTTTCCACTCAGATCTACTTCTGGTGAGAAGTATTCATTCAAGTTTCAGACATCTTGCACCCACACCATGTCAGGTAATAATGAATTTCTTCTCCTTTATATGATTATCCTTTTTCAATACCATGACAAAACAATACCATAAGCTCAAAACTATTCCTGGACGGGGTCATTTAGGCGGATCATTACCCAATACAATGGGTCAATACCATGGTGGTTACCCCTGGTTTTGCACTTTTTGAGCGCTTTTTGCCCATACGCGACTTGGCACGTTCTTTCCCGCGTGCATACACGACTTCCCTTAGACATATCCGCGTATGCCTTGAGACATACTCTTTTCATCAAGATTTAGCACATGCTGACTTCCTTTCTTCATTTCTTTCTGTACACGCTGTAGATACATCATATTTAGCTCATCAAGAACATATTCTAACAAGCACAACTTCACCAAGTAAGTTGTCATCATCTTCATTAAGTAGGTTGTCATTCAAGGACAACACTTAGCATCATATTGTTAACAAACATCATATCACATCAGATTTACATCATTTACCAAGTCCATCAAGTCAAGCATAACTTCATCAGGTGGATTGCCATCAAGGACAACACATGTCAACAGTCGCATGTCTTCATCTTCATTTAGTGGGTTGCCATCAAGGACAACACTCCGCATCATATTTCCAACAATCTCCCCCTTTGGACTTGATGGCAACCATGATGGTGTTTGGTCACCACAACAGATAGGTACATTAAGAATACAATGACACCATGTCACCATTCTCCCCATTTTTACCATGTCACTCTCTCCATTTTTGGCATCATTCAAACACCATGTCACTCTCCCCCTTTGACATCAAGGGCAAAGGGCACATCATTATCTTCATTCAAACACCATGTCACTCTCCCCCTTTGACATCAAGGGCAAAGGACAAAACCAGCAGATCAAAACCAACACACTCTCCCCCTTTGACATCAAGGGCAACGGGCGGATCAAAAACCAACACACTCACCCCCTTTTCTCCTCATGTAGAAGAAGCGTTCTGCAGATCTGATGTATACTGAAGTGACCAAGCTCCCCCTGAGTTCATGCTGAATCTTCAAACATATTTTTCAATGAAGTACATGACTCTATAAACTTCCTATCACCAAAGACTCATACTTACATCGATTATCCAACCAAGTGGATTTACATATAAGACTCAAGTACCCAACCAAGTGGGTTTACACATTTTAACTCAGCTACCCAACCAAGTGGGTTTACAAAATTTGACTCAGCTACCCAACCAAGTGGGTCTACAAATTTGACAATTCCTTACATGACTGAATATTTCAATTTACATCATGAGTCTCAACAAGACCTTTACACCAAACTACAAATATAACTTTTAAGACCAACACCAGAAATTCCTCAAGAAAGAGAACATATTTCAGAATCAATATAATGCCAATAATGCATTATATTCAGCAAGGCCAATGCTCCCCCTGAATTTGTGCAACCAATCAATCTTTCCAAAAGACTAAGGCTCCCCCTTAGTTTGTGCATCCTGAAAACTTCCATCAACAAATCATCAAGGCATCTTCATCAAAATATTAGAAACAGAATTATGAGAACTGGAACACCACCAGAGATACCAAAAAGTATCAGAGATACCAAACAGCACTGCAGCTGTGCTGAAGAGAGCTGAACCAACCAAAAAAATTCCAGCAACCAAACATACACGGTTTTATGTGCATGAACTCGCGTACATACGCGACTGTGTTTCAGGAAACCCGCGTATCCCAAGACATCTTCTAAATTTCAACCAGATCTGATTCTTTGTAAGGCAAAGACAGTGTTCATCTTCTTTCTGAGACATTTGAATGCTTCCCTGGACTACAGATATAACAGAATAGTGTAGTTGTGTCTTCAAGCATCATCCAATGGTTGTAGCATAAGCCCATTAGTAACCAAGCCTTCAGATCCTTTGCAGCATCAATACATTCCTTCCAAAAGATTATCATACAAGAACAGCATCTTCAGATATGTGTCAGGCAATCATCCATGTGGTCCAAAATCACCATGATCTTCAAGATGTAACATGAATTAACATATGTAGGCAAAAGATCTCAACCATAGCAACCAAACTCTATATGATCTGAAACAAACAATATCCAACTCATCCACACAAAGATACTTATCAGTAACTAGGGCTCAAAATCTCATCATAATAATCCATGTACTAAATCATCATCATTTGAGCATGAGTATCACCAAGAGCAAAGAATAAGCAGTCATATTTCCAACAATGCAATCATTAGAATTCAACCTGCTACTCCCCCTAAACCAGTGCTTCTTCTTTAACTTGTGCAATCTGAGACACCTTCAACAGCAAGTCATTAACAACAATCTCTGCATGATCTGTCCTCATCTCTGAACTATAAGACTTTCATCTCAACAATGAATGCTCTTCATCATAAAGCAACCAGGCTTCATCCATAATATTCAACACAAGAACCCATGCATCATTTCATTATCATGAGTATAACTAGAATGATGCTAACAGTGCAATCATCAGCAGTAAGACTGATGCTCCCCCTGGACCTCTGCTTCAGATCTTCAGCTATCAGATAAATTTTCTTATCATCAATGCATACGCGACTGCGTCTTCTGGAACTCGCGTGTATACGCGACTTGAGTTAATGGAACCTGCGTATGGAAAGTGAAGTATAGAAAATTTCCATCTTCCTTCATTTCTTCCTGAGCTTGTACCTCCTGTACCTGTCCTTTCCACATCAGATGCGCTGTCAGAAGTAAACATAACCAGAATAATCAAATCAACCATGAGAGTCATCATGCATTGCTCCCCCTGTGACGATACATTACTAAATCTCATAATGTATCCCACATCATTCCTACAGTCAATCAGAGAAGTAAGCTTCCAGAAGCGGATGACTGCAGTAGGGTCTGAATTCCCTACGTTTCTGATCGGTCCTCCTTCTTTTTCCAAATTTGCTTGAGCTTTCCAACAGTGTGCTGAAAATTGTCCACTTTCCCAGATCTGTTCATCCTGCATTATTTTTCTACATGTCCATACTTGTTACAAGCATAACATCTCATGTGGTCAGAGAAATAACCATAAGAATCATAATGAGTATTTCTATTCTTCCTCCTTTTACAATCAGCTGCTTTATGTCCATACTTGTTACATGAAAAACAATATCCCTTGAAGAAACCAGAGTACCTTTCTATGTAGGATCTGTTTGTTTGAGGCTGAAATGTTCTGCTTCTACAATTTGCTGCAACATGCCCATAATTATGACATTTGAAACATTCAACATTATTGAATGATTTCCTTTGCGATTTCTTCATTGTTGGTTGACCTTTTGTTTCTTTCAACACTTCAAGTTTCGTATTGACACCTTCCTTTGAATCATTAGCATTCTCTTGTGAACTAGATTCTCCTTTAATAGTTTCATGAAAACCAAGACCAAGTTTGATAGAAGGAGACCTTTGACTACTAAGAATGTTATCCAGAATCTTAGTACTATCTTGAAACCTCAAAAGTCTAACCTTTTCTTCTAATTTACCTTTGAGAGTGTTTACCTCAACCTCCAGGGCTTGACATTGCTTTGTCATGTTTTCTTCTTTCCTTCTTCCATCTTCTACTTGATCCTTCAGATTTAGAATTTCTTCTTTCAACCAATTTTCGTTTTCTTCACAAGATTGTTGCAGCTCTTCATTCTTCTTCTTCGATGCTTTGAGATCTTCTTTCATAGATATGTTTTCAGCTTCAAGTCCAGCATTCTTCTTATTTGATTTTTCGAGACCTACTTTGTGGGAAATGATTTCTGCTTCAAGTTCTTCATTCTTCTTATTTGATTCTTCAAGATCTGCTAGTAGAGAGATGATTCCATCTCCAAATTCTGCATTCTTCTTGTTTGATTCTTCAAGATCTGCTTGTAGACGTTCTATGATAGACCAGGTTTTTGCTCCAAGTTCTTCATTTTCATTTAGTTGTAGAGGTTCCTCACTCTTCTTACTTGATGCTTCTAGAGAGATGACTGTAGCTTCAAGACCTTCATTCTCCATTTTCCCCATTGTTACGGATCTCCTTCAAGCGATTAAGCTTCTGCAGAAGGACCTCCCTCTGATACCAATTGTTGGGAAAAATACTGAGAGGGGGGGGGGGGTGAATCAGTATTTACTGCATAATCAAATCTTTTTACTTTTTCATTCCTAAAAACCCATACGCTACTTTTCTTCAGTAAACTAGCGTATATGCGCGGATCCCCTTTATTAAACTTGCGTATACACAGAGATCTAGATATGTCATTAAATCTTCACTTAAACCATTCCATCATTTATTCATCGATATTCATTGCTATGAACAGCAGAAGAATGGTAATAAACCATCACACAAAGCATCACACATGAACACCAGGATTTTAGGTGGAAACCCAAATCGGAGAAAACCACCGCCGCGCTTGCTCAAATCTTCAACATTTTATTATAGAGAAAACATCTTATAAATATATGTGTCAAGAGATTGATCAAACACGCAGCACCCACCGCGCTCGTTTACCACCTCTCCTCGGAAGGGAGCTACCACCCTCGATTCGCTTACACCCTCACCCGGAAGGAGCTTCAAACTCCCCTTCGATCTCGTTTACTGCACCTCACTCGGAAGGGAGCTACAACTTCTCGACCTAAGGCTACAACTCCCCAAGACCACCTCTCGACCACGCTTCATCAATTTTCACAATCGGATCCAACAACTTCAATAGAACACCACTTGCAGGCCACATTTCATCATATTTTCACACTGGACCCTTTCCATACTTTTAAGTTCAACCATACATCGCCAACAGATACATATCAACACAGATCAGATAGCAGAAACACAGCATAACAGATCAGATAGTTCATACCCCTTACTTCAGCAAACCCTAGTTTGCATACGCGCTTTCCCTTCACTAATGTCGCGTATATACGCGCTTCCATCCACACAAACCAGCGTATACTTCAGTGTATATTTTATTGCGCATACGCGCTTTTACTTCAGCGAAGCTGCGTATATACGCGCTTCCTCCGCGGCGAAGTAGCGTATAGATCTTCAATCATTACAGAGCAGCATACTTCTTCAGATCAGATATTTAGTTCAGATTTACCCTTTTACTTCAGACAGATGTTCGCCTTGATGTTCGCCTCATCACAGATCTAGGCCTTCCATAAGCAGATCTAGTAAATACAAGTGCATTTCAGATCTAGATCCCCTTCTTCATCATTGGTGCATCATACACTCATATTTATCTTCAAGTGTAACCCTTTCCAATCAGATCTACTTCAGAGAGAAGTATTCATTCAAGCTCAGACATCTTGCACTCACACACATCCTTTTTGCACAATGAATTTCTTCTCCTTTTATATGATTACCCTTTGTCAATACCATGAGCCCCTTTTTCAATACCATGGACCAAAACAATACCATAAGCCCAAAACTACTTGGACGGGGTCAATTAGGCGGATCATTACCCAATACTATGGGTCAATACCATGGTGGTTACCCTTGGATTTGCACTTTTTGAGCGCTTTAGCCCATACGCGACTTGTAACGTTCCTTTCCGCGTGCATACGCGATTTCCCCTAGGCCAATCCGCGTATACCAAGAGACATACTCCTTTTCATCATACTTTGAGTACATTCTGAATTCCTTTCTTCATTGCCTTTTGTTCACACTATAGATACATCATATTTTCTTCATCAAGAACATATTATCTCAAGCACAACTTCATCAAGTAAGATGTCATCATCTTCATCAAGTGGGTTGCCTTTCAGGGACAACACTTAGCATCATATTGTCAACAAACATTATATCACATCAGATTTACATCATTTACTAAGTCCATCAAGTCAAGCATAACTTCATCAGGTGGATTGCCATCAAGGACAATACATGTCAACAGTCGCATGTCTTCATCTTCATTCAGTGGGTTGCCATCAAGGACAACACTCTGCATCATATTTCCAACACCAGATATATACCCTCTTCTTTGTGTATGCTCTTTTCTCTGTGCTGTGTGCAATCTCATTAAATCGAATCAGGAAGATGAGAATTTTTTGCTACGTAAGCTCTTTCCCCACGTCTTTGTGTGATCTCAGTAAATTAGAAATACTAAAAAAAAACTATAGTTTCCGTTAAGACTAGCCAAAAATCTAACATTTCGGTGCAAGCCTTGTGTTCTTGTTTTTTTTTTATACAGATTTTTTGTTTTTATTTGCAGGAAAAAGCATGTGCATCGAAGAGAAAAAAAGGAAGCCCCCTTCCTCCTTTCAAACTTTTACGAAATCCTTTTACTATCTCAGTTGGTGTAAAGTTAGTTTATGAGAATAGAGGTCTTAGGTTCAAGTCTCTTTCTCAAGCTTTATGTTAAGTTAATTTTTATTCTAAAACCCTTTGGAAAGTTGTCATTTTTAAAAATAGGTTTTTATTTAAAAATCACATGTAAAATTGACTGCCACTTATTTATAAAAGTGGGTCACAAAAAGTAGTTTTTTTAAGGTGAGCTTATTGTATTTATTTTGGAAAAGTGGGGGTTTTTTATTTAAAAAGTAGAAATTCATCATCAACTTTCAACCTTTGACATAACTATTCGGCATCTACAACACATTCTTTTCTAAAAGGCATAAATTCCTCATCCATAAGCCATTTTCCTAGCCGTTTTTTTTTTAAACAACCCAACTTTTCAAGATCTTTCCATTGGAGAAATTAGTTTCAACCTTTTCAGCTTTAGATTAAAAAAAAAAAAATGGAAAGTGCATGCCTTGTTATTCTTAAAAACACCAATTATTTTCAATGGCTATCCTACATGATAGACTTACTTAGAAGTAAATTTATTTATACAATAGCCACGAGACAAGAAACTAAGCCTATTGATGGAGATAAAGTTGCTAACTAAGAAAATAAACAAGATCAAGCACGAGGGTTGATAGGAATGTCCATTTTTCATGAACGTCGATTTAATATCCATGAAATTGACACCACTGATGGAGCTATGAAAAAGCTAAATGCTATTTTTGTCATTCAAAATGAAAATAGGGCCCACCAACTTGAAAATGAGTTTCTTACTTTGGACCCCAATAATTTCTCCTCTACTAAAGATTTTTTGTCCAAATTCAAGAACCTTAGACTTCTTTTAGAAGGTTGTAAGGTAAAAAAGGAATATGGTGGCCTTGTCTATTCTATTCTTGCTAAGCTTGGCCCTCCATACTCTATATTTGTTTCTACCTTCCATTCCACTACAGAAGCGCTCATTTATCAAGGAACAACCTACAAGCCACCCTTTTTTTATGCATTTTGTTATTCTTTGATAAGAGAAAAAGAAAAACTCTTACACCTTGGTCTTATTAATACTGGAAACTCTTCTACAAAAGCCTTAGAAACCCAACAACAACCATAGCAAAAGAATACCTAGAAGAGGTATCCTAAAAATAATGGTCCTAAACCAAACAAGGGTATTAAGAAATTTCATCCACAAACTGAAAAAGGAACTCAAAAAAATGATAAGGAAAAAAGAAACAAAGGGATGAAAATAGATAGACATTTCAACTTTTGTAGTTGTTATGGCCATGTATAGTCCAAATGTTTTAAGAAGATGGAAGCCTAGGAAGCAATAATGAAGAAGCACCACATCAATTTGGAGAACTCTTCAAATTCATCTTCAGGAATTGAACTTTCTGCGTGTGGTTCTCAAGCACAAATATCTGGTTATTCATTAAATGTATCTTCTTCTTCTCATTCTCATGAGTGGCTCATTGATTTTGGAGCCTCTTATAAGATGTCCAAAAATAAAGCCATGTTTTCTTCTTTAAATGATTGTAACACCAAAAATATTTATGTTGTTGATGATAGATCTCTTAATGTTGTAGGATATGGAACCATTCATCTATATAATGGTCACTTTAATGATGTGTTATGTGTTCCTACATGGTCCTACAACCTTCTATCTGTTTATCAGATAACTCATTTGGGTGAAGGGAAAATAGTAGAATTTTCACCTCATGATGTTGTAATTAAAGACCTAAAAGATCGTAGACGTATTTTAGCCACTGGCATTTCTGTTGATTCCACAAGGTTGTATATAATTTTGAAAACTTTGGGTCATCATTTCTTCCCTCCATTTTTATTTCTCATAACGATGAAGTGACCAAACTTTGGCATGAGTGATTTGGTACCTTAAACTATTACTCTCTTCAAAATCTATGTGAATAAAATATGGTGACTAATCTTCCTATAGTACCCTACAGAGATGGTGTGTGTTCTGGATGTGTACTCGAAAACATCATCGGGATAATTTTGAAAAACATGCCTCCGGGCATGCTTCGGCCCGTTTGCATACTGTGCACAATGATTTATGTGGTCCACTTCTTATTGTTTCTTTCTCTGGCTGCAGATACTTCTTAAATTTCATTGATGAAATTTCTAGACACACTTGGGTATACTTCTTAAAACTCAAGAGTGAATTTTTTAACATGTTCTTGGCGTTTAAGGCCTTTGTTGAGAAATAATCTAAACATCAAATTCTTAAGTTAAGATTAGACAATGGAGGATAATATGTTAACAAAAAAATTATGAATTTTTGCACTCAGCATGGAATTCAATTGCAACATATTGTTCCATATTCTCCACAAAAAAAATGGGGTATTTGAAAGGAAGAATCACACCTCAAAAGAAAAGGCTAATTGTATGCTTCAATATAAAGGACTTAGTCTTAATTTTTGTGCAGAAGAAGTTAACTATCGAAATTACATCATGAATCACACTCCTACCAAGGTTTTAAGGAATATAACTCCAGAGGAAGCCTAGAGCTCAATCAAACCAGATGTAAGTCACTTTCATGTTTTGGAAATTGAAGCTTGAGTCAATATTACAGATGCGAAACATAAGGCCTTAGAACCTAAGAGTGAAAAATGATTTTTTGTTGGATATTATGAAGATGTCAAAGGATTAGACTTCTTCAAACAAAATCCAAAAATGTAATACTTAGAAGAGATGTAAAATTTTATGAAATTATATTGGCCTATGAGCCTAGTTCGATGGGTGTACCACCTTTCACCTATGATCTTGATTCGGCATATGTGCCACCTCTCTCCATCTCTTCTATGTTTGAAAAAATTCCTTCTAGTTTGGATTATGATAGCGAGGATGAAAATCCTCCTCCAGCTCCTCAATACATTCCTTCAGATCCACAACTTCCAATATGGGTCCTCTCTACTCAGGATGCAGTAGGTTCTTTGGTAGGTGACCCTACAGATCAACGTCATACATGTTCCGAGTTCAAAAGAGCCTCTTCCTTATTGGTTCAAGTTCCAGAAAACCTTTATCTAGACACCTTTGAAGAAGCTTCAGGTCTTCCAAATTGGGATGAAGCTATCAATAAAAAATATCTTTCCTTATTGGAAAACAATAATTGGGATCTTGTTCCTCTTCAAAAGGGAATAAAACTTGTCAGATGCAAATGGGTTTACAAAATTTTTTTTGGACCAAATGGAAAATTTGATAGACATAAAGCTCATCTTGTTGCTAAAGGATTTTCACAAGTTAAATGCATTGAATATACTTAAGAATTCTCCCATGGTCCCAAAATGAATTCTATCTGGGTTGTTCTTTCCCTTACTGCCTCCTTTAAATTGGAAGTCTATAAGATGGATGTTAAATCCACCTTCTTACGTGGAGATTTGAATGAATAAATCTACATGGAACAACCCCCTAGATTTATCCAAAACAACTCTAGCCTTTTTCGTCGCCTTACGAAGTATCTCTATGGTCTGAAACAAGCTCCTCGGGCTTGGTATACCAAAATGGATATATTTATCTTAGATAATGGATTTTCTAGGTGTCATTCTGATAACACTGTCTACACCAAGAAAATGGGTAAATCCTTCATCATTTTTGTTCTTTATGTTGATTATCTTATCCTTAATGGTAGTGATCCAAACCATATAAACCATGTTAAGTCTAGCCTTAAGAAGAAGTTTGAAATGGAAGACTTAGGACCCTTTCATTATTTCCTTGGTCTTCAAGTCTTGAAATCCAAAGAAGGTATTACCGTTTCTCAGTCCAAGTATGCCTGTGATCTTCTACGCCACTTTCACATGGAAGAATGTAAGCCAACCCCTTCTCCCTTTCATTGTGGAGTCAATGTTTAAGTCACTTGTACTACCCCTATATTTGATGCTACCTTATACCGTCAACTTGTTGGTAAACTTTTGTATCTCACCCATACCTGTTCGGGCCTTTCCTTTGTCTTTGGTATTATTGCTTGGTTTAAGCACCAACCTCATGAAAGTCACTGGAAAGCATATAAGAGAATAATTTAATATATTCGAGGTACAGTTCAATTTGATATTCATTACACTACGTGAGCATCTCCAATTTTTATTGGTTTCAATGATTCTAAATGGGTTGGTGACCCCGATGATTGAAATTCTACTGCAAGATATGTATTCACAATTAGTTCAGGACTTATTAGATGGTCTATTAAGAAACAAAGTTCCAACTCTCTTTCTTTGGAAAAAGTAGAGTATCGTGGTGCAGTTGAAGCCAACAAGGAAGCCATGCGGCTTTGTTAAATCATGTCTGAATTTGGTCTTCATCAGCAAAATTCAAATACACTTTGGTGTGTTAATCAAAGTGCCATTCGGCTATGCAAAGATCTATTTTAGCATCAGCTTATGAAACACATTGAGCTTCATATACACTTCATGAGAAAGCTCATTCATGATCGTGTTATTGAAGTGAAATATTGTTCAACTAATGATGAAGTTGCCGATATCTTTACAAAGGACCTCACAGAAGTGAAGTTCACCAAACTTAAATCTATGCTTGGAGTTTAGTAAAGTTATCATTAAGGTGGGATAGGCTCTAATGCCTCCTTCCTTCTCCTATTGTGTCACCTTTTTAAATCCTTAAATCCTATCCCAAGATGTTCTTAAAGGGGTATGTTATGATATTTCGACACATAGGAAATAACCTCCTTTTGTGTCACCTTTGTAAATCCTTCAATCCTATCCCAAGTTTTTCTTAAGGGGGGATGTTAGCATATTTTGACATATAGGAAATAGTTAAGTATAACTTGTTCTAGTGTAGAGTTAGGTAAATAGTGTTTCTTTACTATGTACATTTTTAACTTATAATCCCATGGCCATGATATGTAGTGATCTGATGGTTCACTCTCTCCTCGGTATTATCGACACTTGATCTGTGGCTTAACACCTGATTGGTATATGATATCTATTTAAAGAGCATGGAGGGTCATTTGTCAGGTAACATTTTATGAGAGAAGCTTATGTAAATTTAATTTTTTAAATTAATAAATTTCCTAAGGTGGTTACGTTGGCTTAGGCCATGGACAATTTCCCTCTTCGAGGGTTTTAACCACGTCAAATACTGGTGTACTGAATTGTGATCTGTTTGGGAGCAGTGACCTTTGGTGTTTGATCTAAGGAACTTACCCTGTAAATTCCTACAATATAAGACACATGGTAACGCAAAACCCCCTTATTGAGACCTATATATTAAGTAATTAAATATCTATTATTATATTGGTGTATAGGCTACAACCTCTCATGGTCCTATTTTATTATAATTTGACCATTTGTCTCCTATATATATATCTACACACTAAGGAGACCTAGTATTAGGAGCATAAAATATTCTATTGTACATTTAATACATTATAAAAACATAAGGTTTCTCCCTCGAATAAGACTCCGATAATTTGTCTATTTGAATTTTTATGGAACAAAGTCCAAAATATTTGTTATTAGAGCTTACGATTCTAGTGTTTTGTTTCTTCAAAAATTTAATCTTTGAATTTTTTCTCAACTTATTTCTAAAAGGTTTTAGATGGTTAAACTTGGATCATATTGAGGGAAAATATCTAGGAACATCTAGCTCAAATTTAGGATCCCAGTTCATTATATTTTCAGAGATATGGTCTAAGGAATTTAAGGTTCCTGAATTCTCCTAAAACTAGTTTCAAAAATGTCTTTTTGAAATTTTGTTTATATATTTTTTACGTATGTTTAAGATGGTGAAAATTGGATTATATCAAGGAGATATATTAAGGAATGCCTTATTCAAATTTAAGATACTTGTTTTCTAAACTTTCAAAGATATTCTCTAAGGAGGTTAGGGTTCCCAAATGTTCTTGAAATCAGTTTCAATTTCCATTTTTATTCAAAATTTTATTTCCAGAAAGTTTCAGATGGAAAAACATGGAGCATGTTGAGGAGAAATATAATGGTACATGTTTAAATTTCAAATTACGGTTTCATATACATTTGGTTTGATATGGTTTCAAATTAGTTTTTCCAAATTAAGATTTTCGAAGGATCCTAAAATATATTTCAAACATGTTATATTTTTATATTTTCTATATATTATGTTCATGGAAATATAATAATTTGAACTATTTAGGGATGTCAAAAAATATATAAGTGCATCCTAAGAAAATTTTCATGATTATATTCAGATAATTATATATGTGGCATGCTACAGAAGTTCTCTTATGGGAAGAGGCCCATCATTAGCAATATTTTGGAAGGTTGATCATAATTTTTAGTTGGCACATCAAATTTTGGATACATCTCTATAATTATAGAAAATGCAGGTCAAAGTATATAAACCAAAGTTTGAGATTGAGAAGGTTTCAAATATTAGATATATACTAAGAAAAGGTTCAACCATTATGATATTATTCAAATTATGGTTTTAAAGTTTTCTAACTTAAAATTGACCTAACATTTTATTAGAAGGGTCGCAGTTTTTTTGTGGATGGACATTGTGATATAAAGTAGAATATTTTTTATTTTCCAACATGCCTTAAGAAAACATCTACTACATCTATTAAACCTAGTAAATACTCATTTTATTCTCATGAAGAAAGTAAAAACTTAGAATTTAGGTTATCTCAATTAGAGAAGAAAGTTGATGAAAAGGATGGTAATACATTGCAAAAAGGTTGATTGATCAATTTCTTAAGAAAAACTTAAAATAGAAATTATGGATGAAATCAAGGAAGAAAAATAAAAATCTATGAATACCATAAAAAATATTATCTTAGAGAGGCTTTGTAAAAGGGATATGAGATCCAAGGAAATCATTAAAATAATGAGAATTTGGTACTAGAGCATATGAACCTCGGAATTTTTTTCCTGAATTGAGTCATCATGCAATTTTCACTATAATGTTTTTATAGGAAGCTTAAAAAGTGATTTTTTCTATAAGATTGAGGGACAATATTAAGGTGCTCTAGTGAAAATTTGAGATTCTAGTTCACTATTATTTTAGAGATACTCCCTGTGGAATTCCATATTAATGAATAATACTAAATTTAAATTGGAATGAGTGGTATTGGTATTTTCTCTATAAAAAATTTATATGACAATTCAAACCATGTAATTTTTAAGAAACTAGGCAATGATCTCATGGCACTTCTAGTAACAATTTTAGATTTTTTTTTAGCTACACGTTTGGATATATTCCCTTTAGAAGTTAGGTTTTGTGAATTATCATGAATCAATTTGAAATTTTTAATCTTAGAAGTTTTATTTAACATTCATGTCCCACGAAATTTTCATTGTATGAAATTTTTAGAGATCTGAGGATATGCACTATAGTATCTCAAGTAAAAATTTCAAAATAATATTTTAAAATTTGGACATCTAACATGTTATACAAATTTTCTCTTGTGAGGAGGCAGAAAAAAGCAATTTTTGTGAATGTTAACATAGATTTCACTTCGGACATTAAAATTTGGTCAGACCTATGGAATTGTAGAGAATACATATTAGTGTAATGTAGGAAAAGGTTTCATATTCATAAGGGATCAATTTCTAGAAATATAATATGACAAAGTTTAACCATCTATATAGTCTACAAATTATGGCCTTCAAAGGTACATAATTTAAAATTGGAAAAAAAATGATTAGAATATCTATTTATGGTGATTCAAAATTTGTGATAAAGAGTAAAAGAAGTAGAAATTTTATTTACTCACATGGATCCTAAGTGTTATTGAAAATTTATTTCATCACCTAAACCTCTAGAAATTTCATTCACAACTCATGAAAAAACACAATTTGTCTATTACTAGTTATCCGAGCTAGAAAGTCAACTATGATGGGTGCAAGGATTAATAAAAAATATGGAGGAAGGTAATAAATAAATACAAAACTAAAAGGAATAATAATAAAAATACATGAATTCCATGGAAAATATTCTCTCAAAGATGTTTCCCAACAAATATATGGATATCGTAAGAAATAATAAAAATAAAGAGAACAATTGTCTTTAAACACAATCCCATATGGGGAGTATTTTATCAAATTTAAAGAGCACAAATGTTGAATCAGAATACCATAATCATGATTTTCAATCTAATATCCACATAATAAAGGCTTTAGGTGATAAATAAGGGACCAATTCATTATGCTTACCGATATAAGGAAACTTGATGGTAATGATAATATAACATAGATATTCTAGATGGAGAAATAATTTGATATGCATAATGTGAGAAACTTATAAAAATTAAATATGGTATATATTTATGTATTATAACATCAAATTTTATGGTATCAATGACCTTGGGAAGGTAAAATGTTTCTATTGTATCTTCATCCATTTTAATGGAGGAACCGATACACATTATGGGAAAATTAGTAAAATTAGATTATTTACTTAGTTGGAAGATATCTAGCAAAAAGGTCCAATTGTAAAGAAAAGTTAAAAATTTCAAAATATTGGATTGACACTAAACAAATTTTTAGAGGATTCTTTTCTAGAGATCATTGTTCTCGTACATAATTAGGATTTCTGCCAAAAATAGAGGAACCACTAGCTACTAGGTAGTGGCGGCTGTTCACATGAAATGAAACTAAAACTAATGGAAAATAATACATAAAATTCAAAGGAGTATGTATGGGTAGAAAATGGGTATATATTGAAGTGTTAAAAAAAATTCCTACATTAAAATTTCACCATCCTTTAATCAGTTCTTTCAACCCTTTACTCATTTAGGTGAGTGGACCAATGATTCATTTTTCATTTTTTAGCAATCCTCACATGATGTCATGCATTAGTGGGTCATCTAGTATGGGAGGACCTATTCCCATATCCCTCAATGCGACTAGGGGATTCACAATGACCGACTCCGTTCCATTAGTTAGTGGGATAAGAACTCTGACATCTATGTGTTATATATGAATATTTTCCATTCGGAGAATGTCTTCGGTCATGTATTATTGTTTGAGATATCATAAAATCAGAATGAGATGAGAAGAAATTCCTAACATAAAATTTATACCACATGAAGTTCATTTTGAGTTTTTGGTTATGCCATTTGGTGGATTGATTAATCTTCAATATTTAAAACCTTATTGAATTTTCTTTTCACGTCCTTGGAAAAAATGTGTGAGTAACTTTTGGTAACATACTAATCTATAGAAATATTGGAAAGAGCATGTGCAACATGTGGACAAGGTGCTAAAACTAATAAAAGATAAGAAAGTATATGAAAGTCCCTCCAAGTGTGTCTTTGGGGTGCAAGTGGATTACTTATGTCATATTGCATCTCATGAGGGTATTGAAGTGGACTCTAAGAAACTTAAATTTATGAGGGAATGGAAAATACCAAAAACCTTGAAGAAACTTACTGGATTCTTAGGATTGATACATTATTACCACAAGTTTGTCAATCATTAGGGTTAAATAGTAGTAAATCTACTAGAATTTTATTAATGAATTAATTTTGTTCTTGGAATTCATAGGAAACCAAGACCTGTGGTAAACATAAAGAGATTGTGTACAAATATTCTCATAAATACACATAATTTAACAAATTTTATTTATATTGGAGTCTCATGCCCTGAGACATGGCATTGGTGCAATTTTAAGGTAAGAAGGAATACCATTTTCTTTCTTCTAAAAGTGGCCTATTGAAAGGAAATATCTTGCTCAAAACCATTTATGAGAAAAAATGTTTTCCATATTAGATATGGTTATAAATGGTTGCCTTAACTAGTAAGAGTACAATTCATATTAAAACATATCATGAGAGTTTGAAGTATTTATTAAAGAAATAATTATCTTTAGAAAATCAGCAATGGTGCGCTGAAAATATGTTAGGTTAGGATTTTAAAATATACAAAAAAATGAGTAAATATAACATGGTGACATTTACTCTTTCATTTTCATGATTTAAATTAGAGGGCCATGGCCTGACCTCGCACGAAATCCACGCAGAAACCTTGAGAATGGAGGGACATCCTATAGTGACTAAGTGTGAGGAATTTAAAACCATCATAATTAACAATTTTACCCTATTTAATATCACAAGAGCATCACTGGGGGAGCGATACTATATCACATGCATTCATATAGCACAATATATATATTGAGGACAAAAAGAAATAATATATTCACCATGTAATAAAGGGTAAAGGGTTTTTATAATAGAAAGTATAGCGAATGGAGATCGAAGTTAATGAAAAAATATAAAGGGGTGTAAAAAATGTTTTTGAAAAAGTCGATATCTATAATATCTAATGTAATTAGGGGTTTTTTTAAATTGGGAAGGTGTATTGGGTTCGTATTGGTAGGGGGCTAAATAGTGTGAATTTTAGAGGTATTTTGCAATATGTATTCAAATTAAGGTTATTTTTTAGTATGTCATGAATGCATGTTATATGTCGGAGGTTCATGGGGTGAATCCCCTCTGTCAAGAATGTAGAAGACAAGTGGATCTAGTGGCACTAATTTAGGAAGAAGCATGGGAAGAGTGTACAAATGTACACCAAATAATTTATAAATACGATGATAATGTTTAGTATCTCCCAAAAGAACACTTATAGATCTTAACCAAAGTTTCTAGAATTTTTTTCTAGAGCTTAAACAAAAGTAAAAGAGAATGATAATAAGAAGAAAATTTTCATGGCCATTAATTCATGGAATGAGGTTGAAAGCACCTCATACATGGATTAGAATATTGTATGCAAATAAATGCAAAAGGCGGTGAATATGATTATCCTTCAAAAGCAACAAGTGAAAGAAAAACTAGATTCTTCAATATATAGATATAGGTTAAAAAAACTAATATTGAAGCTACATTTGGCACAAGATAACAAGAAAATATCATTGTAGCAGTGTTGGTAAAAAAACGAGGACTGGAAGTGCATGCTCCTCCAAGCACATATACATTGGGATGGGTAAATAAGGATGCAAAGATAAATGTAACAAAACAATTAAAATTTATATTTGTTATTAGTCTCTATTTTATCAATGAATAATGACTAGATGTACTCCCCATTTATTTGTGTGGAGTGGTGTTTGAAATTCCCTATATGTATATGTAAGATTCAATCTTCATGTGAAATTAAAAAAAAAATCGTTGGTCAGTGAAAACCAAGGTAATACTTTAATTAGTTCAAGAAAGAAGCATGTTTTACTAATATTAAGAAAAAATACTCTATAGAAGAGTCAATAAGTGAAAAGTAATCCATATAGGGTTGCACTAACAAAAAAAAAACATCAAATCAAAGACGTTATATAGGAATACAAAGATTTTTTCTAGGCACCCAATGGGCTACTACCCAAGACATAAGTGGAGCATGAGATCTGAATATTGTTGGAATCCCCATAGCCAAATGTCGAGCTATAAAAGATGTATATTATAGAATAAAGTGAGGTGAGAAACATTTATAATAGATATGGGAATAAGGTGTCATTAAATTGATTACATAATCATTATGTTCACCAATAATCACAATTCCAAAGAAGGATAGGACTTGTAAATTGTGTATACATTAGAGGGAGATGAAGAAAACTACACTAATGTATAGGTAGCCCTTTCCCAAGATAAATGATATGTTGGATTAGTTGCAACAAGGAGAATACTTCACCAAGTTGGACTTAAAGTTTGGACATCACCAAGTTTGAGTCAGAGGAGAAGAGCCTTGGAATATTTCCTTCAAAACTCGAATATTATTGTATGATTGGTTAGTCATGCCAATTGTATTATAAAATTCACTAGCTACGTTTATGATTTCAATTAATGATATAATATGGATTTTATATATTCATTTGTTAATATCTATTTAGATGATATATTGGTATAAAATTTTACTTGGGAGGAGCACATATCAAATTTGGCATAAGTGTTGGAGACTTTAAAGAGTAACTAGTTGTTAGAAAATATCAAGAACTATGATTTTGGATAGTTAAATTTCGTGCATTTGGGGTATATAGGATATAAATGAGAAGTGAAGATAAATACTTACAAGATGGAGGCCATAATGAAATGGTCAATGCCAAATAATTTTTTTTAGGTAAATATTTTTGTTGGGGAAACACATTACCTAAGGAAATTGAAAGACTTGTTTCCAATGGTAACAACTCACCACTCCATGCCATAATAGCATGTGGAAAAATATTCCAGTGGGGAGGAGTCATCAAAGGGCCTTTTAGGAGCTAAAGAGAAATATGTATTATTCAAGCATCGATATTAGCATTATTAACCTTGCATCACCGCTTTGAAGTGAAGGTAGATGCAAGTGGGTGTGATATGGTAGTAGTAAGAGGTGATGCATAAAGGAAAGCTTGTATGATACCATTCAGAAATATTAGATGGGAAAGTTCTTAACTACCCAATTTACAAGGAAAACCTATGAAAACACAGGGATACCAAGTAGAATTTTTTCAGAGAGGGTCGCGAGATTTCATGGTGCATTCTGGAGTATATTGTAATAGCACCGATGAAAATTCCATGTAATAAAAGATAACAATAATAACCACAATTGAAGCTAAGGGGATTGGAAAAGAAAAAGGCTATGGCATCTGGAAAGGAAAAATGGCATATTTGGCAAATTTATTTATGAAAATAATTAAAATTAGGAGAAAAGGGAGATAAAAGTTCACAGGTTGCGTGTCAAGAGGAAAAATGAATGAAAATAATGGAAAATGAAGAAAATAGAGGAATCTTCTATAAAACAAGCTTTCCAGGATTAGTTGGTAACTTTTTTCAATTCAGTTTTGGAGCTATCTCATTATTCTCTCTCTCTCTCTCTTGGAAACTTAGAGTTTCTTGGAGCAATTTGGCATTATACCAAGAAAGGAAAAATAAAGGAGGAATGAATAAGAAATAAAGGAAGAGCAGGATCAAGCATCTACAATAGGATTCTTTGTAGGTATCAATTTGCATGTGTGTTTTCCTTGCTAGATCTTGCAGTCATGGCATTGGTTTTTCAACCTATGGAGTGTTTTCAACCCAACCTTTCTGTTTCTGGATAGCCATGGTATTTTGGAGTTATCAATTTTTGGTTGAGCTAGATTGTTGGATGGATTCAACGCTGAGTAAGGAAGAACTATGAATTTATATAACACGTGGTCTAGTAACCCATGAACCAAATTGTGGGTTGTAGTAAATTCAAATTTTATGTTGCCTCGGTGGGCCTAAGAATACTTGACTAGTGAATGGAAGGATATACTGTAAAGTCTATAGGTGGTTTGATCTCCATCAAGCCTAAGAATCTTAGATTGGGATATAATGTAAATCATGGACAATATGTCTCAGTTTAGGGCCAATGATCCATAATTTGGAATGTGGATTGTGGTTAATCCTAAGAGATCAGGAGAGAAAAAAATTCCTCACGGTACAAGAAGAGAGAATTTGGTGGTATCCATGCTTCTATCGGCCTAGTTATTGAGTAGAGATCATGCTAAAGTAGGTTCTAACATGTTTATTTTGTAGGCCTAGTGATCTAGTTCGGGTTATGGTAAATACTGATTATATTGATGAGGGTGAGGTGGTTTAGCGTCGGGATGCCCTGGTTGGCACGAGGGTGATTGGACAAAGAGAGTTTTTTCTCAGCCAATATTTGGTCGGGTGGAATGTGGTAGTCCCAGCTCTTGTTGGTTTTCACATTCATTAATGAGAATATCATTCCTTGGGTGTTTTATGTGTGAATGTACTAGTTTACATGTGGATTCTATGGTTGTTATATCCTTGAAATTTATGTTGTTATTATGCTAGTTATAAGCATGTATTTTAATAATGATGATGTATGGATATCACCATTTTTTTACTTGTAAATGAAACCACAATGTATCTATGGTCGTATAGATGGTAATGCTTCTAATGATGTAAGGGAGAAATTCTTCTTTGTCATTTTGAGATAAGTATGAGGACCTTATGCTATATTTTGTTGTTTATACTTGTAGCTTTCATGTTTGTGACATGTTTGAATAAAAGCCCGTCATTTATAATAGGGTTATAGTTTATTAATTAATGAATTTTTTGAATATATATGATTGTTTGGCTATTATAAATCATCTCTAAAATTTTCATGAAATTCTGGGTAGTTCACTGGGTTCTGGGCCTGAAAAAGTGCCTGAAGGGCTGGTGATGCTAGCACAACACTAGGTAATTTAGTCCCTAGATGTTGGCATGTGGGATTCCGCATGCATCCAAAGGCTCATAGATGATGACATGCAGATTGTGCATGTATATAGAAGCCTAAATGAAAAAAATGTTAGTGGCCTGTCTCAAAGGTTAGGTTAGCCATTTTAACTTATGGGACCTAGTTTGAAAAATTGTAGCATCATGCCTTCCAAGAAAAATTTAAGGCATTAAATGACATTTTTTGCTCGTAGAAATTTTATTCTTTTGCATTTACCAGTTCGAGAGCGAACTAGGGAGAGAAGTTTTATATAGTATATATATTTTTTATATTTCGGTGCATATACATCAATAAAAACATGTAGAATGATGAATTAGATATAAAAATTAATAAAAACATAGATTGAACCATATAAATTTAATCATTTAGAAGATATAATATTCATCAACCACATCCACAAGTTAGTAACAAACAATATATTGAGTCTCATGATTCATCAATATTAAAGTTTCGAGATTTCAGAATTCAATATATAACTTTTATCATCATTGATCACCAAAGTTGTATTTGTAAGCTAAGTCTAACCATTACAACAAATAATATATAACATGAAATGAAATGTTATAAAATGAAATTAAATGAAATAACTTTCATGAAGCATGGTATTCATAATTCATTACCAATGAGTTATAATTGCCAACTTCATACTACAAACTTAAACTCTCATACATTGTTTAAAAAAAATATCATAGTAAATATGAAAGAGTCGACAGTTATAAAAACTACTAGAAAGTAGAAGGGACAAGTAAATATGTTATCTATAGCTAATGCATGGGCCTCTTGCTGCCACGAGAAATTTCTAATTTTTTAGTCTTGTTGGAAAACCATGATGTTTGGTATTAATATCACACTCTAAGCATTAATATCTAGAATTATCATTGTAATGACCTCTAGATCTACATGGGGACCTTTTTCATTAATATCCACCTCTAAGCATTTAATATGGGAGCGCTCTCTGAGAGTTAATTTGAGGGAGCGTGCTCCAAGAGCGGGTTCGAAGGCGCGGGGGGGGGGGGGGGAGCTGCTCCCCCGCAACCTTGATTCACACAAAGGCATTTTCAATGGCATAAGAATTGCCTCAATAAGTGTATATGTGCAAAATTTATTCCAATCAGTAGTTGATGTTACTATTTTAACCATTTTAATTCTAGAGGATGCCACATCAGCCTGCATTATTCATTTAAAATGGGATATCCATATGATAATGATGTATAATAATCTATAGGAGTCCATATTGTAAATATAGTGAATATTTGGAGTAAAAATTAACCACTAGTAGGTTATCGGGGTATGTCATCAGCAAGCCATTAGCAAGAAAATGGGTTTCATTCTTTTCAAGTGCATTTTGTTCTGAAGATGAGAAGAGTAACTGAAAGGGATAGGAAGAGAGATGATAGGGAGGACTTGTGAATTGTAGTAGCCCATGGGATATAGGACTTTGTTATTTTTACTTTAACTCATTTTATATTTATAGAAATAAACTAGAGCAACCTCACCTTCTATATCAGTTTGTCATAAAAGTGTTTCTCAAGATATATATTGTGTCAGTCATGATTTGCAAGCTTCTTTTTTTTTGTTCTCTATGATTTTTCATATATATACTTTTAATGCATATCTAATATCCAGATTTAACAAATTCATAAATATAGGGATAAATAAATTATCATATTATATATTTTAAAATTTTTAAAATATTTTAGTAGATCTATTCTGATTAATTGTCTCGTGGAATATCCACAACAATTTATAAACCATTGGTAGTAGGTTGTTGCTCCTCTTTCACATGAAAATCATAGTAATATGAATCACCTTATGAACTATTTTATAAATAAGGGGATTGTTTACACTATATGGGTGAATTTAGCAAGGAATATTAAATATAAATGAATTCGAATTGAGAGATCCATGACATGATGGTCAAAATCAAGGATGGTGTGTCAAAAAGTACAGTGAGATAAATATTTTCTCGTATGGTGACATTGTGAAGAAAATAATATAGTTATAAACATGTACTAGCTTAAAATATAATTTTTATCATGTGTTATGAATGTGCATGCTTATATTAAGGGTTTAATGTTCATATGGGGGGGGGGGGGGGGGAGGGTATTGTTGGGAAAGAAATGGCAATAAAATTTTTTGTCGTAATAATTAATATAGGTACTTGATAATATGCTAGGAATCGAGACGTTATTAGGGTAGTGACATTTAGGTGAGATGAACCTTGGACAAGATAACTAATTACTATGCAAATTAATGAAAAAGAGGATGGAATTGCAGATATAGATAAAGATTAAAGAAGAATCATGGGAGCAATAAGACACCATATGGGAGGCAAATCCACATTTATTTTGACTTTTTTTTTTATGTGCCAATTGTGTTTATTCTATGGAATGATTATGTGCACCTAGGACTATGAAATATTTAGAGGAAGGGGAATGAAATAAATCATTTTTTACTCCCATATTAGTATCTTGTATATTTATAATGAATAAAATATGTAATATTATGCATTGAAGGATAATAAATAAACACATTAGATACTATAGAAGAGAATGAAAAATAATAGGGGGATATGACACCACAAGAGTGGAAAGAAAGGAGATTTAGGTGACTCAAAGTAGTTGAAGAAAAACAATATTATTTTATTGATAATCCTATGTTCTTAAATTGTTTAATCATTTCTACTTAATCTATGTTTAGTTTTACCCTAAACATTGGATTAGTTACATGAAGGAGGTACATGGGCTCTTCATAAAGATATGTGGTGCCCTCATGAAATGAAAACATATGCAATATCACTATTCCATGCAATGAAATTGGTTTTTTTTTTTTTTGGTTGGGGGGGATTTGAATGTGGTTTTCATTCAAATTTATGAATAATCAAAAGTATTAAAATTTTAAACTAACATGAAAAATTTCATTTGATTGGGGGACATTACAAAACTTATCTATGAGTGAACTACCCTGAGCTTACTATAATTAAATTATTGAGATATATAGTCATAAATTATGATATTAAATTTCATTATATGGAATAATAATTCATGTTATTGAGGAATTTCTCTATAACTAATAATCCTTCAAATATTAGTAGTGATATTTCCTTGCTAGCATTTTTTGGAATCCTAGAAGGATGTGGGATAACATGATGGATTAGTCAGCAAAGAAAGAGATACAATTCATAGATGGTGCAAGAATATGGGTAAACATGGTTTCATATATGGGAGACTATAGGAGTAAATTTCGACTATGAACATGGGAATTGGGATAATACAAGAGAATCAAATCTATCAATTACAAATAGTTCTGCCTGATATATATATATATATATATATATATATATATATATATATATATATATATATAGGTTGTCTTAAAAAGAGAATTGGTAGTAAGTACCCCTTAGGCCTCGTTAATATCTGGGAGGACAAGCCATAGATCTTGAGAAGTATGTTGCTCATCCCTGGGCCTAAGGGTTTCTCTCCCATCCTTATCGGTTATGGGATACTGTCACATGAGGGAAGGTAGAACCATTCTCTTTGGCTTTGGCTGTGACCTGAATTGATGACGCCAAAAGGTCGTCGAGGCAATCCCGCCTAGAGAGGCGTTAATCCGCTATAGATAAGTAGTGTAGCGGGATGCCGAGACGCGGCATAGGTCCTCCAAGGACCGGAGCTGGCCTAGAATCCCTCTGAAAGCCAATAATTTCAAGAATCCGAAGAATCCTCAGAATCCTCGGAATCAGAAGAATCATCGGAATCGGAAGAATCAGAATCGTGCACCCGAGTTTACGTCCACCCATCCCATTAGCATGAAATACCATAGCAAAACTTTGAATTGTAGGCCAGTGCAACAATAGAGCCCATGGTTGGGTGGAACACCAATCGTCTCCAACTAGTTGATGGATTCTTTTCCTAAAAGGATTAGTATACTTAGTTGTGCTATGAAATGCATGGTTAATTTTCTTTCCAATATGCGTGGTATTATTTATATATTTTTATGTTTTATTATGATCATTTTTAATTTTAATATTCATGGCTAAAATTATTATAAAGATGCATGCATGTGTTTAGGTTGGATTTGATGATGAAACACTATTATGGTTTCATTTCCACTACTAAATTTTATGTCTAGTCAATATTATCCAATTTTATATCAGAGATAATAAGTTACATTTTATTCCAAGAAATTAACATAATCTCTATTCTATCATGGAAATAAATTGAAATATTCAAAATCATATTATTTATGTCCCTAAAGCCAAATAATCTCTCTCTCTCTCTCTCTCTATATATATATATATATATATATGTTCACATGACAACTACAAGATTATAGGTTTCAATTGGGCTAATCTCTCTCTCTCTCTCTCTATATATATATATATATATGTTCACATGACAACTACAAGATTATAGGTTTCAATTGGGCTTACAAGAGTGAGTTTACATTATTCATGTAAGTAATTTTTGGTTATTTAAGAGATAATAATTTATTCTCTACTTTCCTCCTCCTTTTTAACCTCTTATGACCCTCCTTGAGAAGGAGGCACAATAATTGAACCTAAGTCAAAAGGCAAGAGATCATTATTCATAGACGAAACTAGTTCCTTATTTAAATTGAAGGTATTAATATATCGTGAGTTCTCTTTATGAAACCTAGAAAAGCATTAGGTAAAATGGCATACACTATGGAGGAAATACTTGTATTAATATATTTTATTATATAAATTGAGGGAGTATTTGATTCCATAGTTGTAATTTTATATTGTGGAGTTATCTAATTTTAGATTAACATTTTTATCTAGAATATTACATCATTTTTTTCTTCTAAATTGTTATCCTTTCCCTAGGAGGATGACCATGTGTATAGGGAAAAATAAATTGTATTTCCTTAAATTTTACATGTGATACATTAAAATATCATGTTTTCATAATCCAATACATTAAGTGTATTTGAATTTTTTTTATTTTTGAGAATCATTTAATTGAAAATATCCTTACTACGACTTTTCTCAACACTTGTTCAACAAAATGTCCACAATCCCATTATAACTCTCTAAAAATCTCATTTTATGTAAACGAACAAATTATTTCCAATGTCTCAAAAACACTAATAAATCCCAAAAATATAAATACAATTCTAAAAGTGAGTCATAAAAATTTACACACTTCCCCAAAACTAGGGTTTTTCCTTATGGTCTCCTCAAAAAATTTATTATAATTAACATAATCATAGAATTCAATTTAAAAAAAAAGAATAATGTAATCCACATAACCTTGAACAATATCCCCGAGACACCACATCACCCTGCTCCACTAGATAAGCACTAGGATTAATAGAAGGCCTCAATGCAGATAGAGGTTATTTTTCAATGCATCTATAGAAGAGAAGGATTCGGAGGTTGAAGGTGCTCTAAAATTTACCATTCTTCCACATATTGTTTTTAGTGTATTTATATAATTTGGATTTAGTTAAATCAACATGGTATAATGTGTCTATTAGGTAAAAGTTGTTTGGGATAAGACACCCTATGATCTAGGTTGGGTATCCCAACAGATCAAAGGGAATATACCAACAAGAAGAAAGAAAACAAAAAATCCTAATGCATAAACTACTAAATTCAGATGAAAAGAGACTACCCATAGGTCCTAGGTTCAAATATTTTCCCACGTGGTTCAAACCCTTTGCTTCCTCCAATGCTTCAAAACCTGCAACATATTCCAGAAAAGCATATATACTACTAGTAGTTCAAACCATGTTCAACATATGAATGTTATATCATATAATAATAAGGATATAAGCCATGAAATAATACACATTTAGATAATAACATGAGTTAAAGCATAAATATCATAACGTTCAAGAATAGGAAATAGATTCTTTATTGATAATTGTAAATAAATGCGAAAGAATAAAAATTGATTCAACCATGGCTCCGAGAAAAACAATCCTTCAGATATGTCTAGCCCAAGCCTCAAAAATCCTCTTTCAAATGAATACACATAGATTTCATATAAAGGAGATGAAAATCTCTATGAGGAAAAAAGGGCTTCTTATAGCTGGGAGTGCAGGTGGCACAAGGAAAACTCGGACTTGATCAGGGACGACTTTCCTATAATATCAATATCCTATATCTCTCTCCCTTTAGGCCATCCCATGTGGTGTATTTATACCACCCAAGACATTTTTTCAGTTGGGATATAGTTAGACCATGAGCTCCTATAGACGGGATTTCGGTGTAACCCATAAACCCTGCCAAGAAATAGGGATTTTATATTTTTTTCATATTTCAAATTATATACGTGTGTTAGGTATAGATGAAACCACCTGTGTATGAGATTTTTGAAGGGTGGAATCATGTATGGAATTTAAAATATTTTTTTTTTAGTAAAATGATCATTTCTAAATGGAAAGGCTTCCCAAGGCCATAGCTCATAGCATCAAGTCTACACGAGTGCTCAATGATACTATAACATATGCCCCCTAATATATGAGGTCAGAAGGGGTACATGATGTCTGAAATATATTAATTGTATCAAAATAATCATGCGAGGACTTGGGAGGAGATCACGAGATTCCATACTACCAAAATCCAGTTGAAAAGATCAGAAAGAAAGATAATGTCTGAGGGGGGCATACCCATGCTCAAGGATAGTAAAGAATGTTCACATATCAAGTTTAGATCGGATACAATATGTATACAATTACAAAGAAAACTGAGAAGTACAAAGTGGATAATCTGATCATAACCACAATAATACATTTCAAGGCCATGTCCCAATATCACATATAGATGAACTAATCAATGATGCTCAAAGAGATGTATTATCATTGATGTGACATAATTGATCCTCAAAGTACCAAGTCATAAAGGTGGACTAATGGTATTGCATGCAACTCAGGTGCTAACATATAGGATGTTGTTGTCATGAATTGCAACATATAATGTGGATAATGTCACTCCTAGAAAACTGAAGGAGTTGACAAGTGAACCAAAATATGTTGATGCAACATGAACTCTTCACTGACCGCCATGGTACCTTTCTACACTACAGGAATAAATGAGCTAAAGTTTACCATGTGAGGACTGTTTGATTACTATCCATTGATGTATACTGTTAACAAATGCGAGACATCTCACCGATTATGATTATGAGAGTCAAGGTACCCTAGTACAATCTAACAAGTGAAAATAAATGATTTGAAGTTGAATAATTGAAATAATTCACTAATTGGGAGATAATGATGTATTCTCACTGTTTATAGTGAATGAATCTGCAACTAATGATTGAAAACCCTAAGGTACTGAAAATGACTCTAGACCTTGTTCCCAAAGCAATGAGTTTGGGTTGATGGGAAAAGATATGTTGGAAGGAAGGGATTAAGGCATCCCACATCAATCCAGTGTGAGTGTAACCCGTAAGCCAATAATTTGGAAGGAATCAGACGAAGAAAGATGAAGTAACCATACCAAAGCACGTCTCCGGCATACATAAGATGTGGCTAGTGCATAATAGAAACCCTTTGAACCAACCAATAATGAAAGTTGGCACAAAGGCTAGGAATCCACCAATAGAGTCAAATATAAACCAAGGTACTACATGAATCCCATTGTGTCATAATGTAGGATGACATTGAACACAAGGGAAACCTATCAGTAAAATACCCATGATACTAATCGATGTTGCGCACAAGGTCACCAATAAATGATGGAAATAGGGCCATGGTGCAAGTCTAGGCCTACTCTTGGAGCAATTTGTCGAAGAAGTCAATGGAGACCTTTTTAACTAGCAAGAGCAAAGGACCAAATAGCTGATGTGATACTGAACATAACTCTGACAGAACGAGTATGGCCAACTAAAAAATAACCAAGGGACACCAAAAAATTTCCGACTTAGGTTTAACATAGTTACTGATTAAACAAGAACTATTACCTCAAAACGGGAACTCTAGCCCAAAAAGACTCCAAAAACATGAAAAAACATCGCAAAAAGAAAAATTCTGTATTCTAGAATGCATTTGGTTTTTTCTCAAGGTCAAATTTCAACATTTTATAAAATTATGCTAAAAACAAAATTGTTTCTTGAAAAAAGGATTGAAAGAGCACCCTCGAAACAAAACGAGTTGATGCTAGAATAACAAAAAAAAAATATTGTGTCACACTTTTAACACATTGTAACAATATAATTAAAGACAACATATTAGGACAATGAAAAATCATAAAATTCTAAAATTTTTGATACATGATGTTAAAGATAAACAAAATCATGTCTAAAGGCCTTATCATTTCGAACAATTTTTATCCATGTTGTTAAAGATAAAATATCTTGACTCTAAAAAACCCTAAAATTGTAATTGTTTTCAACCATAAGATTAAAGATAAAATTTCGTAGCACATAAAAAACTTAATGACAAGTTGTAAATCTCAAGTTTTTAAATCTTAAGTTTTCAACATACTTGAACCATGAGATTATGGAGAAATTATATGACCCAACAAATTTTTTAAAATGAGAAAGTAAATGAAACATTTATTATTCCAAGAGTAATTTTAATTTTAAGAGATAAAAATATATCTCTTTTCAATCTTAGCCATATACAAATTTAAATCTAATTGCAACAAAAACCTAAAAATTAACCATCAAAACAAAGTGTCCCCTTTCAATGAGGCATATAATTTTAAAAATTGCTAAAGTATCTTATACCAAATGGTAATAGTACATAATATC
This sequence comes from Pinus albicaulis, assembly GCA_034641835.2. Lineage (NCBI taxonomy): Eukaryota > Viridiplantae > Streptophyta > Pinopsida > Pinales > Pinaceae > Pinus > Pinus albicaulis. The sequence goes on along the minus strand of CM076580.1, from coordinate 1,335,165,229 downwards.
ATGGCAATATCATGGCAATATCATTGCATAATATAAAATTTCAACATTAATTTATATTTTCTTTTTTACTTTTAATCAAAATATCAACATTGGTGTATTGAATATAACATAAATTATTTTTGTAATTCATTTTTGCGATGCAGATATTTGAAAGTGATGGATTCTTCATAATTAAAACATATAATCCAACAAACATATAAATGCATCATAGCTTCATGAAAAATCATATGAAATTAAAAATGTTTATTTCATGTTACTCTGCAAACATCAATTATATAAAAATATCTTATACAGTTATACAAAATCAACCATAGGTTCTGGCACACCATCAAAACCTACATCTTCAGATGAATGGCTCGATGTAGATGAAGATGATCCATATTCTTCTCTTTCATCAACTAGTGCTCCATATGAGTCAACATGCATACCCACCATTTCATAGTTCAAATGTCTTGTAGATCTACGACTACATTCTGCAAAGTCCCATCTTAGGAGTAATTGTTCTGGTAGCAATTTCTTCAAAATATTTATGGTCTTCAACTGAAAAGTTCCTCCCTTTGTAAAATTGAAATTATACACAGGTATGTCAACATCCTCCAATTTTAATACATTTATGTGGCAACGATTTATATTTGTGCCCTTTCTTTTTCTCTTTCTACCAATTTTTTTTCAGCTACCACTTATTACTTGTATACGCCATTGAAAGGGTGGGCACTTTTGGCATACCAATGTACATTAACAACTATAATATATTCATTTTAATTAATGTAATTTATAACCTTGGCAATCCAGAATGGATAGCCAAGTTGATATTCATCTAGTAACATTGATATCATGCAATCCTCTGTAACATCCTACACAGAACCCCTGTAAAGCTCTTCCATGGCTTCACGTTATGCAAATGATCTTCTAGAACAAATATATATTTCTCTTTCCTCTACGTGTGGAGAGTTAGTAATAGCTTGAGACTATTGTTGTTCAACAATGTGTGTTTCCTCCTGTTCATTTGGCATATTTTGTGGCAAACAAAATGGAGTCTTCAAAGGTGTATCCTCATTTATTGATCTTGAAATCATATCTATGTGATTACTGAAAAAAGACTCCAACCAAACTGAATCAACAACATCGAAGTACTCATATGTATCTCTAGTACATATTTTAATTTCCTCCAGAAATTTGGAATAATTTATGTCTCTCTTATGCCTTCGTGAATTATGGAGTTCAACAACTGACTGTAATAAAAATATCTTTGATGAAAATATTGGACGCTCTGGAATGAACTTCAAAAATGCTAAACCTGATGATGGCCTCCATTCTACAACAACTCAATACTTCTTGCCCCATATAAGTGTTATCCCATCAATTTTTTTGATATGGACTTGATGTTGGAAGCTAATGTCATTAAGTTGTTCAATTCATTTCTCCTCACCATGCAATCCAAAAATAAATCTTTGCATGTCAATAGTTTCTTCCAACACATGAAAAAGAGGCTTTGGAATGTAGGATTCCTTAATACATTTAATTAATGATGGCAAGCACCCAACACCTTTCCTCCTCAATGTTACTGAAAAACGATTAAGAATTTGATCAATATGATCATGAATACACCCAACAAGAAGGAAACTGACCTTTATCTTTTTAAAAATTCCCAATTCAATGAGAATTTTTAGATACCCAAAATAACTTGATTTTTGTTTTCAAGGCTTGCGTTGTCTAATTGTACATACAGAACTTCGGGAATAATACTAGACCATTGAGTATCCACATCATGGATTATAGTTATGGTCATATTTTCATCATTATGAATATTTGGAACTGTGAAGAAAACCCTTGGAAACATCTTCTCATTAAAGGCCATACAACCAACCAAGTGAAATTGAATGTAATTTCCTTCTGAAATGCTTTTGGCATGCAGACAAAATGTGGCATAAGTGTTTTCATTTTGGTCCATACCATCAATTAGCAAACACAGATATTTATTTGGATTATCATAACACTTATTTCGATGTTTATAAAAATTTTTCCTTTCACTTGTTTGCTGATTGTAATGTTATTGAAGTTCTTCGACAACAAAATATGTACATAAAATAAAAGAAACATATGAATAAATATATTTTCATAGTTTATAACTATCCAATTTTAAAAAATAATGTTTTGAACGCACACCTCTTTCCACCCCTTGACATTTATCTCCTTTTCCTTTAAGAGAATCACATGTTCTGCAAACCCCTATCCTTGTCTTCTTAGGAATATGAACATCATTGAATTCATTTTTCCATACCCTTTTAAAATATGAATATGTATTAAGATTACCAACTCCTCCAGTAGCTTTTGCATAATCTTTGTATAAGATGAATATTTCTCGTCTCAAGAAATTATCTAGAATATATATTGTGTCTTTATTTGGCATACACTCTCCATGCTTTGAAAATAAGTCTTTCATCCATGACATAGCAATATTTGCTAATGGCCCAACCTCTCACTTATAACCTATTTCTAAATAATATGTGGTATCCTCTTCCCATTTTTCTTGGATTCTTGACAAACGAAAATTACAAATTGAATGCGACATTTTGAAAGCCTTTATGTAGAGAAATGCATTCCCAATATGACTATCATAACCTGATACTGTAGATTGCATGCAACCCACTAAATATGAATTTTGCATGCTTTTATTCATTGAAAAATATATTTTCCTTTTCTCCAAAGAAAAGTTGAAATCCATATGTTTCAAGCAATCCCTTTGACAAAATTCACTTGAAATCAAATAAACGACAAAACTTATTAATGTGAGATATGTTGTCCTCACCCTTGTATAACTGGAATGTTTTGGATTGATATGAAAGGGTCTACTCCTACTCCTAGTTACAATATTTTCTTGCAACGGTTTCATCATTCCGTTATCCTTTGTAGAAATAGTTTCATCACCATTAGGAGGAATGTTATCCCCACTATCATCATCCTCAACATAGTTAAGAAATTCATTAACCTCATTGCCTGGAAAATATTCATTACCATCCTCACTTGAAGAAAAATTTTCACAAGAATCATCTCCTCATTTGTAACCCTGATTCCGTCGAAATTCTTCACCATCTTGATCCATGCTTTCAAATTATTCCATGGGAGGATTCAATTCTTCATCACCATGAGTGTCTTTGAAACGGTCAATTAGAGAAAATGCATTATTCAGATCTGTGCCTATAAAATTATTAATTGCAAGAAACTCTTCATGCTCCCCTTCCTTAGTGGTGCTCTCATAATCCTTGGGATTAGGCCTAAGTGGAATCTTTGAACTTCTATTCACTATAATTTCTTCATCTCGCCTCTCCCCTTCCTCAATCGTGCTCTCATAATCCTTAGGATTACGAATAAGTGGATGCCTGGAATCTATATTTATTGTAAATTCTTCATCCCCCCCCTTCATCAATGCTGCTCTTATAATCATTACTATTAGGATGAAGTGAAAATTTTGAATCTGGAAATTCATCCCCATATTCATCAGTGGTGCTCACATAATCCTTAAGATTAGGATGAAGTAGATATTTTGACGCTACAAATTCTTCACTCCCCTCTTCATTAGTGGTGCTGTTATAATCCTTAGGATTAGGATGAAGTGGATATTTTGACTCTAGAAATGTTTCATTCCGCTCTTCATCAGTGGTGCTAGCATAATCCTTAGGACTAGGATGAAGTAGATATTTTGACTCTGGAATTTTTTTCATCCCCCTCTTCATCAGTGGTGCTGGCATAATCCTTAGGATTAGGATGGAGTGGATATTTTGATGCGGCAAAATTTTCATTCCCCTCTTCATCACTAGTGCTAGCATAATCCTTAGGATTAGGACGAAGTGGATATTTTGACTCTAGAATTTTTTTCATTCCCCTCTTCATCAGTGGTGCTGGCATAATCCTTAGGATTAGGGTAAAGTGGATATTTTGACTCTCAAATTTATTCATGCCCCTCTTCATCAGTGATGCTCACATAATCATTAGGATTATGATGAAGTGGACCTTTTGATGTTGCAAATTCTTCATTCCCCTCTTCATCAATGGTGCTGGCATAATCCTTAGGATTAGGACAAAGTTAATATTTTGATTTTGTAAATTTTTCATTGCCCTCTTCATCAGCGGTGTTGGCATAATCCTTAGGATTAGGACGAAGTGGATATTTTGACTCTACAAATTCATCATTCCCCTCTTCATCTGTGGTGCTCACATAATCCTTAGGATTAGGACAAAGTGGATATTCTTCATCTCCCCCTTCATCAGTGATGCCCTCATAGTCCTTAGGATTAGGACAAAGTGAAAACTTTGACTCTGGAAATTCTTCATCATGCCCTTCATCATTGTTGCTTTCATAATCCTTAGGATTAAGAGTAATTGTAATAACTGACTATCGATTTATAGAAATTTCGTTTTACTACACCTCATCAATTATGTTCTCATCATCCTTAATATTACGACCAAGTCGAATTTTTGACTCTCTATTCATGGTGAATGGACTCCTGTTATATTCATCAATCTGATAGAGTTGTTGTGTGATGAAGATGTTGATGTTGTAGAAAGAAAAACTTCACTATCAAAAGAACCCGTGGCTTTCAACAAGAATATGTTGAATGATACAAATTCCTCTCCCAATTACAATATATAGCTTAAAGACTGAAAATTTCCCTCCAAATTCTCCCCCCCAAAAGATTTCGCGAAAAAATCTCCCTCGAAAATTTTCATTTCAAATATTTTGTATAAAATATTCATCAAAAATGTATTTAAAAACATTGTACTAAACTGTTTGTCTTGAAATATTTTACTGATTTTTCTATTCAAAATATCCACAAAAAATTCCTTTCATGCATGCGTTCCAAACTAAAATAATTTTATTAGTTTAATGCTTTAACATTCACTACATGTAAATATTAGCTATAATATTAACTATAATAACTACATGAAAATATTAACTATTTTAACTATAATTAACTACATGTAAATATTTTAAATTTTAAATTTGAATCCCAAATTATATTTGTCTAAAATATATTTCAATTTTTTTTAATAAACTATTCGTCTTGAAATATTTCACCATACTTTCTATTCAAAATATCGACAAAAGGTTCCTTTCATGAATACCTTCAAAATTATAATAATTTTCTTATTTGAATGATTTAACATTGATTACATGCAAATATTAACTATAATAACTACATGCAAATATTAACTATTTTAACTATAATGTTAACTATAATTAGCTACATGTAAATATTTTAAATGTTAAATTTTAATCCCAGATTATATTCATCTAAATTATATTTGTCTAAAATATATTTCAAAATATTTTAATAAACTATTAGTCTTGAAATATTTCACTGTACTTTCTATTCAAAAAATCCACAAAATATTCCTTTCATGCATGCCTTCCAAAATAAAACAATTTTCTTATTTGAATGATTTAACATTGACTACATGTAAATATTAACTATAATAGCTACATGAAAATATTGACTATTTTAACTATAATTAACTACATGTAGATATTTAAAATTTAAAATTTAAATCTCACATTCACTAAATAGTAAACCAATCACACAATATTTTCTATATAATAAGAACCATTGTTTATATTCATCACATCACATCAAGTCTTCTGGTTTTTCTTGGAGCAATTTTCTGCAGGTGTTCCGTTGGCATTGGTAACTTTGTGGAGGCATCGCATTTGCATTGGAGGCGTTGTGTTGGCATTGGTAATTTTGTGGAGGTGTTGTGTTCACATTGGTAACATATTTGAAGGTTAGTTTTCCTTCTATTCTGTCCATTTAAAGACAAATTTGGGGAAAATCTATTTTTTTTATGGTGTTTATGTTCCAAAACTTGTTTTTTATGGTTTTTAGGTTCGAAAATCATAATTTTTAATTTTTTTTAGTGAAAAAAAGCTCAAAATTTTAGGGTTTTAAAGACAAAAATTTAGAATTTTTTTTATTTTCTAGGGTTGTTGGGTTCCTCCATGAAAAAAAACCAAAAAAACAACCATGCACATCAAAAAATAGTTATATTTATTCTATTTTTATTTTTTCTAAAAATACAACTCAAAAACTAGAAAAAGAAATTTATTTTTTATTTTTATTTTAAAACATAAAATTTTATTTTTAGAAACATTATTAGATATTTTTATTTTTTAGTTTTTTTATTTAAAGATAAATACATAGAGTTTTAGTTTAAATTAAACCTATTTGTTTTTTATTATAAATATATTTGCAAATAAAAAAAAAACAATGTCATTTTTCACTAATTTTAATATTTTTCTTTTTAAAAGTTTTATAAAATAAATTAAACGTAAAAACATTTTAATTTTTTTTATTGTTTTTTAAATTGTTAAATTTTAAATTTGATGTTATTACAATCTATATTAAATAATATTATTTTTATTATAATTTTTTTATTTAAAAAATAAAATAAAATAAAAAATTAATGCTTTTTATATTATTTCTTTTATTTAATAAAAAAAAAAAATCGGGTGCCCACTCGGGGCTAAGGGGCCGCTGGGTAGCCCTCCATGGCGCTGTACATCTAGCCTCGACCCACAACTCGGCGGAGGTCGATTCCCAGAATCTACCTCCGCCCAGCCAGGGGCCGTAGGTTGGCTAAGAAGCCCTCCACGACATCACTCGACCGGCCTCTAGTGCCTGGCTGGGCAGAGGTTGATTCCCAAAATTGACCTCCGCACAGCCGGGAGCTAGAGGCTGGTTGAGTAGCACCGTGGAGGGATACTGAGTCGGCCTCTGGCCCCCGGTTGGGTGAAGGTCGATTTTGGGAATCAACATCCGCCCTGTCAATGGTCAAAGGCTTGTTGGGCAGCCCTCCACGGCACCGCCTGACCAGCCTCCAGCCCCTGACTGGGAAGAAAACGCAATTTTTATATTTTATTTTCTATTTTTAAATTTAAAAATAAATTGGTTTAATATACAGTTTTTTTTTTTAAATATAAATATAAAATGTTATAGTTTTTAAATATATAATACATGATTATATCTAGCCAGAAAAGATTTTGTCGGGGTTGGACGCGAAGCGGGAAGATGAACCCTAAACTTTGCCCTTCTGCTCTCCTGTTCGCCGCGGTGGTAGAGCCGCCGACAAGCTCTGGTTTTCTCTGCATACAGAGGACTGCGAACTTACCAACCTCACATTCGGTAAGTGCCAGACCTCCTCTTGCCGCTTTCTCCCTCGATCTTGCACGAAGGAACGTTGCGATCTACGCCTGGAATGAGGATCCGTCCCTTCGGCATCACCATGACTGTCTTCACCTCAGCCGAGAGAAGACATTGATCGATTATAGAGCTTTGTTCAGCGTTTATGCAGCTGTTAATGTTTCAGCGCGTCCTGGTCAGGCTCCAGCTCAACTACCCTCTGCCGCCCTTCAGTGCTTTCGCGCCAGGACTCTCGCGGAGGTTGTTTCAAGGATCTTTTTCTGGACGCAGGGGATAAATTTGAGGGCAGCGCACAGTAGAGTCCAGCTCGGGTTACCTGAGCCTTGCCTCTTTGGGGCTGTCTTCAACTCGGCGAGTTTGGCTAATACGAGCCCTGCAACAAAATTTTCAACAGCAGCATTGAATGGGACTCTGGCCGCATACCTCTGAGGCTTCTTTTTTGGGCTCAGGTGTTGGTCTACAAGCGTTTCCCGCCCTCACGGCCTTTCACAGCAGAGGCTTGGAGGAGCAAGCAAAAGCAGGGACGCCCTTCGTTGCCGCGCAGATCCTGCCTCTAAAAATAACCTAGCCTCATTTCAGATCCAACTCCGGTTACTCTCTGGAAAAACTATTCTACTTTGGGTTTCTTCTTCTGATCTGATTCAGAAGCTTAAGATTAACCTGGAACAACGGACTGGAATTCCCTCGGTTCACCAGAGACTTCTTTTCCAAGGTAAAAATCTTGAGGATCTTCTTCCCCTTTCTGCTTATTACATTAATAGAAATGATTCCATTGTTCTTACCCTTCGTTTGAGAGGTGGCGCTGCCGGACAGTCTTCTGCAGCCCCCAACTTCTCCTATAAAGAAGCTGTTCACTCTCAGAACCCCAAACCCTCTGCTGCCCCCAAACCCCAGCCTTTTCTTGTTGACAAGCTGGATGAAGCACCTTCTGTTGAGGTCTCTCTTCCTTCTGTCGCAGAAGATCTTCAAAAATATGCAGAGAAAGCCATCATCTGCAGATTTAATGGGCTTTGGCCACGAACCAAGGAACTCTTTGATTGGATCTACGATAACTGGACCAGCAAGTGCCTCGTCAGCTGCTGCTCACGTGGGTTCTTCATAGTATTATTAGATCATGCAAAGCATTATGAACAGGCCTTACAGAAAGGTCCCTGGTTTTTTGGAAATGCTGGGCTCTTCTTAACCCCATGGTTCCCAGATTTTGACCCTGCAACAGCTACCATCACCAAGACCCCTATTTGGGTCAGACTGCCCAACCTTCCTGTCCATCTATGGTAGCTGGCAGTGTTCAGGCGAATGGGCGATACCTTGGGGCGCTTTCTCGATGTAGATTATGATAGGCCACTTCACGGCCTCTACACATATGCCAGAATGTGCGTGGAGGTTGACATCAGCAAAGGCTTGCCCGAACAAATTATCCTCAAGGTCGGTGATCATGTTTGGACTCAGTACTTAGACTATGAGAACACTGCATTCCGTTGCCACCACTACAACCAAACAGGGCATCTGCAGAACTCATGCCCCACTCTTGCAGAAACAAAGACTAAAGGAGATTATACAAAGTCCAAATCCAAAAAATGGACTCCCTGTACCCCGCCGCCTGCTGCAAATTATGCTTCCTCGAACTCTGATGATGATGGGAGTGAGGCAGATTCAGTCCTTGCTCCTCAGACTCAGAAACTGTCCACTGATGCTCCCGAGCATCCCCCTGATACTACAGTCACTCAGAAGCGTTGCCATGAGTCCGCCTCCTCCGATTCAGATAAGGAGGCCCCCCTTTTGGAGAACTCCAGTCTTCAAATTGTCCCAGTGCATACTCACCAGGATGGCTGGGTTAAAGTCAACAAAAAGAAAGGGAAGAAATTTCGTGTAGAAAACTCTACCAATTCTGGGTAGATGTCGGTTCCTTCCTGTGTTCTAGTTGCTTGCTGCTCCTAGTTTGTTTCATCTCTCTATCCGGGGACCGAAGTTGATATTTTATCATTTCCGGTTGGCCGTGTTTTTGTCTCTCTTGAATGTACTTTCTCATGTACCATATTTTCACTTAATAGAATCAGTCCAATTCAGAGAAAAAAAAAATATATAATACATTTTTTTTTAATTTTAAAATATATATAATTTTTAATATATAAGTTTCAAAAAATTTATAATATATAATTTTAATATTATTTTAATATAAAATTTGAATTTTAAAATTTAAAATTTATTTTATATTTAAAATTTTAAAAATTTTAAAAATAGTTTATATTTAAATATTTCGAAATAAAATTTTAAGATGAAATTTTAAAATCTAATAAAACATTTTAAGTCTTAAAATTCAGAATTTACATTTTAAAATATATGTTTTAATTACATTAATTATATTTAAAATTCTAAGATGTAATTTATCAAGTTTATATTTAATTAAACAAAATAATTAAATTAAAACAAAAAATTAACATTAATTTCTTCTCTCTTTAAAAAAAAAATATTTTAACATTACTTAAACATTAAATATTTTTTTCTTTTTGTGTTTTTTTTTAAATATTAAGTGTAAACTTAAGTTTCAAATATTTATTTTTTTTTAAATTGTTTTATACAATTTAAAACCAATTTTTTTTTTTAAATGTATTAAAAAAATGTTATATATATATATATATATATATATATATATATGATTTTTAATAATTTTTTTAAATGAAAAAAATATATAGTTAATTTTATTCGTTTATTTTCAATTTATTTTATATTGAAAAAATGAAAAAAAAAATTGATTAACTAAGTTACGTATTTTCTCATTAACTAATATATATATTTCTTTTTATCACGAAAATGACATCAAAAAAGATTTTTGTGAATGTTTTCGCACCTAGGGTAGCGACTCCCAAAATCTGAAGTTGCATTTAAACGCAATATGGATACTATTGGATGCAATAAGGACATTGTTGCAGACACTAAGAAAATTCATGCAAGTGTCCCAACAGGTTCATTAAAGCTTATTTATGTTTGGAAGAATGTCGAGGAAATAAATAAAATCGATTTCTCATGGTATCTTGAAGACAATAAAACGAAGGTTGATATACATATCTATCTAGTTTGTGGTATGTTGACTTAAATGAACAATATGAAGCGATGGGCAGAGTACGGGGCATATGTATGGTGTCGAATATAAACACTATTTATGTTCTAGCAATGAAGGCTAATAAAGGTGACAAGGTTAGATATCGTCTATCAAAGGTCAAGTATGACACCAATGAAATATCTACAAAGTTGTATGCATAAATATCAAGCAACATTGCAAATAACATTGTAAGTATGCTTATTTATATTTCTGCAATGCATTACTGTAAGAATCATAGATTTATTTTTAAATTATTAATCATTGACATGTTTTACTTTATTTCATAGGATTTCATTGCAGGTCTTTCAAACATGTTTGAAGGTATTTATTATATGGAGCCAAGTGTTATGGTTATGATCACCAATTTCTACACAGACAAAACATAGGAAAGGATAATGAAGCAAAGATCAATGGCTAGTGACATTACAATAGTACAAAGAGGGGACCAACCAAGAGTCAACAAGGTAGGTCAATCTAGTAAAACTAAACATGTTTCTTTTGAATATGTGGAATATGAAACTGAAAATTACGATAGAATTAGTGAGGAGGAGATTAGATTTGTTGTGCAAAAGGAGAAAAGAAATCAGACACCAAAAAGGAAAATGGCCAAAGATGTCTCTCTTTTACCTGATGATGAAGAGCTTGTTTATAAAAACCTAATATGTTAACCAATAAGAAGAGGAATTCAAATCTTGGTCAACCTGTAAAAGTCATGAGCAGCAGTGAAGAAAAAACTGAAAGCTTTAATAGAAGGAGAGAAATCATAACACCAGGTGTTGAGTTAGAGGATGGAATTATTAAAACAAAACAAAATTTTATTCAATATGAGTTGAGGAAGAAAAAAATAATTCTTGGTAGCCAAACATTTGAGCTTAATGTCAGCCAATTTTATTGGTCATATGAAGGAAAATCTCAATTTCAAATTAGAAAGGCCCATCACCTACATGTACATAATCTGAAAACATTGTTCGGGTTCAATCCATATGCGCATGTGGTGGATTATGTAGTTCTTTTTTATCCACATCAGGCTCCCAAAAAACAAGAATTTGACAAGAAAAAATATTTTTTTTATAAATATTATGTTGTTGGAGGGGACCATTCGGTAAAGGTTAAAAGATAGTTGATTGAGGAATATCCTAATAACTATCTTTTTCAAACAGTGAAATGTATCATTTACATTGGTTTAATAGAAACATAATCAAAGTTATTGGCATGGGATCATAATACAGAAAATGAGTACAAAATGAAAATTAATTTCATCCAAAGGGTCAGATTTACTCATAATGAATTCGTAGAAAAATGTGGTGGGGATAAGGCACAAGTTAGTCTAACATTTTGGAAGGAATATTTAATGGAAACTGTTATCAAATTGATGAAAAATCAAAGAAAATGATAGAAAAATGCATTCAAATATATTTAGAAGCATGGATAATATTTTTCAATTAGAATTTAGAACTAGGGAGATATCAGATTTGATTGATGATATTTTTGAGCGGTGGGAGAATATTTCCATATAAAATCAGAAGGTTAAAAAGAGTGAACCCATAATATGTACCAAAATTAAGATAGATCCTGAAATGAAGCAACTTCCAGAGGATATGACTATCACACCTTGGAGAACAATGCAAGGAGAGTGGAGGATGAGAAACTAGTCAAATTAGTATTATCCCGTGTGAAGTCGAGTGAATTATCAATGGATGAAATGTGCGCAGAATTTCAAAAGTAAGTTTTTTGAATTATTTTTTGTTTTCCTTTCATTTTAATTTTCTTTTAAATGAAATATAATGTTGTTGGTAGAATTTGTTATACATGTCACTATATTAATAGTTTTAACCTTATTTATCCAGTCAACATAATTTTATGAAAATACAAGAACATATGGTTAAAATTTTGAATGAAGACAGTTGGGATGATGTTGTGCGCCACTACCCAAAAGAAAGTTATACAACAACACTTACATATTTTTATATTTCATTCAAAAGGTATCTTGATTTATACATTCATTTTATTCATATTTAAACTATTTTTATTTTACTACTTAGACATATATATTTTTATGTCATTAAATATGTCTAAGAAGGATGGAAATGTGTTGGGTGTGGAGCCTAATTATCTCCTTTATTTTTTTTCACAGCATTGGAGCCTTGTTCTTAATGGGGCAACAATGTTGCCCATAATTTTACTTTGCCTACGTGGGTCTAGGAAGGGGGGGGGGGGGGGGGGCGCGAGGGTGGGATAGGGAGGGGGGATTGTGAATTTATGGAGCCCCCTTAGCGGAGGGTTTCATGGGTAGCGCCCCTAAAGCTAAAAACAAATGTAAAATTTCCTTGTAAAAGTATTGTAATTTCTAGTCAATCTAGGTCATTCATTAGGAGGATGATCTGATGATAGAATTTATGTTTAATTTAGTGTTTTTCGCCCAAGAAGGAAACCGCTCGTTTTGTAGGAGGGTATTTTACTTTCGCTGCGTATTGTATGTGTATTCTCAGAGCGAGAAATAGATAGGGAGACTGTGAGAGAGAACAGAGGATATTACCATGGATCTATTATAGGTTGTGTCTCTTCATTTCACTGGATAATAGAAAGGAAGGAATGGTTGTTCGGGGTGGACGTAGCCAAAACTGGGTGAACCACTTATATTTGTGTCTCTCTGGTTCTATATATTTCCTCTGTTTGTGTTTCTGCATATTTTATGTGTTTCATTTCTCTGTAAAATATAGTTTTGTAACAAAATGGTGTACCAGATAGTTTCAAAAGCTTTATTGAAAAAAATAAGCTAGAAAAGATGAGAAAGAAACATCTTATGAATGTTGAACTTGATCCTACTGTTAATAATTTCATTTGGAATGGGCTCAACAGTATCCAATATCAAATAATACAAGGTGACTATGAAGAAATTGCAAAACTAATACCTAAAAGGGAATATGCCCTAGTTATTGCAGATATTAGTCATGGTTTCAATTTCCCAAACATTAAATATGATGGTGAACCATGTAATTATCGAGCTTTTAGTAAAGTGGTTACGGGTTTTCAAGAAGTGACAACATCACCATTTTGGAGTTTTGTGACATTTCATTCAGAGACATAGTTTGCAATTTTATTAACAATCTTCAAGGGAAAAAAAAACTCAAGGATGCAACTTACATGGTAAGACTTTCAAATTGTATGTTCGATTACTGTTAATTTTTTATTTATGTACAATTTGATTCAAATTTTAATATGTTATGCTACATGAAGAATTCAAATATTTTTTCTTCGGAAGATTGACCTATTATAAATTATTGTGAGTTCATCCATGTTGAATGTTGGACAAAAGAGGATAGCTATAAGTGTATCTTATGAATCGAGTAGATGGGAAGAGTCATCGTCAAGTATTGGTTCATGATGCAGTTGTAAGAAAACTAACATATGAGGATAAATATGGAAAAGGAGATATAGTTAACATTGATAAAAAATCGCAAACATTGATTAATTATCTTATATATCTATGTTTAAATGAAGGATATTGGGTTTTGGATTTATTCTCAGGTTCAGGTAAGTTTTATTATACAAATTTGAAGTTATATATTTTATTTTTTACTTTTGATGTTTTTATACTATTTTTCTTATTTATTTATTTTGTGCTTGATGATTAGGTCCAACACTAGCATGTTGCCTACAAAAAGGATTAAATTGCATTGCCATTGAGAAAGACCTTGTGCAATGAAAATTTATTCAACGAATAATTAACACTCTTCAATTCCTTCGATATGTGAAGCAAGAAGTGGTTTGAGGAAAGGGGATTTTAATGAGTCACGTGTAGCAAAAAAAGCAAAGGAACCTTGAACCACCATTATGTGGAATTATTGGAAAAGGACACTTTGGAATATTTGCAGACATGAAATATCCATTAGAAGATGATAATGACCAAAATGAAGTAGAAAATGTTGCAGAAGAAGACATCAATAATGTTCTTGAAGATGTTGAACATGAATTAGTTGATATTGTTGACGATCTTTAAGTTATGCTCGCAAATAAAGCTTACTTTTTAGATCTATTAATCAGTTTTACTTGTAATTTTTAGACTTTGACATTTTATGAGAAGAATCCTTATTTTTTATTAAAAAATTTGTGATTACTATTATTTTTTGACATAAAATTCAATAAAAATGCTATTTTCTTAAGTTTTTTTGTTAAGCTTTTCCCAAAAAATTTGTTTATTTAACATAATTTTTTTAACAAAAAGTCTCTGAAAGAGTATTTTTTGCATTCTATTTATATTGAAAATGCATATTTTTTTGTCATATGGTTCAAAATATTGGTTTTTTAGTGACAATTATTTGATGTGCATTGAAATATTAATTAACAACAGATAAACGTTTATAAAATATAAACTTTATAATATTGACCCTTTCTTCAATTTTTTTATCTATGTGAAAAAATGAAGATTTCATTACAAATTTTTATTTTTAAAAAAATTATTTTTTTCTTTTTAAAACACAAGTACATAGATGCACTTGAAAATAAACATCTCAGGGAAGAAGAATACATTAGAAAATGTATAGTGTCAAAATCAATCCTCTAAAAAAAAGTGGGTGATGATACACCACCACTATTCAAAATCGACATAAAAAGCATCACATAAAAAAAAATTAAAGTGCCAAAAACATGCTCCAAAAAAAAGTGATTCTGCATCACCACTTTTCAAAATTAAGTGTTTTTCTTGTTACCTTAAAAAAATAGGTACCGGTTTAGTTACCTATTTGATCGATAACCATGTTGTTTACTTCCCTTTAACAAAAGCACAACTCAAATGTGGTTATATGGCATCATATGAAAACTTTGGATAAGTTTTTCATGCAAGCGACATTAAAATAAATCTCCATGTGATTGGAAGAGATAACCAAGTAGAGTAGTTCTGATTCAATTACAAGGTTATGTCTCTCCTAATTCAAACTAAAGCATGTCCAAATGGATGAAGACTTGTTTTGGGTGCTTTTTTCAAGGGCAACACAACTGACTCTTGCTGCCATAAGTTATGGAAATAATATTTTGTTCCCACTATTTTTTGAAATATCTAATTTTTTTTCTTTCTAATATTTAAAAGATGAAAAATAATAAAAGAATGCTTTTTTTTAAAATTGAAATAACGAGTGTCAAAATACATATGCGCTAGTTCCTGGAGATGGAAAAAAACCATGCTCAATGTGATGTGATGAAAGCGCTCAATGAATATGAGACTTAAAGGAATGTTCTTTCAATGGGCATAAGGTGTCGAGTCGCGAGAGGCTAAGTGATTGAAAGGTTGATTTTATAGAAAGACATGATCAAAAAGTGGCTTATACATGAGTCCAAGTGAATTCCGCTTAAGGCCAAAGGTACAAATAGTCAACATGCAATGCAACGGTACAACTCAATATCGGGAGGC
The DNA here is from genome assembly GCA_034641835.2 of Pinus albicaulis. NCBI lineage: Eukaryota > Viridiplantae > Streptophyta > Pinopsida > Pinales > Pinaceae > Pinus > Pinus albicaulis. Next base: position 1,335,149,526 of record CM076580.1, on the reverse strand, counting down.
TCTGGGGTATAAAGCCAAAAAAGATAGTGAGGAAAGAAAGATAAAGAAGCTTCATTACAAATTCATGGTAAGGAATAGAAAGGACTTCCAATCCTACTCAATATTTGCAGCATGGGCAACATATGCTAGCGAGGATATAACTAGGAAGCCTATGTAAAGGATGGATCTATCATTATGTCATGATTTTATAAGTCGGCTAGTGAAAATGGTTTATGAATCATAACACAATGGAGTCAACCCTATGGCAAGATATCACAGTATGGAGTATAGAATGCATAATACAATAGAGAAAGTTATCTTCTCTTACCTATATGCAAGTGATGAAAACGATACTTGCCATGATGGGTTGTCAATCATGGAATCAAAGTGGTGAAAATAATCTCAAAGTCTTGATTTTACCCTGAAAGACAACCTATCCCATCACTAAAAGCCAAAATTTCACAAAGTTAATATAAAATTTGCGAAAATGAAAACATAAAATTTGCAAAAGTGGGTTTCAATAAAATTTGAAATTTCAACTATAAATAGAACCTTTTGACTTACCAGGCCTTGTTTGTGTTTTAGAAAATTGAGTGCAAAAAAGCATTGGAGAAAAAATAAAAGTAACCAAAATACACCAAATTTATCAGTCATCACATCTACTAGTATTCAAGATAATCTTATAATTCAATTTCTTAATGAAATTCCATACATTTCAAGTGTTTTTCAAGAATTTTAACCGTAGGTAATTTATGTTTTGGTTTTAACTCTGCATGTATGCAGGTTTAGTATAGTGCGGTCACATATGAGAAAGCCCTATACATGACTTTGTATGGATGAAAAGACTTGAAATTGCAAGATCATAATTAGCTGGAGGGAAAAATATCACAGTCAAATAGATAATGCAACTATGAACGACCCATTATCACTAGATGCACTGAGAGGGTGTGGATTGTTAAATTTTTACAATATTCCAAACATGTGAACCAACATAAAATTGTTGGGGATTCTCATTAATTACTAGGATTCGGAAGAAGATGCATTCATGATTGCTCATATGCCATTTCTCATTGAAATAGAAGACATATATTTCATTACTAGACTTTATCGAAGAGTAGAGTCAGAAAAAGTTCAAGGAAAGGACTGAGGAGGCCTTAATGTGATGATTACATTTGCATTTAATACCCTGAAAACACTGAGAAGTTTGGGTCATAGAAGCCAATCAAGTATGTGGAGAGACTGCCCCTAAATATTCTCCTTTTTAGCATTGTGAGTTTAGTTGGGTCGGCTTCATTACTCTAAGCTTCTTGCGTTGCAATGAGTTTGGTAGTAGATTACCTTACAACAATTTTTGAATGGTGCGCATTCCTTCTAACCAATATGAAAAAGAAACTCACTTCAATAAATAAGGGCAAAATGAAAAGTTTTGGGTAGGGTAATTTTCTTTATACTTTCTTCTTTGAGAGAATATTTCCACTTTGAATCAAAGTGATATGCACCGTTAGCTACCCAAGAGATCCATGGATAGCTAGGGGGGTAATTTAATGAACAGAATAAGGGGTGGTGAGGTCCCTAGAATGGCATTTGATGATGATTTTTTCCTCTGGTGGGAATAACAAGTCATTATTATCGAGGAATACCCATATGTAGACAAGGATTTTTTAGCAGATCCTAATCTGGTGCTTCCACTTGATGCTACATGGTGTGCCATCGGTAAAATTATTTTTAGTTTCTTAATGTTATATGATTTTTTTTATTTCAAAATTATGTATTGAAATTATTTTTGATGAGACAAAAAATCTTACAATTTTTTTTGATGTTGATACATATATTGGACTAGTGAGACCAGAGGGTTTACCCTGGCACAAACATCATGGAAGAGATGCAAATATTTTCGTTGTTGAGACTGAGAAATTTATCCATGCAATACAAAGGAACATTGAGATTTTGACTCACCAAGTACATATGGAAGTAGTAGAGGACCTCCATTAGGAAATACAGAGATGTGTGGTAGTAGTACCACAATATTGGGTACGGATTTTCTGACGGGTGGCTAATTCCATCATCTTCTACTGAGATGCACATCCAGGGTCGGGCCTGTAGACATAGATTATATATGACCTAAAAAATTTTATGGACATGATTGGGCTTAAGCACTAATTTTGTAGGACATTTTGTCCTGATTTCGTATAAATTTTTGGAGATATAACTTCTATCTATATACAAATGGTTGGATGATCTGAAAAATCATATATACAGATGAATTTTAATTATTTTTTGTTTTAATGTGATGAATGATTACTATGCCAATCTAATTCTTGATTAACTATGGAATCAAAAAATGATTTTTTTGATCGTGTAATATGAATAAATGTGATAAAATTAAATGATATTTGTAATAAACTCACTCTCATAAATTGGCGATATAAATAAGGATCTCTCACATGATAGATGTTGTTTAACTAAGACACTGCCAATTATGAATCCAATTATACTACTAATGAATCAATACCAAGAGATATTGCTTCAGATAGTAAGTTAATAACAACAATATATTCGGAAACATTGTTTGAAGAAAGGCCGATACATATGCCTCTTGAAACTAACAACTGATTGGATGGATAGTAAATCACCCAAGACATGAAAGAAAAACTCTCGGTATGTTGACTAGCACCATCCCCCTTGAAGCCCTAGATATACCAAACACCAACATCCATCGATAATTGCCAAAGAAGATAAAAAATATCGATAATATTACTGAAACATATAAACGGATATGCATAAATATATAGAATGTTTCCCATAGAAAAACCAATAAAATTTTAGGCAAAATCCAAGGCATAATACTTCTTAAGATAGAACCAATTTCTGGGCTCTACCAGCTCGTTTCCATCAAAATCAACAGATTCGTAAGATCCTTTTTTCAATAATTTTTTAACGATAAAAGAATCGTACCACATGGGTTTGAACTTGCATGCCCCCAAGGCATATTTGTATTGCTCATAAACTAGGACAAGGTCACCTTCAGAGAAACGCCTAGGACACAAAGCTTTATCATATTGTATTTTCACAAAGCTTCGTTAATTGTGGTTGCGTCTCGACGTTTCTCGTCAAAACATTCCAAAGGAAAGAGACATTATTCAATATTGGAAGTGTATGGAAGAAGCTATAAAACTAATTTAAGAGAAGGAATTTCACATTGCATTGGGAATATTGATTAGTTAAAAAGGATTGAAACCCACAGTGGTCTTGACGGACATCCAGTATGCCCAAAGCGCAGGATATAACATGACATGCCAATTGGATCGAGCCTTATTAATTGTCCTTTATAGCATAACTTTCAAGGATTTATTCATGGCTTCCACCTAACCATTGGCTTGAGGATAGTAAGTTGACGAATGCTCCTACCAGAAACCCAATTGGAGATCCAATTCATCCACCATACTTTTCTAGAAATGACTACCATGGTCGGTGACAATATTCTTTGTAATATCGAATGGAAAAATGAATTGGTTGAATAGAAACATGGTTTTTGTTTCACCATCATTCACAAAAGTGGGCATAGCTTCGGCCCACTTAGTAAATTCGTCCACTGCTACAATAATATACGTTTGACCCTTTTCCGAAGACAGGTTACAAGTTGTAAAACAATGAACCTCTTTGTGAAAGGACTGACGGTGATAACGAGGAAAAGAGGCATTGGATGAGAATGGATTTTCTAAGGACAAACCTAATAAGGATGGAATTTTTTGACTGCTTCAACACAATCTTTGAAAATCAAAGGCCAAAAATGGCTTGCATGCAAGATTTTCTAAGTTGTAGCAAGCTCAGATAGATGACCACCATCAGATCCACTATGGCAACCATTTAGTACTGAATCAACTTCTTCTAGGGTTAATAAGCATTTCAATATTAATTCAATCTCGCAATGATATAAAGTGCTAGCAATGATAGTATAACTTTTAGCTAAGTGACGCAAATTTCTTCACTCATCCTTCAAACAATTTAGAGGAAACTTCAAATCTTGAAGATATATTCTGATATCTCCATACCAAGGATATTTTGAAGAAATAAGGAAAGGATGCTCATCAAGGAATGATTTATCATAAAAAAATTCTTCTTCACAAAGTGAGTATGAGATTAATTTCACAAATACTAAAGATTTCTTAGATTTGGCTGACATGTTTTTCTCAATATGTTTCTTTAGTATGTATTAGATACATTGTTTATGATATTCATTATATGTCATAGACATAGAGTGATCGTACGACTCATACTGATGGCTAATTATTTATGGCTTAACATTAAATTCATCCATCATCTACATTTGAAGAGCATGTAGGTTCATAGATAATGATTGATTATGATAACTCTCTTATGTGAAATAATTATTTTTCATTAATAAAAATGCCTCAAGTGGTTTTGTTTTCTAGGGCCGTTGACTATTTCCTTCTTAAAGGGTTTTAACCATGTAAAAACATAGCCATTTTGATATGTAATCTCTTTATGTGAGTGGTTATTTAATTTTTTCATCATTTATGGAATAATTTCATTACGCAAACATGGTATCTAATCCCATTTGAAGAAATCATCCAATTAGTGATCGATTTCTTGAAGTTTGTGTGTCCACTTTATCGGGATCTTCTGTTTATTTTCTTTTTTATTAGACTATTTCATTACATATAGAATGTTATTTTCTTGTAACAACACCTTTTTTTTCATGCGAAAAAAGTGTTCATTTTTCAAGGATACAAAATTTATCATCAGTTTGAGAGGCAAACAATTCAAATATCCCCTGTTTTGAAAAAAAAATTATCGAGGCCAATTTTTAAAATTTTGTTTATATTCTAAGTTTTCTACTCTTTCTATTCTGCATATGATATTTTTATTGCACTCTCTACGATCTCATCAAATTAGAAACATATTGGATTTTTTTATTTTCTATTTATTATCTTCGTTGTGTGATATCAATAAATGAGAAACAACAATAAAAGTTCCGCTTTCTCGTTTAGCTCAAGAAGATTTAAACAATTTTTTGTTGGGTTTTGGAATTTCTTCAAATTATTGTTTGTTTTTGGATGAGGGTATATTTTCTGGAAAGCACACACTTCAAGGTAGACCTTCAATAACAACAACACCACCATCTTTATTGCCATTCACTATTGTTTCAATTTATTTTGCACTCGCTCACCTAGTTAAAATCTACTTTATATCATAAGTTGTCCTTAGTTAAAATATAGTTTTTAAGCTACTTTGAAAAAAAAAACTTATGTAAACTTAAGTTATTTCATAACTTATTGTAGATTGTGTGTGTGTGTCCATATATATAATATTAAATTTGTTTTGCAGTGATTCACTTTTATAGAAAAAGTGAAATACATTTTACAATAAGGTTATGAAATAACTAAAGTTTACATGAAAAATTTTTGTGGAACCTTAATTTATAAAGGAACTTCACTATAAGAGTGATTCTGACTTTTTTTCTAAAAATTATTCTCTTCATAAAGTAACTTAATTATGAAATTGAGCTTATAGGAAAATTTATAAAGGAAAAATATTTTGTTTCTGAAACTTCGTCATTACGTGGACCAACTCCTACCTGCCATGTGGCTCTTTGTTATCGTTAATTCTTTTATTTTTAAAATTCATAACTTTCACATCCTAAGTCTTTTTTCAGTGTCTTTTTTTGAAATAGCCTATTTTATTCAGATAATTATATATACGCAGCTATTTTAAGCTTTTGAAACCATATTATATAAATATTTTAATATGCCCACTCCAATTGAACTTTTTCTTAACAATACCAACTACTACTCATTGAAATGCCCACATGGATGATATCCTAAGAAGTAACAGATTGTACCAGATTACCTTGGGACAAGAGGAGGACCCAAGTGATGTTGATAAGAAACCCAAAAGGGTTAATAAGAATGACGAAGAACATGGATTAATCAGAATATACATCTCTCCTGATTTTCAATTTCATATTCGAGGAATCAATGCTCCAAATGAATCCTACGAAATGTTGCAAAGGATATCTCATGAACTTAATATTATTATATCTCATCAACCTAAAAATTAATATTATGAATTTAAATCATATGTATTTATACTTCACTAAATATTACATATATAAGCTTAAAACACATAGAAATTTTCTTAAACATTGTTGTATTGATTTAGATGGGGAATATTGGATATATATATTATTATTTAAAATATTGGATAGACATATTATGTTTTTGTATATACATTTTATGCTACTATATAAGCTTTGGTAGTTTTCTATAAAAAAAAAATTCCTTGAATTTCTTATGACTCTCTAAATAGAGAACAAGACAAGCTCTTGCATATTAGCTTTTTCTCAATGAATTCCACCTGCCTTGTTCTAGCCCTTGTTTGCAAGCATTAATGCGAGTTCCATTAGATATATATTATTTTTTTCTTCTTTCATGGGGGTCTACAAGAAGAAATATACATGAAAGAACCTTTTGGATATATTCAAAGTTACTCTAGCCTTATTTTCTCCTTAAGAAATCTCCTTATTGTATTCAAAAAGATCCTTGAGCTCAAAATGAAAAAATGGATAACTTTATTCTTGAAACCTACTCCTATAGATGTCATTATGACTCTAATGTATACACTAAGAAAGTAGGAGGCCATCTCATAATCCTTCTTTATTTATATTCATGGCCATATTCTCACTAGTATTGATCATAAAATTTTAACCCATGTGAAGTGAAGTATTAAGAATAAATTTTAAATGACACACATAGGATATTTGCATTATTTCCTTGGCCTCCATGTATTGCAAACCAAGGATGTAATTTATCTTTCCAAATATAAGTATGCATGTGACTTTCTTGACTATTTTAACATGGAATATTTCAAACCAACCCCTTCTCCCTTTTGGCTTAGATTAAAACTCACCACCACCTACACTACTCATGAAGTTGAAGCCACTTTGTATCATCATTTGGTTTGAAGCCTTTTATATTGGAATAATGATCCAAGTGGACATTAGTGGCCCCCCACCTATTCCACCTAGACCCCCAGTAAGTTTCATTAGTTTCCTTGTTTATAAAAACAATTAATAACTTTAGCATTTATTCGGGTCCTAATCTTCCGAAGCAGTTTTGACACCCTAAACGATATTTCTTTGAGGCGAGTTGCAGGCTCATAGTGATGAGAAATATCTTGCACAAAATCCTATAGTACTTGAATAGATATTTCTGATGATATATTTTACATGCCAAATGGAGATGATATGACTAATTTACGACCCCAGGAATTTCGTTGTCCAACTAACCCCAATGGGGCCCACGAACTCTTGGTGTTCAATCTTGTAGTGTTATGGTTTTGGTTTTTTAGGGTTTTCCTATGTTGTTAAATAATACAAAGGCCCTTGTGCCTCATTATAATGTAGTTTAGATGCATGTAGCTGCCACATATCTTCTCAGAGATAAGCTACCATCACCCGAGTTAGTTTATTTTCCATTTTTTTTGTAAGGATTTTTCAATATTTGATATTAATAAAATTATGTGATATTATTGTTGCATCCCTGTGATTATTCTTATTTCTATATTTTATTACATTCTTCTTTTTCTTGATATTTCTTTGCATGTCCATAACACACTAGTACATTTGGCAGAAATTTTGACACTTGGTTCCGACACTTTTGACCAAATGTCAAAAATTTCCCCAAAATTTTTCAACTTTTTCAAATCCCAACCAAAACTATCACTATACCAATGTTTAGAGACAAGTGTCACAATAGTAACACTTAGAGGCAAGTGGCGGTCTTGCGATGTTTGCAAAATAGCGTCGTAATTGCAATGGATTTATGAAGTATGTCGTTATTGCGACGATACAGAGACATGGTGTCGCTATTGCAACTTTTAGAGGAAGGTGTCGCTATTGCGATGTTTAGAAGAATGCATCACTATTGCGACATTTGGTGGCAACAGAGTCGCTCTTGTGACGGTTGGTGGAAAAGTGTCACTCTTGTGACAGTTAGGCGATATGTCGCTCTTTCGACGGTTGGTGGCAAAGTGTCGCTCTTGCGACGGTTGGTGGAAATGTTGGAGAACTGGACATATGTTGGAGGTCGTCCTCTAGGCCTTGCTTTTGGCAGCCATGGAGAACTATTAGTCTGCGAGCCTTCTCAGGTATAGTTGTTGTTGGAAAATTTTAAAATTTTAGATATTTTTGAGTTTTTTATTGTGATAAATTTATTTTTATTATCAAAAACAAAATTCAAACATTCCTACTATTAAATTTTTTAAGAAAAAAGGATACCCAAATATCAATCTCCGAACATTTTACTTTATGGTAGACAAATTTTTTTCATTTTCTCAACTCTATAACAATTTTCATGTACAAGGTTTGCTAAATGTGACGGAAGGCCATGTGGAGATTCTGACAAACGAAGCAGATGGATTGAAATTCAAGTAATCTCTTTAAGCATGATTATTAAAAAATTGGAAATTTTATTTTAAAATACTAGCTATGCTTTTTTATTATATATGTGAATCACATTTGGTATAAATCAGTTAACATAGACAAGTATACTCAAGGAATTCTTCAAGTAATAATAAATACATTTCATGGTTAATATCATTGAAGATTTGCAGATGGAGTGGATGCAAGAAGAGAAGGGGTAGTTTATTTCACTAATGCATCATATAAATATGGTTTCCATGACTTCTTATTTGATATTTGGGAGTATCAACCACATGGTCGATTGCTGAAATACGAGGCCTCCACCAAGAGAATGAATGTACTTCTTAAAGATAATTACTTCCCCAACGGTCTGGCACTCTCTGCCAAACATAACTTCTTGGTCTTCTATGAAACATCACTGTATGTCTTGCACTCAATCATTAATCTTTTCTATAAGGAAATATCTAGATCATGTAGTAGAATTGAAGGGTGGCTTGTTTTTTCGTTACAGGTATCATTGCCAAAAGCACTGGTTAGAGGGGCCACAGAAGGGCACTATCGAATCTTTCATAGACAATCTCCCTAGACTTCTAGATAATATCCACTATGATGGTAATGGTATTTTCTATATCGGAGTTTCCAAGGGTGTCCGGTGGGATAATCCCACATTCACTGGGTGTATAAGCGATATTGGTGTTTATATACGAGTTGAGGTTTGACATTTTTCGATTACGAGCCCAAGGCTATGCACACTCATACAATCAATTGGGACTCAGCGCATGTGCTCAGCCCCACCCCTCATGACTTGGATTTGGTTGTGTTTTAGCTTGTGGTTCTTCGCCTCGGTCCTGTGGTGATTAGTGTAGGTGCTGAGCCAAGCGCTCAATGGAGTAAAAAGCCCACAATTTTATTAAAAATATAAACAATTTGTAAAAATCCCACAATTTTATTAAAAATATAAACAATTTGTAAAAATCCCACAATTTTGTAAAAAGCCCACAATTTGTAAAAAGCCCACAATTTTGTAAAAATCCCACAATTTGTAAAAAGCCCACTTTTATTTTCTTTTTTTCTTATTGAGCTCCCATTGAGTTCAACGTGTCTTGGGTTTTCTACACCATTGAGAGAGATAATTTCTAAATATAATTATTATTTTCTTTATAGGATAATTTGCATCAATGGAAGAAAACATTAGAGGTGGAAAAAAAATTCAAAAGGGTGAAAGGGGTGATGGTAGAGTTTATTGCCCTTGCAAAAAATGTTGTATGAGAAATAATGTTAGAGTTTTAATAGCAACAACAACAATGTATTGTAGGAAATATGGGCACATTGACGGTGGATCGAATGACTACCGTCCCGTGGTAATTAATTATCTATCTTCATTTTTATTATATCTTAAAATTTTATATTATTTTAATATTTTTTATATGCGCACTAACATGTAATGATTAATGTTTGTAATTTTCATAAAGGCACAGTTGACCCCCAACTTTTTGCAGATGATCAACCAGCTTCCATAGCTAAATAGTAGTATATTAGATGATGTTGCACCAGTACAAGAGAATATTGCAGCACATATTAGTATTGGAAATGATGTTGTACAAGGTGAAGAACATGAAGCGAATACTGAAGGTAATTTTAATGATCCCATGGAGGTAGATCATGATGAAAATAATGAGACAGTTCACATTAATGATGGGACAAATCAAATGCTCCAAGACTTGTATGGTGAGTCAGATGATGATGGTGGAGATAGTGACGATATTTATGATGTACCTCTAATTAAAAGGTCAAGTGAACAACTTTTTGAACACTCAAATGAACTCTTCTCTCTGCTACATTGTTGCTCGTGAACTTAAAGGTTATGAATAATTTGTCGAACAGATGTATGACACAACTCCTAAGGTATGCAATATGTATATATGATCACATATATGTAAATGTTGATTATTTTCCCTTTTTTTAGTTGTAATAAATGTGTAAAATAATAATTCAATACTTATATATATATATATATATATATATATATATATGATTAATAATCTTTACATTAACTAGTTTTTGTTTATGCTGTAGATTGTTGGGTGAATATTTGTTACCATCACCAAATACTTTACCTCGAACATATCGAGATCTACGTGCTATTATGAAACACTTTGGAATGGAATATAACACTATAGATGCATGTCCTAAAGATCATATTATATATTATGGAGAACATGCGTTGAAAACAAAATGTCCGAAATGTGGTACCAGTAGATATCGAACAGATCAACTAACCAAAAAGGTGCCTCAAAAGGTTCTTCGTCATATTCCCATAATTCCACATTTGCAGCGAATGTTCAGGTGTAACAGCATAGCACAGTTTATGGATTACCATTCAAAGAATAGAAGTGGAGATGGTGTTCTTCGAATGCCTGCAGATGGTTCTGCATTTAGAGAAATTGAGGAAAAATATGTAGATTTTAAAAATGAACCTCGTAATGTCAAGCTTTCATTGGCAGCTGATGGTGTTAATCCATTCGGAGAGCTTAGATCTACTTACTCAGTGTTGCCTATTTTCGTTATCAACAATAACATTCCCCCTTCGATGTCAATAAAGAGGGAGCACATAATGTTGACTATGATTATTCCAAGTATTTGATACATTATTTTTTTGAATGAAACATTTTCATTTCTCACGTTGTTTGCATAAATATATATTTTATTTATTTACTTACTTATATATACATATATCATGGTATTAATTATTATGTACCGTAATTTTGAACAATTAGGTAAGTACCAGGTCAAAGATATGAATGTATATATTGAGCCTCTTATCGATGAGCTAATACAATTATGGCATGGCATCACTATGTATGACATCACTAAACCAATCAAGCAGAAGAGATTTCAATGTCGTGGAATGCTTGTATGGACAATTCATGATGCCCCAGGACTAACACATGTTTGTGGTATGTAATATTTCGTTGCACTTTAATATAATACATGATTATCTAAATTAGCTATACCATATTGCATGTTTTAAAAATGATCTCATAGTATAATTGTTATTGATTCATTTATTGCAGGTCTTCAAACAAAGGGTAGATTTGCATGTCCAGTTTGTGGCCCTAAGATGAAGTATCGTCATTTTCCAGACTTAAGAAAGATGGTGTTTGATGAGTTTAGGCACTTCCTCTCTAGGAACCATAAGTATCGTACTACTAAAAAACATATTTTCAATGATAAAGAAGAAACTAGATTAAAACCATGAAGAATGACACCTTAGCTGTGGAAGTTGGAATATAATAGAATTAATAATCTTCAAGCAGCTGGTACGCAATTTGTGTGTGTATATATATATATATATATATATATATATTATTTGTTTATGTAATGTTTGGAATTTTTGTTTTAAATAATGAATTTATTTTATTGTATTTTATAATTATTGTTCTGATTTATTTTATTCTTTGATATCAAGGTCATCGTTGCAGTGAAGGTACTAATATTGTACTTCCACTTGGAATGAAATGTTATCCTTCTCAATTTGCGAGGTTTCCCTACTATGAGGACCTAAAAATAGCTCATTTGTTTGATACAATGCATGTTGGTAAGAATATGATAGAAACATTATGGTGAACCATAGATGGTGCACATGATAGAGATAAAATTGACAAAATTTGTGTTGACATTGAGAAATCGAATCATGCAATGAAAAGTGTGATCGACAGATCAAATAACAATGGAGGTCAAAATTATAATAATATTCCATGGTTATTAACAAAACAACAAAGCAATGATGTAAAAGAGGTCATTAGAAGAATTAAATTTCCAATAGGTTTTGCTTCAAACATAAATAATACCTTAACGAAGAAAGGTGACTTCAGTGCGGTGAAAACATATGATTGGCATAACTTTGTTAAGGTAATTTTTTTGGTATACGTTTTTGAATGTTATTGCTTGAATAAATATTTTAAATTTTCCTTTTTCCTGTTTAATTTGGAAACCAATAACGATTCATTTTTTATTGTTATAGTATGTTCTACCTGTATCACTCCCAAACGACTTTGACAACAATGTCAAACAAGTTATATATGGTCTTAGTAAATACATGAGGTAAGTAGTTTTGATTTATATGAAAAATATAATTGATACAATTTCTTTTCGTACTTAATGAAATGATGTATTAGTTTACTTGTAATGAAATATATATTATGTTTCATTGAAATAACCTTGCGTAATGATTTTCAGATGGTTGTCATTGAAAGAAATCGATCAAGATGAAATAATGTATTGGAAGAGAAAAATTCCTCGGCTAATGTGTGAAACGCAAAATTATCTACCTCCAACATTTCTCAATGCACAAGAAAACTACTTGATACACCAAGTTGAGGATATTGAAATGTGTGGACCAATACACACAAGGTCAATGTGGATGGTTTAGAGGCACCTGAAATCCTTGAAGGATTTGGTTAGACAAAGAGCATGACCTGAGGATTCTATGGTGGAGGGATATGTGGTACATCAACCCATGGTGTATATTAGTCATTATCTTCCTATATTATCTGTGCCAGCTATGAAGGTAGTGGATTTCATTTGGGATGTTAACTCCATCAAAAAATTTGAAGTGGAGCACCTGTTGGGAAATGGTAGAATGACGAAAGTGAGAGGTAAAAGATTTATTATGTATAATACATATAATGTTTCATTTTTTTACATCATGTATATGATCATTATATTCATTTAGGTCTTATTCTTTCATATTTTATTAATTAATATAATTTACCATGTTTATAAGTAATATTTATTAATATTGGTGAATTTTTTTTTTTTCTCAAGATTATGAGGCACTAATTTTATACATTGCAAACAATCTTGAGTGGATGAGTGAATGGATTGAAACATGTAAAGCATGTAACGATGGTAGGTTATCATGGAAACTACTGTCTGAATTGATTAGAGAAGCATATCGTAGTGCAGATGGAAACGTTACAAACATGGAAATCGATTTAGCATATGGTTTTAAAGATAGAAAGGTGAGAAATTAATTCACCTATTTTATTCATTACTTATTTTATACTATATTTATAATGTGACAACAAGTTTTATTTTTAAGCTCATTTTCATGTTGTGTAAATTATATGATTAATTATTAACTGATCTTATTTGAATGATTTAACATTGATTACATGCAAATATTAACTATAATAACTACATGCAAATATTAACTATTTTAACTATAATGTTAACTATAATTAGCTACATGTAAATATTTTAAATGTTAAATTTTAATCCCAGATTATATTCATCTAAATTATATTTGTCTAAAATATATTTCAAAATATTTTAATAAACTATTAGTCTTGAAATATTTCACTGTACTTTCTATTCAAAAAATCCACAAAATATTCCTTTCATGCATGCCTTCCAAAATAAAACAATTTTCTTATTTGAATGATTTAACATTGACTACATGTAAATATTAACTATAATAGCTACATGAAAATATTGACTATTTTAACTATAATTAACTACATGTAGATATTTAAAATTTAAAATTTAAATCTCACATTCACTAAATAGTAAACCAATCACACAATATTTTCTATATAATAAGAACCATTGTTTATATTCATCACATCACATCAAGTCTTCTGGTTTTTCTTGGAGCAATTTTCTGCAGGTGTTCCGTTGGCATTGGTAACTTTGTGGAGGCATCGCATTTGCATTGGAGGCGTTGTGTTGGCATTGGTAATTTTGTGGAGGTGTTGTGTTCACATTGGTAACATATTTGAAGGTTAGTTTTCCTTCTATTCTGTCCATTTAAAGACAAATTTGGGGAAAATCTATTTTTTTTATGGTGTTTATGTTCCAAAACTTGTTTTTTATGGTTTTTAGGTTCGAAAATCATAATTTTTAATTTTTTTTAGTGAAAAAAAGCTCAAAATTTTAGGGTTTTAAAGACAAAAATTTAGAATTTTTTTTATTTTCTAGGGTTGTTGGGTTCCTCCATGAAAAAAAACCAAAAAAACAACCATGCACATCAAAAAATAGTTATATTTATTCTATTTTTATTTTTTCTAAAAATACAACTCAAAAACTAGAAAAAGAAATTTATTTTTTATTTTTATTTTAAAACATAAAATTTTATTTTTAGAAACATTATTAGATATTTTTATTTTTTAGTTTTTTTATTTAAAGATAAATACATAGAGTTTTAGTTTAAATTAAACCTATTTGTTTTTTATTATAAATATATTTGCAAATAAAAAAAAAACAATGTCATTTTTCACTAATTTTAATATTTTTCTTTTTAAAAGTTTTATAAAATAAATTAAACGTAAAAACATTTTAATTTTTTTTATTGTTTTTTAAATTGTTAAATTTTAAATTTGATGTTATTACAATCTATATTAAATAATATTATTTTTATTATAATTTTTTTATTTAAAAAATAAAATAAAATAAAAAATTAATGCTTTTTATATTATTTCTTTTATTTAATAAAAAAAAAAAATCGGGTGCCCACTCGGGGCTAAGGGGCCGCTGGGTAGCCCTCCATGGCGCTGTACATCTAGCCTCGACCCACAACTCGGCGGAGGTCGATTCCCAGAATCTACCTCCGCCCAGCCAGGGGCCGTAGGTTGGCTAAGAAGCCCTCCACGACATCACTCGACCGGCCTCTAGTGCCTGGCTGGGCAGAGGTTGATTCCCAAAATTGACCTCCGCACAGCCGGGAGCTAGAGGCTGGTTGAGTAGCACCGTGGAGGGATACTGAGTCGGCCTCTGGCCCCCGGTTGGGTGAAGGTCGATTTTGGGAATCAACATCCGCCCTGTCAATGGTCAAAGGCTTGTTGGGCAGCCCTCCACGGCACCGCCTGACCAGCCTCCAGCCCCTGACTGGGAAGAAAACGCAATTTTTATATTTTATTTTCTATTTTTAAATTTAAAAATAAATTGGTTTAATATACAGTTTTTTTTTTTAAATATAAATATAAAATGTTATAGTTTTTAAATATATAATACATGATTATATCTAGCCAGAAAAGATTTTGTCGGGGTTGGACGCGAAGCGGGAAGATGAACCCTAAACTTTGCCCTTCTGCTCTCCTGTTCGCCGCGGTGGTAGAGCCGCCGACAAGCTCTGGTTTTCTCTGCATACAGAGGACTGCGAACTTACCAACCTCACATTCGGTAAGTGCCAGACCTCCTCTTGCCGCTTTCTCCCTCGATCTTGCACGAAGGAACGTTGCGATCTACGCCTGGAATGAGGATCCGTCCCTTCGGCATCACCATGACTGTCTTCACCTCAGCCGAGAGAAGACATTGATCGATTATAGAGCTTTGTTCAGCGTTTATGCAGCTGTTAATGTTTCAGCGCGTCCTGGTCAGGCTCCAGCTCAACTACCCTCTGCCGCCCTTCAGTGCTTTCGCGCCAGGACTCTCGCGGAGGTTGTTTCAAGGATCTTTTTCTGGACGCAGGGGATAAATTTGAGGGCAGCGCACAGTAGAGTCCAGCTCGGGTTACCTGAGCCTTGCCTCTTTGGGGCTGTCTTCAACTCGGCGAGTTTGGCTAATACGAGCCCTGCAACAAAATTTTCAACAGCAGCATTGAATGGGACTCTGGCCGCATACCTCTGAGGCTTCTTTTTTGGGCTCAGGTGTTGGTCTACAAGCGTTTCCCGCCCTCACGGCCTTTCACAGCAGAGGCTTGGAGGAGCAAGCAAAAGCAGGGACGCCCTTCGTTGCCGCGCAGATCCTGCCTCTAAAAATAACCTAGCCTCATTTCAGATCCAACTCCGGTTACTCTCTGGAAAAACTATTCTACTTTGGGTTTCTTCTTCTGATCTGATTCAGAAGCTTAAGATTAACCTGGAACAACGGACTGGAATTCCCTCGGTTCACCAGAGACTTCTTTTCCAAGGTAAAAATCTTGAGGATCTTCTTCCCCTTTCTGCTTATTACATTAATAGAAATGATTCCATTGTTCTTACCCTTCGTTTGAGAGGTGGCGCTGCCGGACAGTCTTCTGCAGCCCCCAACTTCTCCTATAAAGAAGCTGTTCACTCTCAGAACCCCAAACCCTCTGCTGCCCCCAAACCCCAGCCTTTTCTTGTTGACAAGCTGGATGAAGCACCTTCTGTTGAGGTCTCTCTTCCTTCTGTCGCAGAAGATCTTCAAAAATATGCAGAGAAAGCCATCATCTGCAGATTTAATGGGCTTTGGCCACGAACCAAGGAACTCTTTGATTGGATCTACGATAACTGGACCAGCAAGTGCCTCGTCAGCTGCTGCTCACGTGGGTTCTTCATAGTATTATTAGATCATGCAAAGCATTATGAACAGGCCTTACAGAAAGGTCCCTGGTTTTTTGGAAATGCTGGGCTCTTCTTAACCCCATGGTTCCCAGATTTTGACCCTGCAACAGCTACCATCACCAAGACCCCTATTTGGGTCAGACTGCCCAACCTTCCTGTCCATCTATGGTAGCTGGCAGTGTTCAGGCGAATGGGCGATACCTTGGGGCGCTTTCTCGATGTAGATTATGATAGGCCACTTCACGGCCTCTACACATATGCCAGAATGTGCGTGGAGGTTGACATCAGCAAAGGCTTGCCCGAACAAATTATCCTCAAGGTCGGTGATCATGTTTGGACTCAGTACTTAGACTATGAGAACACTGCATTCCGTTGCCACCACTACAACCAAACAGGGCATCTGCAGAACTCATGCCCCACTCTTGCAGAAACAAAGACTAAAGGAGATTATACAAAGTCCAAATCCAAAAAATGGACTCCCTGTACCCCGCCGCCTGCTGCAAATTATGCTTCCTCGAACTCTGATGATGATGGGAGTGAGGCAGATTCAGTCCTTGCTCCTCAGACTCAGAAACTGTCCACTGATGCTCCCGAGCATCCCCCTGATACTACAGTCACTCAGAAGCGTTGCCATGAGTCCGCCTCCTCCGATTCAGATAAGGAGGCCCCCCTTTTGGAGAACTCCAGTCTTCAAATTGTCCCAGTGCATACTCACCAGGATGGCTGGGTTAAAGTCAACAAAAAGAAAGGGAAGAAATTTCGTGTAGAAAACTCTACCAATTCTGGGTAGATGTCGGTTCCTTCCTGTGTTCTAGTTGCTTGCTGCTCCTAGTTTGTTTCATCTCTCTATCCGGGGACCGAAGTTGATATTTTATCATTTCCGGTTGGCCGTGTTTTTGTCTCTCTTGAATGTACTTTCTCATGTACCATATTTTCACTTAATAGAATCAGTCCAATTCAGAGAAAAAAAAAATATATAATACATTTTTTTTTAATTTTAAAATATATATAATTTTTAATATATAAGTTTCAAAAAATTTATAATATATAATTTTAATATTATTTTAATATAAAATTTGAATTTTAAAATTTAAAATTTATTTTATATTTAAAATTTTAAAAATTTTAAAAATAGTTTATATTTAAATATTTCGAAATAAAATTTTAAGATGAAATTTTAAAATCTAATAAAACATTTTAAGTCTTAAAATTCAGAATTTACATTTTAAAATATATGTTTTAATTACATTAATTATATTTAAAATTCTAAGATGTAATTTATCAAGTTTATATTTAATTAAACAAAATAATTAAATTAAAACAAAAAATTAACATTAATTTCTTCTCTCTTTAAAAAAAAAATATTTTAACATTACTTAAACATTAAATATTTTTTTCTTTTTGTGTTTTTTTTTAAATATTAAGTGTAAACTTAAGTTTCAAATATTTATTTTTTTTTAAATTGTTTTATACAATTTAAAACCAATTTTTTTTTTTAAATGTATTAAAAAAATGTTATATATATATATATATATATATATATATATATGATTTTTAATAATTTTTTTAAATGAAAAAAATATATAGTTAATTTTATTCGTTTATTTTCAATTTATTTTATATTGAAAAAATGAAAAAAAAAATTGATTAACTAAGTTACGTATTTTCTCATTAACTAATATATATATTTCTTTTTATCACGAAAATGACATCAAAAAAGATTTTTGTGAATGTTTTCGCACCTAGGGTAGCGACTCCCAAAATCTGAAGTTGCATTTAAACGCAATATGGATACTATTGGATGCAATAAGGACATTGTTGCAGACACTAAGAAAATTCATGCAAGTGTCCCAACAGGTTCATTAAAGCTTATTTATGTTTGGAAGAATGTCGAGGAAATAAATAAAATCGATTTCTCATGGTATCTTGAAGACAATAAAACGAAGGTTGATATACATATCTATCTAGTTTGTGGTATGTTGACTTAAATGAACAATATGAAGCGATGGGCAGAGTACGGGGCATATGTATGGTGTCGAATATAAACACTATTTATGTTCTAGCAATGAAGGCTAATAAAGGTGACAAGGTTAGATATCGTCTATCAAAGGTCAAGTATGACACCAATGAAATATCTACAAAGTTGTATGCATAAATATCAAGCAACATTGCAAATAACATTGTAAGTATGCTTATTTATATTTCTGCAATGCATTACTGTAAGAATCATAGATTTATTTTTAAATTATTAATCATTGACATGTTTTACTTTATTTCATAGGATTTCATTGCAGGTCTTTCAAACATGTTTGAAGGTATTTATTATATGGAGCCAAGTGTTATGGTTATGATCACCAATTTCTACACAGACAAAACATAGGAAAGGATAATGAAGCAAAGATCAATGGCTAGTGACATTACAATAGTACAAAGAGGGGACCAACCAAGAGTCAACAAGGTAGGTCAATCTAGTAAAACTAAACATGTTTCTTTTGAATATGTGGAATATGAAACTGAAAATTACGATAGAATTAGTGAGGAGGAGATTAGATTTGTTGTGCAAAAGGAGAAAAGAAATCAGACACCAAAAAGGAAAATGGCCAAAGATGTCTCTCTTTTACCTGATGATGAAGAGCTTGTTTATAAAAACCTAATATGTTAACCAATAAGAAGAGGAATTCAAATCTTGGTCAACCTGTAAAAGTCATGAGCAGCAGTGAAGAAAAAACTGAAAGCTTTAATAGAAGGAGAGAAATCATAACACCAGGTGTTGAGTTAGAGGATGGAATTATTAAAACAAAACAAAATTTTATTCAATATGAGTTGAGGAAGAAAAAAATAATTCTTGGTAGCCAAACATTTGAGCTTAATGTCAGCCAATTTTATTGGTCATATGAAGGAAAATCTCAATTTCAAATTAGAAAGGCCCATCACCTACATGTACATAATCTGAAAACATTGTTCGGGTTCAATCCATATGCGCATGTGGTGGATTATGTAGTTCTTTTTTATCCACATCAGGCTCCCAAAAAACAAGAATTTGACAAGAAAAAATATTTTTTTTATAAATATTATGTTGTTGGAGGGGACCATTCGGTAAAGGTTAAAAGATAGTTGATTGAGGAATATCCTAATAACTATCTTTTTCAAACAGTGAAATGTATCATTTACATTGGTTTAATAGAAACATAATCAAAGTTATTGGCATGGGATCATAATACAGAAAATGAGTACAAAATGAAAATTAATTTCATCCAAAGGGTCAGATTTACTCATAATGAATTCGTAGAAAAATGTGGTGGGGATAAGGCACAAGTTAGTCTAACATTTTGGAAGGAATATTTAATGGAAACTGTTATCAAATTGATGAAAAATCAAAGAAAATGATAGAAAAATGCATTCAAATATATTTAGAAGCATGGATAATATTTTTCAATTAGAATTTAGAACTAGGGAGATATCAGATTTGATTGATGATATTTTTGAGCGGTGGGAGAATATTTCCATATAAAATCAGAAGGTTAAAAAGAGTGAACCCATAATATGTACCAAAATTAAGATAGATCCTGAAATGAAGCAACTTCCAGAGGATATGACTATCACACCTTGGAGAACAATGCAAGGAGAGTGGAGGATGAGAAACTAGTCAAATTAGTATTATCCCGTGTGAAGTCGAGTGAATTATCAATGGATGAAATGTGCGCAGAATTTCAAAAGTAAGTTTTTTGAATTATTTTTTGTTTTCCTTTCATTTTAATTTTCTTTTAAATGAAATATAATTTTGTTGGTAGAATTTGTTATACATGTCACTATATTAATAGTTTAACCTTATTTATCCCGATCAACATAATTTTATGAAAAATACAAGAACATATGGTTAAAATTTTGAATGAGAACGGAGTTGGGATGATGTTGTGCGCCACTACCCAAAGAAAGTTATACAACAACACTTACATATTTTTATATTTCATTCAAAAGGTATCTTGATTTATACATTCATTTTATTCATATTTAAATATTTTTATTTTACTACTTAGTATATATATTTTTATGTCATTAAATATGTCTAAGAAGGATGGAAATGTGTTGGGTGTGGAGCTAATTATCTCCTTTATTTTTTTTTCACGGCCCATTGGAGCCTTGTTAATGGGGCAACAATGTTGCCCATAATTTACTTTGCCCAGCTGGGTTTACTTTGCCTACGTGGGTCTAGGAAGGGGGGGGGCGCGAGGGTGGGATAGGGAGGGGGGATTGTGAATTTATGGAGCCCCCTTAGCGGAGGGTTTCATGGGTAGCGCCCCTAAAGCTAAAAACAAATGTAAAATTTCCTTGTAAAAGTATTGTAATTTCTAGTCAATCTAGGTCATTCATTAGGAGGATGATCTGATGATAGAATTTATGTTTAATTTAGTGTTTTTCGCCCAAGAAGGAAACCGCTCGTTTTGTAGGAGGGTATTTTACTTTCGCTGCGTATTGTATGTGTATTCTCAGAGCGAGAAATAGATAGGGAGACTGTGAGAGAGAACAGAGGATATTACCATGGATCTATTATAGGTTGTGTCTCTTCATTTCACTGGATAATAGAAAGGAAGGAATGGTTGTTCGGGGTGGACGTAGCCAAAACTGGGTGAACCACTTATATTTGTGTCTCTCTGGTTCTATATATTTCCTCTGTTTGTGTTTCTGCATATTTTATGTGTTTCATTTCTCTGTAAAATATAGTTTTGTAACAAAATGGTGTACCAGATAGTTTCAAAAGCTTTATTGAAAAAAATAAGCTAGAAAAGATGAGAAAGAAACATCTTATGAATGTTGAACTTGATCCTACTGTTAATAATTTCATTTGGAATGGGCTCAACAGTATCCAATATCAAATAATACAAGGTGACTATGAAGAAATTGCAAAACTAATACCTAAAAGGGAATATGCCCTAGTTATTGCAGATATTAGTCATGGTTTCAATTTCCCAAACATTAAATATGATGGTGAACCATGTAATTATCGAGCTTTTAGTAAAGTGGTTACGGGTTTTCAAGAAGTGACAACATCACCATTTTGGAGTTTTGTGACATTTCATTCAGAGACATAGTTTGCAATTTTATTAACAATCTTCAAGGGAAAAAAAAACTCAAGGATGCAACTTACATGGTAAGACTTTCAAATTGTATGTTCGATTACTGTTAATTTTTTATTTATGTACAATTTGATTCAAATTTTAATATGTTATGCTACATGAAGAATTCAAATATTTTTTCTTCGGAAGATTGACCTATTATAAATTATTGTGAGTTCATCCATGTTGAATGTTGGACAAAAGAGGATAGCTATAAGTGTATCTTATGAATCGAGTAGATGGGAAGAGTCATCGTCAAGTATTGGTTCATGATGCAGTTGTAAGAAAACTAACATATGAGGATAAATATGAAAAAGGAGATATAGTTAACATTGATAAAAAATCGCAAACATTGATTAATTATCTTATATATCTATGTTTAAATGAAGGATATTGGGTTTTGGATTTATTCTCAGGTTCAGGTAAGTTTTATTATACAAATTTGAAGTTATATATTTTATTTTTTACTTTTGATGTTTTTATACTATTTTTCTTATTTATTTATTTTGTGCTTGATGATTAGGTCCAACACTAGCATGTTGCCTACAAAAAGGATTAAATTGCATTGCCATTGAGAAAGACCTTGTGCAATGAAAATTTATTCAACGAATAATTAACACTCTTCAATTCCTTCGATATGTGAAGCAAGAAGTGGTTTGAGGAAAGGGGATTTTAATGAGTCACGTGTAGCAAAAAAAGCAAAGGAACCTTGAACCACCATTATGTGGAATTATTGGAAAAGGACACTTTGGAATATTTGCAGACATGAAATATCCATTAGAAGATGATAATGACCAAAATGAAGTAGAAAATGTTGCAGAAGAAGACATCAATAATGTTCTTGAAGATGTTGAACATGAATTAGTTGATATTGTTGACGATCTTTAAGTTATGCTCGCAAATAAAGCTTACTTTTTAGATCTATTAATCAGTTTTACTTGTAATTTTTAGACTTTGACATTTTATGAGAAGAATCCTTATTTTTTATTAAAAAATTTGTGATTACTATTATTTTTTGACATAAAATTCAATAAAAATGCTATTTTCTTAAGTTTTTTTGTTAAGCTTTTCCCAAAAAATTTGTTTATTTGCTGTTTTAACAAAAATTAAGTATTTTTTGCATTCTATTTATATTGAAAATGCATATTTTTACCATATGGTTCAAAATATTGGTTTTTTAGTGACAATTATTTGATGTGCATTTTAAATATTAATTAACAACGAGACCAACAGATAAACGTTTATAAAATATAAACTTTATAATATTGACCCTTTCTTGATTTTTTATCTATGTGAAAAAATGAAGATTTCATTACAAATTTTTATTTTTAAGAAATTATAATACAAATGCAGGTACTTGAAAACTAAACATCTCGGGGAAGAAGAAGACATTAGAAAATGTATAGTGTCAAAATCAATCCTCTAAAAAAAAGTGGGTGATGATACACCACCACTATTCAAAATCGACATAAAAAGCATCACATAAAAAAAAATTAAAGTGCCAAAAACATGCTCCAAAAAAAAGTGATTCTGCATCACCACTTTTCAAAATTAAGTGTTTTTCTTGTTACCTTAAAAAAATAGGTACCGGTTTAGTTACCTATTTGATCGATAACCATGTTGTTTACTTCCCTTTAACAAAAGCACAACTCAAATGTGGTTATATGGCATCATATGAAAACTTTGGATAAGTTTTTCATGCAAGCGACATTAAAATAAATCTCCATGTGATTGGAAGAGATAACCAAGTAGAGTAGTTCTGATTCAATTACAAGGTTATGTCTCTCCTAATTCAAACTAAAGCATGTCCAAATGGATGAAGACTTGTTTTGGGTGCTTTTTTCAAGGGCAACACAACTGACTCTTGCTGCCATAAGTTATGGAAATAATATTTTGTTCCCACTATTTTTTGAAATATCTAATTTTTTTTCTTTCTAATATTTAAAAGATGAAAAATAATAAAAGAATGCTTTTTTTTAAAATTGAAATAACGAGTGTCAAAATACATATGCGCTAGTTCCTGGGACTGGAAAAAAACTATGCTCAATGTTAGGTGATGAAACTGCTCAATGAGACTTAAAGGAATGTTCTTTCAATGGGCATAAGGTGTCAAGTCGCAGAGGCTAAGTGATTGAAAGGTTGATTTTATAGAAAGACATGATCAAAAAGTGGCTTATACATGAGTCCAAGTGAATTCCGCTTAAGGCCAAAGGTACAAATAGTCAACATGCAATGCAACAGTAAAACTCAATGTCGGGGAGGCTCTAGGGTATAAAGCCAAAAAGATAGTGAAGAAGAAAGATAAAGAAGCTTCATTACAAATTCATGGTAGGAATAGAAAGGACTTCCAATCCTACTCAATATTTGCAGCATGGGCAACATATGCTAGCGAGGATATAACTAGGAAGCCTATGTAAAGGATGGATCTATCATTATGTCATGATTTTATAAGTCAGCTAGTGAAAATGGTTTATGAATCATAACACAATGGGGTCAACCCTATGGCAAGATATCACAGTATGGAGTATAGAATGCATAATACAATAGAGAAAGTTATCTTCTCTTACCTATATGCAAGTGATGAAAACGATACTTGCCATGATGGGTTGTCAATCATGGAATCAAAGTGGTGAAAATAATCTCAAAGTCTTGATTTTACCCTGAAAGACAACCTATCCCATCACTAAAAGCCAAAATTTCACAAAGTTAATATAAAATTTGCGAAAATGAAAACATAAAATTTGCAAAAGTGGGTTTCAATAAAATTTGAAATTTCAACTATAAATAGAACCTTTTGACTTACCAGGCCTTGTTTGTGTTTTAGAAAATTGAGTGCAAAAAAGCATTGGAGAAAAAATAAAAGTAACCAAAATACACCAAATTTATCAGTCATCACATCTACTAGTATTCAAGATAATCTTATAATTCAATTTCTTAATGAAATTCCATACATTTCAAGTGTTTTTCAAGAATTTTAACCGTAGGTAATTTATGTTTTGGTTTTAACTCTGCATGTATGCAGGTTTAGTATAGTGCGGTCACATATGAGAAAGCCCTATACATGACTTTGTATGGATGAAAAGACTTGAAATTGCAAGATCATAATTAGCTGGAGGGAAAAATATCACAGTCAAATAGATAATGCAACTATGAACGACCCATTATCACTAGATGCACTGAGAGGGTGTGGATTGTTAAATTTTTACAATATTCCAAACATGTGAACCAACATAAAATTGTTGGGGATTCTCATTAATTACTAGGATTCGGAAGAAGATGCATTCATGATTGCTCATATGCCATTTCTCATTGAAATAGAAGACATATATTTCATTACTAGACTTTATCGAAGAGTAGAGTCAGAAAAAGTTCAAGGAAAGGACTGAGGAGGCCTTAATGTGATGATTACATTTGCATTTAATACCCTGAAAACACTGAGAAGTTTGGGTCATAGAAGCCAATCAAGTATGTGGAGAGACTGCCCCTAAATATTCTCCTTTTTAGCATTGTGAGTTTAGTTGGGTCGGCTTCATTACTCTAAGCTTCTTGCGTTGCAATGAGTTTGGTAGTAGATTACCTTACAACAATTTTTGAATGGTGCGCATTCCTTCTAACCAATATGAAAAAGAAACTCACTTCAATAAATAAGGGCAAAATGAAAAGTTTTGGGTAGGGTAATTTTCTTTATACTTTCTTCTTTGAGAGAATATTTCCACTTTGAATCAAAGTGATATGCACCGTTAGCTACCCAAGAGATCCATGGATAGCTAGGGGGGTAATTTAATGAACAGAATAAGGGGTGGTGAGGTCCCTAGAATGGCATTTGATGATGATTTTTTCCTCTGGTGGGAATAACAAGTCATTATTATCGAGGAATACCCATATGTAGACAAGGATTTTTTAGCAGATCCTAATCTGGTGCTTCCACTTGATGCTACATGGTGTGCCATCGGTAAAATTATTTTTAGTTTCTTAATGTTATATGATTTTTTTTATTTCAAAATTATGTATTGAAATTATTTTTGATGAGACAAAAAATCTTACAATTTTTTTTGATGTTGATACATATATTGGACTAGTGAGACCAGAGGGTTTACCCTGGCACAAACATCATGGAAGAGATGCAAATATTTTCGTTGTTGAGACTGAGAAATTTATCCATGCAATACAAAGGAACATTGAGATTTTGACTCACCAAGTACATATGGAAGTAGTAGAGGACCTCCATTAGGAAATACAGAGATGTGTGGTAGTAGTACCACAATATTGGGTACGGATTTTCTGACGGGTGGCTAATTCCATCATCTTCTACTGAGATGCACATCCAGGGTCGGGCCTGTAGACATAGATTATATATGACCTAAAAAATTTTATGGACATGATTGGGCTTAAGCACTAATTTTGTAGGACATTTTGTCCTGATTTCGTATAAATTTTTGGAGATATAACTTCTATCTATATACAAATGGTTGGATGATCTGAAAAATCATATATACAGATGAATTTTAATTATTTTTTGTTTTAATGTGATGAATGGTTAATATGCCAATATAAATCTTCGTTAGCTATGGAATCAAAAAATGAGTTTTCCAATCGTGGAATATCAATAAAAGTGATAAAATTAAATGATCTTTGTAAATAATGAACTCTCAGAAATTGGTGATATAAATAAGGATCTCTCACACAATAGATATTTTTTAACAGAGACACCACCATTTGTGAATCCACGTACATTACTAATGAGTCAACACTAAGAGATGTTGCTTCATATAGTAAGCTAACCACAACAATATATTGAACAACAGTGTGTGAAGCAGGGCTGATACATATCTCTCTCGAAACTAAAAATTGATTGTATGGATATTAAATCACCCAAGACATGAAAGAAAAACTCTCGGTATGTTGACTAGCACCATCTGCAAACCCTAGATATACCAAATCATCCATCAATAATTGCCAAAGAAGATAAAAAATATCGATAATATTATGAAACATATAGACAGATATGCATAAATATATAGAATGTTTACAAAACCAATAAAATTTTAGGCAAAATCCAAGGCATAATACTTCTTAAGATAGAACCAATTTCTGGGCTCTACCAGCTCGTTTCCATCAAAATCAACAGATTCGTAAGATCCTTTTTTCAATAATTTTTTAACGATAAAAGAATCGTACCACATGGGTTTGAACTTGCATGCCCCCAAGGCATATTTGTATTGCTCATAAACTAGGACAAGGTCACCTTCAGAGAAACGCCTAGGACACAAAGCTTTATCATATTGTATTTTCACAAAGCTTCGTTAATTGTGGTTGCGTCTCGACGTTTCTCGTCAAAACATTCCAAAGGAAAGAGACATTATTCAATATTGGAAGTGTATGGAAGAAGCTATAAAACTAATTTAAGAGAAGGAATTTCACATTGCATTGGGAATATTGATTAGTTAAAAAGGATTGAAACCCACAGTGGTCTTGACGGACATCCAGTATGCCCAAAGCGCAGGATATAACATGACATGCCAATTGGATCGAGCCTTATTAATTGTCCTTTATAGCATAACTTTCAAGGATTTATTCATGGCTTCCACCTAACCATTGGCTTGAGGATAGTAAGTTGACGAATGCTCCTACCAGAAACCCAATTGGAGATCCAATTCATCCACCATACTTTTCTAGAAATGACTACCATGGTCGGTGACAATATTCTTTGTAATATCGAATGGAAAAATGAATTGGTTGAATAGAAACATGGTTTTTGTTTCACCATCATTCACAAAAGTGGGCATAGCTTCGGCCCACTTAGTAAATTCGTCCACTGCTACAATAATATACGTTTGACCCTTTTCCGAAGACAGGTTACAAGTTGTAAAACAATGAACCTCTTTGTGAAAGGACTGACGGTGATAACGAGGAAAAGAGGCATTGGATGAGAATGGATTTTCTAAGGACAAACCTAATAAGGATGGAATTTTTTGACTGCTTCAACACAATCTTTGAAAATCAAAGGCCAAAAATGGCTTGCATGCAAGATTTTCTAAGTTGTAGCAAGCTCAGATAGATGACCACCATCAGATCCACTATGGCAACCATTTAGTACTGAATCAACTTCTTCTAGGGTTAATAAGCATTTCAATATTAATTCAATCTCGCAATGATATAAAGTGCTAGCAATGATAGTATAACTTTTAGCTAAGTGACGCAAATTTCTTCACTCATCCTTCAAACAATTTAGAGGAAACTTCAAATCTTGAAGATATATTCTGATATCTCCATACCAAGGATATTTTGAAGAAATAAGGAAAGGATGCTCATCAAGGAATGATTTATCATAAAAAAATTCTTCTTCACAAAGTGAGTATGAGATTAATTTCACAAATACTAAAGATTTCTTAGATTTGGCTGACATGTTTTTCTCAATATGTTTCTTTAGTATGTATTAGATACATTGTTTATGATATTCATTATATGTCATAGACATAGAGTGATCGTACGACTCATACTGATGGCTAATTATTTATGGCTTAACATTAAATTCATCCATCATCTACATTTCAGAGAAACATGTAGGTTCATAGATAATGATTGATTATGATAACTCTCTTATGTGAAATAATTATTTTTCATTAATAAAATGCCTCAAGTGGTTTTGTTTTCTAGGGCCGTTGACTATTTCCTTCTTAGAGGGTTTGTTATGTAAAAACATAGCCATTTTGATATGTAATCTCTTTATGTGAGTGGTTGTTTAATTTTTTCATCATTTATGGAATAATTTCATTAGCTCTTTATGGTATCTAAAATACCATTTGAAGAAGTATTAATTAGTGATCGATTTCTTGAAGTTTGTGTGTCCATACATACATACAGATCTTGTTTATTTTCTTTTTTTATTGAACTATTTCATTACATATGGAATATTCATTTTCTTGTAA
This sequence comes from Pinus albicaulis, assembly GCA_034641835.2. NCBI lineage: Eukaryota > Viridiplantae > Streptophyta > Pinopsida > Pinales > Pinaceae > Pinus > Pinus albicaulis. The sequence goes on along the minus strand of CM076580.1, from coordinate 1,335,120,755 downwards.
CAACACCTTTTTTTTCATGCGAAAAAGTGTTCATTTTGAGGATACAAATTTATCATCGAGTTTTGAGAGGCAAACAATTCAAATATCCCTGTGACTTAAAAAAAAAAATTGTTATAGAGGCCAATTTTTAAAATTTTGTTTTATATTCTAAGTTTTCTCTTTCTATTCTGCATATGATATTTTTATTGCACTCTCTACGATCTCATCAAATTAGAAACATATTGGATTTTTTTATTTTCTATTTATTATCTTCGTTGTGTGATATCAATAAATGAGAAACAACAATAAAAGTTCCGCTTTCTCGTTTAGCTCAAGAAGATTTAAACAATTTTTTGTTGGGTTTTGGAATTTCTTCAAATTATTGTTTGTTTTTGGATGAGGGTATATTTTCTGGAAAGCACACACTTCAAGGTAGACCTTCAATAACAACAACACCACCATCTTTATTGCCATTCACTATTGTTTCAATTTATTTTGCACTCGCTCACCTAGTTAAAATCTACTTTATATCATAAGTTGTCCTTAGTTAAAATATAGTTTTTAAGCTACTTTGAAAAAAAAAACTTATGTAAACTTAAGTTATTTCATAACTTATTGTAGATTGTGTGTGTGTGTCCATATATATAATATTAAATTTGTTTTGCAGTGATTCACTTTTATAGAAAAAGTGAAATACATTTTACAATAAGGTTATGAAATAACTAAAGTTTACATGAAAAATTTTTGTGGAACCTTAATTTATAAAGGAACTTCACTATAAGAGTGATTCTGACTTTTTTTCTAAAAATTATTCTCTTCATAAAGTAACTTAATTATGAAATTGAGCTTATAGGAAAATTTATAAAGGAAAAATATTTTGTTTCTGAAACTTCGTCATTACGTGGACCAACTCCTACCTGCCATGTGGCTCTTTGTTATCGTTAATTCTTTTATTTTTAAAATTCATAACTTTCACATCCTAAGTCTTTTTTCAGTGTCTTTTTTTGAAATAGCCTATTTTATTCAGATAATTATATATACGCAGCTATTTTAAGCTTTTGAAACCATATTATATAAATATTTTAATATGCCCACTCCAATTGAACTTTTTCTTAACAATACCAACTACTACTCATTGAAATGCCCACATGGATGATATCCTAAGAAGTAACAGATTGTACCAGATTACCTTGGGACAAGAGGAGGACCCAAGTGATGTTGATAAGAAACCCAAAAGGGTTAATAAGAATGACGAAGAACATGGATTAATCAGAATATACATCTCTCCTGATTTTCAATTTCATATTCGAGGAATCAATGCTCCAAATGAATCCTACGAAATGTTGCAAAGGATATCTCATGAACTTAATATTATTATATCTCATCAACCTAAAAATTAATATTATGAATTTAAATCATATGTATTTATACTTCACTAAATATTACATATATAAGCTTAAAACACATAGAAATTTTCTTAAACATTGTTGTATTGATTTAGATGGGGAATATTGGATATATATATTATTATTTAAAATATTGGATAGACATATTATGTTTTTGTATATACATTTTATGCTACTATATAAGCTTTGGTAGTTTTCTATAAAAAAAAAATTCCTTGAATTTCTTATGACTCTCTAAATAGAGAACAAGACAAGCTCTTGCATATTAGCTTTTTCTCAATGAATTCCACCTGCCTTGTTCTAGCCCTTGTTTGCAAGCATTAATGCGAGTTCCATTAGATATATATTATTTTTTTCTTCTTTCATGGGGGTCTACAAGAAGAAATATACATGAAAGAACCTTTTGGATATATTCAAAGTTACTCTAGCCTTATTTTCTCCTTAAGAAATCTCCTTATTGTATTCAAAAAGATCCTTGAGCTCAAAATGAAAAAATGGATAACTTTATTCTTGAAACCTACTCCTATAGATGTCATTATGACTCTAATGTATACACTAAGAAAGTAGGAGGCCATCTCATAATCCTTCTTTATTTATATTCATGGCCATATTCTCACTAGTATTGATCATAAAATTTTAACCCATGTGAAGTGAAGTATTAAGAATAAATTTTAAATGACACACATAGGATATTTGCATTATTTCCTTGGCCTCCATGTATTGCAAACCAAGGATGTAATTTATCTTTCCAAATATAAGTATGCATGTGACTTTCTTGACTATTTTAACATGGAATATTTCAAACCAACCCCTTCTCCCTTTTGGCTTAGATTAAAACTCACCACCACCTACACTACTCATGAAGTTGAAGCCACTTTGTATCATCATTTGGTTTGAAGCCTTTTATATTGGAATAATGATCCAAGTGGACATTAGTGGCCCCCCACCTATTCCACCTAGACCCCCAGTAAGTTTCATTAGTTTCCTTGTTTATAAAAACAATTAATAACTTTAGCATTTATTCGGGTCCTAACCTTCCGAAGCGAGTTTGACACCCTAGCGATATTTCTTTGAGGCGGTTACGCAGGCTCATAGTGATGAGAAATATCTTACACAAAATCCTATAGTACTTGAATAGATATTTACGATGATATATTTTACATGCCAAATGGAGATGATATGACTAATTTACGACCCCGGGAATTTCGTTGTCCAACTAACGATGGGGCCCATAAACTCTTGGTGTTACATCTCCTCGAGTTAGGGTTTTGGTTTTTTAGGGTTTTCTATTATTGTTTAATAATAAAAATTATCTTAAGCCTCATTATAACATAGTTCAAAGGCATGTAGCTGCAACATCTCTTCTTAGAGATAAGCTACAATCGCCCGAGTTAGTTTATTTTCCATTCTGTCTGTAAGCATTTTTCAATATTTTATATTAATGAAATGATGTGTTATTCCTGTTGCATCTTTGCATTTATGTTTATTCTATATTTTATTGCATTCTTCTTTTCTTGATATTTCTTTGCATGTCCATAACACACTAGTACATTTGGCAAAAATTCTGACACTGGGTTCCGACACTTTTGACCAAATGTCAGAAATTTCCCCAAATTTTTTCAAATTTTTCAAATCCTGGCCAAAATCATCGCTATACCGACGTTTAGAGACAAGTTTCGCAATACCGACACTTAGAGGCAAGTGTCGGTCTTGCGATGTTTGCAAAATAGCGTCGTAATTGCGATGGATTTCTGAAGTATGTCGTTATTGCGACGTTACAGAGACAAGGTGTCGCTATTGCGACGTTTAGAGGAAGGTGTCACTATTGTGACGTTTAGAAGAATGCATCGCTATTGCGACGTTTGGTGCAAAAGTGTCGCTCTTGCGATGGTTGGTGGCAAAGTGTCGCTCTTGCGATGGTTAGGCGATATGTCGCTCTTCTGACGGTTGGTGGCAAAGTGTCGCTCTTGCGACAGTTGGTTGAAATGTTGGAGAACTGGACATATGTTGGAGGTCATCCTCTGGGCCTTGCTTTTGGCAGCCGTGGAGAATTATTAGTCTGCGAGCCTTCTCAGGTATAGTTTCTGTTGGCAAATTTTAAGATTTTAGATATTTTTGAGTTTTTTATTGTGATAAATTTATTTTTATTATCAAAAACAAAATTCAAACATTCCTACTATTAATTTTTTTAAGAAAAAAAAATACCCAAATATCAATCTCCGAACATTTTACTTCATGGTAGACAACTTCTTTCATTTTCTCAACTCTATAACAATTTTCATGTATAGGGTTTGCTAAATGTGATGGAAGGCCATGTGGAGATTCTGACAAACGAAGCAGATGGATTGAAATTCAAGTAATCTCTTTGAGCATGATTATTAAAAAAAATTGGAAAATTTATTTTAAAATCCTAGCTATGCTTTTTTATTATATATGTGAATCACATTTGGTATAAATCAGTTAACATAGACAAGTAGAATCAAGGAATGCTTCAAGTAATAATAACTACATTTCATGGTTAATATCATTGAAGATTTGCAGATGGAGTGGATGCAAGCAGAGAAGGGGTAGTTTATTTCACTGATGCATCATATAAATATGGTTTCCATGACTTCTTATTTGATATTTGGGAGTATCGACCACATCGCCGATTGCTGAAATACGAGGCCTCCACCAAGAGAATGACTGTACTTCTTAAAGATCTTTACTTCCCCAACGGTGTGGCCCTCTCTTCCAAACAAGACTTCTTGGTCTTCTGTGAAAGTTCACCGTATGTCTTGCACTCAATCATTAATGTTTTCTATAAGGAAATATCCAAATCATGTAGTAGAATTGAGGGGTGCCTTGTTTTTCCGTTACAGGTATCGCTGCCAGAAGTACTGATTAGAGGGGCCACAGAAGGGCAATGTCGAATCTTTCATAGACAATATCCCTGGACTTCCAGATAATATCCACTATGATGGTAATGGTATTTTCTGGATCGAAGTTGCCAAGGGTGTCCGGTGGGATAATCCCACATTCACTGGGCGTATAAGCGATATTGGTGTTTATATACGAGTTGAGGTTTTACATGTTTCGATTACAAGCCCAAGGCTATGCACACTCATACAATCAATTGGGACTCAGCGCATGCGCTCAGACCCACCCCTCATGACTTGGATTTGGTTGTGTTTTAGCTTGTGGTTCTTCACCTCGGTACTGTGGTGATTAGTGTAGGTGCTGAGCCAGGCGCTCGACGGAGTAAAAAGCCCACAATTTTATTAAAAATATAAACAATTTGTAAAAAGCCCACAATTTTGTAAAAAGCCCACAATTTGTAAAAAGCCCACAATTTGTAAAAAGCCCACAATTTTGTAAAAAGCCCACATTTTGTAAAAAGCCCACAATTTGTAAAATGCCCACTTTTATTTTCTTTTTGCTTATATATTGAGCTCCCATTGAGTTCAACAAGTCTTGGGTTTTCTACACCATTGAGAGAGATTTATTGTTTTCTTTATAGGATAATTTGCATCAATGGAAGAAAACATTAGAGCTGGAAAAAAAATTCAAAAGGGTGAAAGGGGTGATGGCAGAGTTTATTGCCCTTGTAAAAAATGTTGTATGAGAAATAATGTTAGAGTTTTAATAGCAACAACAACAATGCATTGTAGGAAATATGGGCACATTGATGGTGGATCGAATGACTATCATCCCATGGTAATTAATTATCTATCTTCATTTTGATTATATCGTAAAATTTTATATTATTTTAATATTTTTTATATGTGCACTAATGTTTAATTATTAATGTTTGTAATTTTCATAAAGGCACAGTTGCCCCCCAACTTTTTACAGATGATCAACCAACTTCCATAGAAAAATAGTAGTAGATTAGATGATGTTGCACCAGTACAAGAGAATATTGCAGCAAATATTAGTATTGGAAATGATGTTGTACAAGGTGAAGAACATGAAGCGAATGATGAAGGTAATTTTAATGATCCCATGGAGGTAGATCATGGTGACAGTAATGAGACAGTTCACATTAATTATGGGACAAATCAAATGCTCCAAGACTTGTATGGTGATTCAGATGATGATGGTGGAGATAGTGATGGTATTTATGATTTACCTCTGATTAAAAGGTCAAGTGAACAACTTTTTGAACACTCAAATTCAACTCTTCTCTCTGCTACATTGTTGCTGGTGAACTTAAAGGTTATGAATAATTTGTCGAACAAACGTATGACACAAATCCTAAGGTATGCAATATGTATATATGATCACATATATGTAAATGTTGATTATTTTCCCTTTTTTTAGTTGTAATAAATGTGTAAAATAATAACTCAATACTTATATATATATATATATATATATATATATATATATGATTAATAATCTTTACATTAACTAGTTTTTGTTTATGCTGTAGATTGTTGGGTGAATATTTGTTACCATCGCCAAATAATTTACCTCGAACATATCGAGATCTACGTGCTATTATGAAACACTTTGGAATGGAATATAACACTATAGATGCATGTCCTAAAGATCATATTATATATTATGGAGAACATGCGTTGAAAACAGAATGTCCGAAATGTGGTACCAGTGGATATCGAACAGATCAACTAACCAAAAAGGTGCCTCAAAAGGTTCTTCGTCATATTCCCATAATTCCACATTTGCAGTGAATGTTCAGGTGTAACAACATAACACAGTTTATGGATTACCATTCAAAGAATAGAAGTGGAGATGGTGTTCTTCGAATGCCTGCATATGGTTCTACATTTAGAGAAATCGAGGAAAAATATGTAGATTTTAAAATTGAACCTCGTAATGTCAGGCTTTCATTGGCAGCTGATGGTGTTAATCCATTCAGAGAGCTTAGATCTACTTACTCAGTGTGGCCTATTTTCGTTATCAACAATAACATTCCTCCTTGGATGTCAATAAAGAGGGAGCACATAATGTTGACTATGATTATTCCAAGTATTTGATACATTATTTTTTTGAATGTAACATTTTCATTTCTCTCGTTGTTTGCATAAATATATATTTTATTTATTTACTTACTTATATATACATATATCATGGTAGTAATTATTATGTACCGTAATTTTGAACAATTAGGTAAGCACCAAGTCAAAGATATGAATGTATATATTGAGCCTCTTATCGATGAGCTAATATAGTTATGGCATGGCATCACTATGTATGACATCACTAAACCAATCAAGCAGAAGAGATTTCAATGTCGTGGAATGCTTGTATGGACAATTCATGATGCCCCAAGACTAACACATGTTTGTGGTATGTAATATTTCGTTGCACTTTAATATAATACATAATTATCTAAATTATATATACCATAGTGCATGTTTTAAAAATGATCTCATAGTATATTAGTTGTTATTGATCCATCTATTGCAGGTCTTCAAACAAAGGGTAGATTTGCATGTCCAGTTTGTGGCCCTAAGATGAAGTATCGTCATTCGCCAAACTTAAGAAAGATGGTGTTTGATGAGTTTAGGCACTTCCTCTCTAGGAACCATAAGTATCGTACTACTGAAAAACATATTTTCAATGATAAAGAAGAAACTAGATTAAAACCACGAAGAATGACACCTCAGTTGTGGATGTTGGAATATAACAGAATTAATAATCGTCGAGCAGCTGGTACGTAATGTGTGTGTATATATATATATATATTATTTGTTTATGTAATGTTTGGAATTTTTGTTTTAAATAATGAATTTATTTTATTGTATTTTATAATTAATATTGTTCTGATTTATTTTATTCTTTGATATCAAGGTCATCGTCGCCGTGAAGGTACTAATATTGTACTTCCACTTGGAATGAAATGTTATCCTTCTCAATTCGCGAGGTTTCCCTACTATGAGGACCTAAAAATAGCTCATTTGTTTGATACAATGCATGTCGGGAAGAATGTGACAGAAACGTTATGGCGAACCATAGATGGTGCACATGATAGAGATAAAATTGACAAAATTTGTGTTGACATTGAGAAATCGAATCATGCAATGAAAAGTGTGATCGACAGATCAAATAAAAATGGAGGTCGAAATTATAATAATATTCCATGGTTATTAACAAAACAACAAAGCAATGATGTAAAAGAGGTCATTAGAAGAATTAAATTTCCAACAGGTTTTGCTTCAAACATAAATAATATCTTAACGAAGAAAGGTGACTTCAGTGGGGTGAAAACACATGATTGGCATAACTTTGTTAAGGTAATTTTTTTGGTATACGTTTTTGTATGTTATTGCTTGAATACATATTTTAAATTTTCCTTTTTTCTGTTTAATTTGGAAACCAATAACGATTCATTTTTTATTGTTATAGTATGTTCTACTTGTATCTCTCCCAAACGACTTCGACAACAATGTCAAACAAGTTATATATGGTCTTAGTAAATACATGAGGTAAGTAGTTTTGATTTATACGCAAAATCTAATTGATACAATTTCTTTTCGTACTTAATGAAATGATGTATTAATTTACTTGTAATGAAATATATATTATGTTTCATTGAAATAACCTTGTGTAATGATTTGCAGATGGTTGTCATTGAAATAAATCCATCAAGATGAAATAAAGTATTGGAAGAGAGAAATTCCTCGGCTAATGTGTGAAATGCAAAATTATCTACCTCCAACATTTTTCAATGCACAAGAACACTGCTTGATACACCAAGTTGAGGATATTGAAATGTGTGGACCAATACACACAAGGTAAAAGTGGATGGTCGGGAGGCACCTGAAATCCTTGAAGGCTTTACTTAAACAAAGAGCACGACCTAAGGGTTATATGGTGGAGGGATATGTGGTATATCAATCCATGGTGTATATTAGTCATTATCTTCCTACATTAGTTGCACAAGCTATGAAGGCGGTGGATTGCATTTTGGATGTGAACTCCATCAAAAAATTTGAAGTGGAGCACCTGTTGGGAAAGGTAGAATGAAGAAAGTGAGAGGTAAAAGATTTATTATGTATAATACATATAATGTTTCATTTTTTTACGTCATGTATATTATCATTATATCCATTTAGATCTTATTCTTTCATATTTTATTAATTAATATAATTTACCATGGTTATCAGTAATATTTATTAATATTGGTGAATTATTGTTTTTTTATTCAGGTGCTCAAGATTATGAGGCACTACTTTTATACATTGCAAACAATCTTGAGTGGATGAGTGAATGGATTGAAACATGTAAAGCATGTAACGATGGTAGGTTATCATGGAAACTACTGTCTGAATTGATTAGAGAAGCATATCGTAGTGCAGATGGAAACGTTACAAACATGGAAATCGATTTAGCATATGGTTTTAAAGATAGAAAGGTGAGAAATTAATTCACCTATTTTATTCATTACTTATTTTATACTATATTTATAATGTGACAACAAGTTTTATTTTTAAGCTCATTTTCATGTTGTGTAAATTATATGATTAATTATTAACTGAGAAGCCATCTTTTTCATGTTTGGGCATATTGCGGGTTGAAACATCACAAGGCTATGTGGTGCAATGGTCATAAATTTCATGTTAAATAGTTCGATGATAACAGGAAAACTTATGATAGTTGGATAACTACAGTATTCCAGGTCACTAATGTTTCCTCCAAGAGTGACAAACATCCTCGAGAATCTGAAAATAGATATTATGGGTTTTTAGATGATATAGTTGAGTGTGACTTTAATTCCTTCAAAATAGTTTTGTTCGACGTCAAATGGTATACGGTACGAATGAATGTACATGATGATGGTAGAACACTTATTCAACATGAAAACGTATTTCCAATAGTTAAAACATCACAGTTTGAAGCAGGAAAAGATTGCTATGTTTTTCCAAGCCAATGCGAACAAGTCTTTTACTCAGAGGTTCCAGGTGAGAAAAAATGGTCATTTGCTATTAGAAATGATCCAAGAGGAAGGTCAGTAGAGTATACTGTAGAGGAAGAAGATGATATTGATCAAGAAGAAGATGATGCAGTGGCAGATGAGTAGGAAGATGCATTGACAGATGAAGAAGATATATTAGAAGATGAATCAGGCATAGGAGATGAGGCAAAAATTATTGATGATGATGTCGATGGGGATATTATTGAAAATGACATAATTGATGATGATGATGACATGGTCGATCATTTCAACATCGTTTTTGAATCAAATGTTGGTATAGATGTCGATCATTTGGATGAATATCAAGAAGATATAGAAGAAGAATATTGATACATATGTTATGTTTGAGTATGAGCTGGTATGTTATAACTTTATATTTTAAAATGTAGGAATTATTTTCTTTAAATAATTTACTAATTATGTGGGTTTCTTGCATGTTTTTATTATTTCAAACCAGTAAATAATGGCCTTACTATTGTACAAGCTAAACTAAAATTATATGCCATTTTTAAATCAAACCTAAGTTGGCATTTGAAAGGTTTTAATACCTATTTATATGGTGGAGCATTACCACCATAAACTATGGTTTTAATAGTAATTTCAAATGAATTACAAAGGTTTAAAATTAATCATGACGGGCCTTTCAAAATTTTACATTAATCACTATAACTACCCTGCATGTAATCAGTACTGCAGCTCCTTGCCTTATCTAATCAACTCAAACCCTACTGGATATATGCCTTTGTAGATCAGTACTATAGCTCCTTGAATTTTCTAATCGACTCAAACCCTCCTACTACAAACGCCTCCTACTACAAATAACCGCCCGTCGCGCAAGAAACTCCAGAAAGCAGGCCCTTGCTGCAAAGAACTGCCCGTCACGCAAGAAACTCTTGAAAGCACACCCTTGCTACAAAGAAACACCCGTCTCACAAGAATATCCAGAAAGTAGGCCCTTCTTCCATCATCAGGAAAAATGGTATGGCCAAACATAATTTTTTCATATTTTGAAAAGTGATTTTACCATTTAGAATGCCCAGGATTTGAAACAGACCAATAAATTGGGCTGCTCGTTTTCCTTGAATAGGGCATGCATGTAGATTTAATTTTGGTTTTAATAAAATTCAATGTAATACATAACAAATTCCCCAAACCTCAGTCTCCAGCATGCTTTCCAGAAAATTTGGCAATTGATTTCCATCATCACAATTTCATCTTTAGAAGAAGAGAAATTGATCACCATTTCCTACCATTTTCCTTCAAACAATATTAAGCACATGTAGTCATCATCTGACTTTGATAGATCCATCCGAATTTGATAATACATCACAACTCACATGAATTGCATCTTCATTTTCAACCACAGGACAATCAATAAACTCACCCCCATAGCTTTTCAGGGCTATCATGCACAATTTACTCAATCCCATATTTGGCATAGTTGTAAAAGATGAGGGAATAGTTTCCCTGTACCATGGAAAATTAACATCCCAGAGGCCTGATGTTCCTGTAGCCGGTACTTCAGAAATTGTGTTTTTCTCCATGGCCATGTTTTCAAGGTTGGTATCTTTCTTTGCCTTGCCATTGCTGGGCAAAATCTTTGAAAAGATCTGTACTAGTGCAGGGTGAAAATTAAACCCACATATGTTCATATTATAGTCACACATGAACATAATATTGTAATAATCAGGTGCTTGCAGTTGGAAAGTATCAAGAAATCTAATTTGTGATAATTTATCACCACAATCACCACCCCAAGCTTTGGCACAATTTCCATGTGGCATGGATGATACATCTCCCTTGACAGGAGTTATACATTCAGAATAAGGGCTAGATAAGTTAGCCATGTGGATATAATTATTGCTAATGCTAAACCTCAATCTCCAGCATGCTTAAAACTAGGATCAGATCAAAAACTGGCTACAACTATCATTGAATGTAGACAATTATATGAGAGAATTTCTATTTTTATTTTAAGCGAGCAAAGCCATCTTCGTGCTTTTTATGCAGCATCCACTTTCTCATTATATCTTGGGAGTTCTGCAAGAGACACCTAGTCACACTGGGGTCAAACCCAGTTCACCTTTTCCTACTGATTAGCCTCCAATCTGTTCACTTTTACCTGGAGAGATTTAACATATCTAATAGTCTTATTAAGGACAACAAAGTGTCCATGTAATCTTCACCAGAGATTATATTTCTCAGAAGTTGGACCATTCCTTCAATTATCTCTTTTTTGGATTTCTTGGCAGAAGCAGATTTCCCTGAAAGAGATTTATGTGACTGTCTGCATCTATGTGCATTATTATTTGTACTTCCCTCAGTTAGCATGCTAACAACACTCAATAAAAATATATTCTTCTTCTTGCATTCATTCTTATTGGCATTTTTGCAATTATTGGTTTGGATGTCCACTTCCTAGGTCAGGGTGACCAAAATGAAGCTATCAAACAAAAAAACTGGATCCTTTTGACAAGAATATGCTACAAAGAAACCCATAGACAATGATTGTAGCTATCATCTCGACTTACAAATACTAGCCAGCCCATTCCTATCCATTTTCCATTGAATCAGTTGATTCAATTACAACCAACAAAGTTATAATACAAGTCTATAATGCCATGTTCTAGGATAGTTGGACCCTTTTCCTGAAGCAAGAGTTATTCAAATTAATAAAAGAGGAGGGTTTCAAGGTTTCAAGAGTTTAGTTCTTGACTCTAGCTGAAAACATGGAATGAAGGGAAACCAACGAGCGTTGTTATATTCAACCTATGGAGGAGAAGCCCTGAACAAGCTAGTTAGGTGATGTAGTGCTTGGACCCACACACACTATTTTTTAGCTTTGATCACCTTTGTATTTTTCCATAGTATCCTAGGTAGGGCAACCTTTTCACTTTATAACACTTGTATATTTTACAATTTCTTTAATATCAGTCTCCCAATCATTCACTGCTTTCTTGAATACCACAACAAAGTTGTCCATATCCAATTGAGGGTCACTAACATTTATTCATGGCCATTTACACTCTCACTTCTACACTTCCTCCTCCACCTCATTATAGATCATGACATCTATGTTACTAAAAATTTCGTTGATCGATTGATATTGTTGTGAAGTAGTCAACACAATTCATTTTATTTAACTCTCAATTTTACTACAACAACATATTCTAAGAGGCACGGGTTTTCCAAGATCCAAACAACTACATCATTCATCCAAATACAGAGTTAAATATAGAGTTTTAATCACCTATAGTCATATAAGGGACTAGTTGTATCCGAAATGAAGCACATGATAATGATGGTTGATTAATATAGGGTCATATACAGAGTTTTCTTCATATAAGGTCTTGGTTTTTCCTCCTTCCCAATCTGCATGTGTTTTATGTTATGGCTCTAATGTATCAAAATTTATATAGAGGTTGACATCCACTAGGTGTTCCAAGAGGATTCTTTACTACATCAAGCTCAAACCTCTATCTCATTTATTTCTTGAAGCTCAAATGTTGTGTGAATCTTAGGAATTGTTGCACACTAAAGAAGCCCTGAGAAAAGGTAATTAATAGATACCAAATAATTATCTCTACATGGAGTTACAACACAGGATAACAAAAAACATATTAAGATAGGTCTAATGGGAAAATAATGTTAAACAAGAAGAGAGGCAGGTCTTAGTGAGAATAATGGAGTTATTAGAACCACCAAAGATTTGATATCATGTCATATAAAGGTGTAACTCCAAACTTGGATCATATTCCATTAACATTAATCCATATTTAATATGGTAATATGAATCTTGATTTCATCTTTCAAGAGGTTAATTGACCTTTCATGTTGACCTATCTATTCATATTTATCTTATTATTTAGAAATGATTAAAATGACAAAAAAATGAAGAATTATATGTCCAATAGCACTAAACCCAAATTGAACTATGATCTCAGCTTGCCAAAACCCGCTGAAACTTCTTTCACTAAGGTTTTTTGTTCTACTTGAGTTCACTTTACATGAGTTCACACTTGCTATCTTGTACATGTGTTATGCCTTACATTTTTGTTATCTTGTACATGTGTTATGCCTTAAATTTTGGTCTTCATCATCCTTGTCTCTCATTTTGTCTCTCACAACAAGTACCTATATGCAATCATGTCACTCCTTGGTCCATCACATTGTTCCACATAAGATGGGCTTGCCCATTCCCATGATGAACTAGTCCAGATAACTTTCCTTATCAACCCATGTGCTGATTCATTTCACCCACTAAAATTATCAAGATAACATGCATGCCAACTTGTTTTACCCACTTAACTTATCAAGCTAACCCATGTGTCTTCTCAACACACATTGCACCAAACTATGTCATGTCATCTTATGCTATGCTAACTCCTTGGTCACACGCTTACCTCCGACACCATTTACCATCATCATTTCATGTTAATTCACTATCCAAAAATCCACTTCGACTTTATTACACCAAAATTTAGCCTTCCAATCATGCGTAACATGCTTGATACATTTTGGTGTGAATCCCCTTGGCACTTTTGCATGCCCAAGGAAATATAGCCCACCCACTATATATCCAATGCACCTCTGGTTCATGCATAACACATTTCATTCATGCAAATAGCTACTTCGTGAAATCGTGCAAGAGAAGACACCTAGTCCATGACCTTCAAGGTCTGACACATCCTAGTGAGATGAACGAAATGGAAATTCTACCCATGACATGGTCAACATGTCAAATTTGAAAAGGATTTTGTCAAAATGGTTGTGTTGTGAAAATGGAGAGTATATTTTACGAATTTCAAAGTTTCAATTAATTTAAATTGGTTGGATGTGATAGGCTAGAATCACTACAAGGAAAGGAACCTCTAGTGGATGTTTTTGAGGAACCCCTTATAAAAATACCTCATACATCTATTTCTATTTTAGGTTACTAGAGGAGGTTCACAGGTGGATGGTTTTGCGGATAACTACACATCTGTGGTTGTATCTTGTGTTAATTTCCACTGTTTGTATGGTGTTGATGAAACTAGTAGAAAGTCTACTTTAGAGGTCAGATCACTGCTATACAAGAATGTGATTATGTTGTTGCTTTTCTAATGTTTTTTTTCAATTTTTTTGTGATTTACACACAGCAGACTCAATAATACTGAAATTATGAAGCTGATTTGTTTCGATAATTAATATACCTTTTGAGATTTTAAAATTTCACTACAAATAACCCAGTTTAGTCTCATTTTCAACTCGTTTCTTGTTTGGGTGCCTTAATGTGCAATGACATGTTTCCAGGACTGAATTCAATGCAAGGCATATTTGAAACGCTAACTTTGTCTTCTGGTGTCTTATTAGAAATTATTTCAGTTTTCATTTTGTGTTTTCAAGTTAGATATTGTTTTCAAGTTTTTACATTTATAATTTTATTACAATGTGGCAGACTGATCAGGGCAGTACAGGAACAACCTCGAGACAAGATGATCGCGGAAAGGGGCCAGTAGAAGAACATGTAAAGTGCCAGCATTGCTCTATTTTTAGGTATTTTAGTTATTTACATAATTGAAATAATATTAATTTTGTTCAAATATGGAGACACTTGGCCATGGTATGCCTGATGATTCCCTCTATGACGAAGATCTTTCTTCATCCCTATCTCCATTGCTCTTGTTGCGAAAAAAGGTGCGAAAAGCAAGGTCGGAATTTGATACTTTGATAGACACACCTCAAACACCTGAAACAGAAGAGAGGATAAAACAACTTATGACCCAGCTAGAAACATATCAGGTAATAATAAAAATTCAAAAGGATATTTTTTTGTTCTGCATTAGATGAATTGTGATAGTTTGATTTTAAATTTTTACATTGACTAAACTAACAAAAAGTTCTTTTATATGTACCATTATTTGACACTTGCTCAACCCAGTGTTGGTGGTAGTGGGACACAAGGGCAAGAGATTGCCCAGCAACCGTCTCGTACACCTTCTACTCCTTTAGGTGTCAGCCAAGAAACACACCCTACCCAAGCAGACACCCAGCCAATCATTGAACATGTTGGTAGTGATGAGGTTGATAGGGCCAACTACATTATTGCGTTTCCTCGAGCTACACGTGTCAAATCCACAGGGACCATTAATAGGACGTTTTTGTTGAACGATGAAGGTGTCCCATAAAGCATGTACAACTCCCATGTAAGTTTTAATATTTTAACTATTTCATGTACTCTATCTAAAACATATTTTATCATGATTTTTATTTTTAAATTAATGATAATATCTTATTTTTTTCTATGTAGGAAACAATGAGTTCTACAGGTTTTTGGAGAGCCATGGGTTGGTAATTTTTGGCCCAACCATATGCACAAGGTGGAATTCCCAGAATTCCAACTTGAAAAAAGAACTTCTAGATTATCTAGAAGCCCTTTTTGGGGTGTGCACATTTGACAGAATAGCGGTGGCTCGGGTAGCTGGAAAATATTTGAAATATACCAGGGACAAATATAGGATGCAATTGAAATTTAACCCTAGATACGAGCATCCTCTCATAGTTCCAAAGAGTGACTATAGAGCACTCATCCGTGATGGAAAAGAGAAAAGGGCAAAGAAAGAAGGAAAAATGCCAACTAGACCCGCAAAGTAAATTACAACTTTACTTCAATAGCTTTAATTTTCTCTATGTCTAAATTAAAAGTGTGCTATGTCATATCTGACTTCAATATTTTGATGATAGGTTGTCTAACACCTCGAAGGCAACCAAAGCTAGGATTTAAAAAAAGCGCCATCACAAGATAGGCCAGGGCGGCTACTTGAACTTAGCTGCAAGGATTGTAAGTAGCTAAACATCTTATAATTAATTATATCACCTTCTAATGTTTTTTTAATCCTATCAAATAACATTAAAAATAAATAAACATATGTAATGTAGGGTGATGACTTCTGAACAGAAACTATAGAGGAAGATAAAAATATCACTTTCCATTTCGACTATCAAGCCATAGTTGAACATCGCAGAAGCTTGGGGTAGGTCCCAAGATCCAGAATGCCCGATAAGGTAAAACGTTAACCTTTCAATATTTTTTTTTCATCCATAAATTTAATGTCTAACAACTTTGTTTAAATCAAGGGAGCAGCATTGTCGACAAGGCAGATAACCCAGTTGTAGAGCCAGATGTAGATGTTCCTCACATGCAACCTAATCATTGTAGTGGGGACCAGGCCGACAATGCTACTATCAGTGAGGGTCGTGACGGTAATTAATTTCCACTTATAATTTTTTCTAATTATACCTTGATGGTTGTCCTTATAATTTTTTTGTTTAAATGACAGAGAATGTTTCCCTTGAGGATCTTACCACCAGAGAGGAAGACAGGGAAATGGTCACAACAGCAACAACTCATGCACCAACTAAATAATCTCATTTCAATTTTTTTATTAATATTACCGAACTAGTTCAATGATATTTAAAAACTGACAATTAAAATTTAATATTATATGTTTTTGTAGGTGATGGCCCATCACTGGATGAGACTAGACATCGTGACTACACAACTAGGTCATCAATGCGGGTCAAAAGGCACGAAACAGGAGTAGAGCATGATGATATTGATGATGTAATTAGGAGCTTTAGAAATAGGAAGAAGAAAAAGAAAATTTGATAATGTAAAATATTGTATTATTATAAGACAAAATTACCATACTTGGAACGGTTTTTACATTATATAAAAAACTCATTTATCATATTATTTTTATGTCAAGCACTAATTTCAATGTTCCTTTGTGTACTTTTTGTTGCAATGTTTTTTTATTAGTTATTGAACTTTTTTTTTATGCTCATGAAAGTAAAAAATGAAATATAGACTGGGTATTGGGGAATTGAGAGTGATGTGAGGGCGGGGGAAGGGGCCATAAGAGCTTCCACCTTCACATGGTTGGCCCTGTTTAGTAAAGAATAATTTATTGGAGCAATTTAATCTTGGAAAAAACCTCCCTCGATCCAACGTAGCAACAAAAAATTCACTATTGAATTAGTTGCTACTCTTTCAAATCGTGGGAGGCTTGTTCCAAGTTCATGTGACTCCAATAAATTTTTCTTGAAATGAAGAGGAGCTTATTCAAGTATGTTTTGAAATTTTCAACATATGTTCTAACATTATCATAAGAATGCATCTTATAGAAAAAATACTACATCAATTACTTGTATTTATTGTATAGATAATGATGGATTTTGATTGACTTGGTAGTGCAGGTACAAATCCTCTTGCATCATGAGCAATACAACTTGTCAACCAGGGTCATGTCCAAGATATTTCTGCTTATGCGCTTGACTAGGTTCGTAATGTCACATTTTGTAAGTTCCTTTACAGTTCATAATTCAATATTAAGCTTGTTCATGATTATTATCTAGGTTTTTTGTATGTATTTTTTAATCTATTTGATTGTAAGCAACTCTTCATGTTTCCCGTTGTTCACTATGATTTCTCCATTTATGATTTCATAGGTGACATCATGTAAAGTTGTTAATCTCAGGTTGGTGATGAGCTTTAGTTCTCCAAATTTGGGGCTTTCTGATATTTTCTCCCTCATGTCATTCCTGCATCACCTAATTGTTCGAGCATGCCAATTTTATACCACTTGTACCAATTGGCACATGTCAATCTCTGACTGGTGCCACATTTCACCTATTTTTGGCCCACTTGACCACCTAAAAAACTCAAATCCACACACCATGTGTATTTATCATAGAGTGCCACATGTCCTAGATATTTTAGATGCTAACATCATGCTTCTAATGTGTTATGTCAACCAATCATGGTGTTCCATGTGGCCTTGTGCCATGTCACCAGTCTGGAAGAGAGATTTGATCCTTTTCTTTTCATGATTTTTCTATTATAATTTTTTTCTTCAGGACGGGAAATCCCTTTTGCAATAGATGGGGATTTTCCCATTTCCCTGGAGTCATCTCCTAGGAAACCCTTCAAGCCATCATACAAGAGGCAATCTAAAACTCTCAGTTTTTGCCCTCTTGCCCTTGAATTATGCACTTCTATAAGACCAGTTAGGGCACTCTTCTAGCCCTTATTCCATTGCTTCATAATTGTATCAACTTCTCCCACAAATTGCTTCTATTTTTTGTCCACTTAAAGGAAGAAAACACTACTCTAGGGTGAGGTTTCTCCTCAACTATCCCTACCTCACTTATGGACCAACCATCAATACGAATGCTTCCCTTACTTATGGAGACACCCCCTATGATATTGCACATTCAATTGGAGGAGCTACTTGCTAAGGAACACTCCTACACTATGCCTGATGACCCTCCAAACAATCCCTCTAACTATTGTTGTATAGTCCCTTGTGTAATCCCCTCTCCTTCCTTGACACATCCGGATAGAGGGCAGCTATTCTGAGTGAGTCAATTTTATTTGAACCCATGATCAATGTGTTGTTGTTTTCCATAAAATTTCATTATCCTGACAGGTCTATGTGAGATGGCCTGTCAACGTGCATTTATTTCTCATCTTGCAGGTCCAAGCTAGGCATTGAGTCTAGTTTTTCTTCCTTTATTTCTCATCTATTCATTTTTACTACTATTTATATGTACCAAAAGTGCCATTTCCAATGAAGGTAGGTTTTAGGTGAAATTTCTTTAAATTTCTCAAGTTTTTGCCTTGAAATTTTAACTCTTGAGCATGCATTTTATCCTTGCCTCAGCCCCATCTGGCAGAGCAGAATAAAAATGTAATGGCAGACATGTTTGTTCAAGTGAAGGCTGGCCATATGGAACTACCACCTTTATGGACTCCACAAGAGGACTGCCTTTTTTTTGTTGCAATTAAAGTTGCATTTTGTTCATCAGACAATAGAAAATCTTATCAAATTGCAAGGTGTAATTCCAATTTAACTAAGATGGGGCGGACAACATGCCATGAACAACCAATTCAAAAGTGCTTGTTAGGGTTTAAGTAGCTTACAGTTCTTGTTCCTGACATTAGTTTTTGAAATATAAATTTGCTAAACTGTTTTAACCCAATTTTCTCTTGATTTTATGGAAATTGGGTGTTTGGATATAGAAAATTTAATCTCTATTATTTTGGCTCCTCTTAGTATGAATACAATTTTAATATGTAAAACCCATTATAGTAAGTAATCAAGTGTTCACTGGAGAACCAATACCCAGTTTCAATACTCATGCTCTCCTCCTTAGTATGGTAGTTCACTCAAGTCCTTTGCCTCCTACATACATCCTGACCTCTGAATCAATTAATTGTGAGACTATCATGTTGGGATACACCATGTTCAAACTCTTTTCCAGAAGAGTAGACAAATTCATCTCCATATGGGCAGAGAGGAAGAAATTGAAGGTTTAAGGTTTAGTCATTGCAAATGGAATCACTGCACTTTTGACTATTTTTCAATCCTCCCAAATGCTATTGAGGAAGCAAAAGTAAGTATATTTTTTATCCATGGACACCTGTTAAGCCTTTTAGATATTTGGAAGAAACCTACTATTTGAGAGGCTGAAGGTATAACTCTCCTATGCTTGGCGATCTCTATAATTATGACCCTATATGAGATTCAAATGATCATCTCTGGGGTCTATTATATACATTAACATAGCAGTCAAGCAAGGGTGTCGACTACCTCACATTATTTGGACTTCATATTTATGGATGAGAGTTTCTCATTTAAAAATACATGAGTGGTAAAGGTGGAGGCCCTCTATGGGATCTCCATTTCACTATTTTTTGACAACATTGTCCTTCTATTTCATGAATCTAAAAACAAAAGTACATTTTGAGCTCATTCTAGGATGAACATGGTGTTCAAGTCCACCTTGCAAACACAAAAGCATGCAAGTTAGCTCTCCTTATTTTCAAGGATAGCAGGTAGAAATGGTGACATCCTAGTCTTTCCTTTGAATGCTATTATTTGGTTCATATTTTAACTTTTTTTCGACATTTGTATCAATGTTGAACAGAGGATTGCAACATTAAAAACCTTGGAGAGACGATGTTTCCAAATTTATTTTTAGGATATTCAGGCTAAGTTCTGGTTTCTTGAAGTCTTTTCATAATACTTTGTTACACATGACTTTCATTTTCTTCTTGCAGAATTTCTAGAAATGAGTGGATATCTTGTGGATTGTTGTAAACAAATTTAGTTCTATTACCATGCTCAAGAGAATTTAATGTTTGTCATTATTGGAGGACAGAGACATACCATAAGAGCTTGCTTCTGTGTTGTAGCTTTTTATTAATACTTGAACCAATTAAAACCTCAGACCTATTGCAACCCTATATTGAGGTTTGTTTCTATTGAGGCCGCCATACTTTGGACCTCTTCATTGCAGTCTCAGGCCAGGGATATACCTACAGGATTTTGACATATTTTATGCGTTGAACATCTATTAAAATCTCAAATTATCTCCTATTTACTGATGCTTGGACAGAACTTTCGAATTAGCTAAGTCACCTATTTACTTAAAACTAGCACATTTGGCAGAACTTTTTTTTTTTTTTTTTAACAAAGATTGAATGTTATGTACTACATATAGAAATATGGAGGGGAATGGAGCGTTCATGTTGTACAATGTATTACTTTAGTCTTATGATTTATCAATGTTCTGTTGGAAACTAAGTTGATTGTTGGTAGAGTTCTGTTGCGTTATTCTGTTGTAAATTAAGCATGCATTTCATCCCATTTGGTTATTTTGTCATTTCTGAATCCTGAACTCATCAAACCTTTCTGTCAAACTGATAAACCCTACATAAAAAACTGATAACCCTTTCCTCATTGAATTGTTTGTATAATTCTGAATCGTTAAATTTTGTAGAGGTTTATGGTTGGTTCCCGACTAGGGCTTAATTCAATGTAATGGTTCTCTTTACCACAAACTAAATCTGTTGAGTTTTTTCATCTCACGACCATATTTAATAATGGGATTTTATTTTAAATTATGACTATTATTTAGACAGATTGTGCCCTTTCAAATGAAGCCCTTTCAAATTATGGCCATTAATGGAGCACCCTTTGTTTTTTCTGAGGTGTTCCATAGTCGTTCAAATAGAGATAATTTTCTATGATAATATATGAGTTTAAATGGTGTTATTGTAGGTAACTGAGTATGTTAACCTCAAATTGAAACTTCTTTTCTTTTTTGATTTGTGTTTGAGAATTATGTATGTTCGCATGCTGCTGACTCCTGAGTGCCTTTCAGAAGGAATATCTAATGGGAAAACAAACTGTCAGAGTTTTAGTTAATAGTAAATACTAAATACACATTATTATATTGAAAATCAATTATAAACACCAGTAAAAAGACATTTTATAGATGCAGTAAGTTGGGAACTATGGAGAGGATTGAATTGCTGAAGAACTCATTTATGGAAATCACCTTTCGACATGTTTACAGAGAAAGAGATACCATCGCTGACAACTTGTCAAAGAGAGGCTTAAATATTAGTTTTGGTATCATTCACTATCATCTTCACAGGTCGGATGGGCAAGCGGCAGTTGGTGTTGTTCATTTTTCCTAAATAGGGTCTGTCTCTTATGGCCATTAACCTGACATATTGTTTTCCTATTCTTTTTTAGAAGCACTGGTACAACTCTTTCTTTCTTTTTTTGCTGGCGTTTTGTGACTTTCTGGGTGTTCATGCTGACTACTTATCATGTCCTAGAACTATATATTTTTTTCTCTATTTTAATATGGCTGTGTCCATATCATTTTTCATAGTTTTCACAGTGATCTAGTCCAGTTTTGTTTGGAACTTCCTAATCCCTCATGATACATCATTTGGCTCTGTAGCCTTGGATGTTCTGAAGTTTTTGTAATGATACTATAATGATTCATGCTCCATGTTTGAGCCACAATTTATTTTGGCAGAGCCTGGTTCCTTAGATAACATTGTTTCTAGCCCTATGACTAGTGTTGCTACTCCAGATTCATAATGTAAAGAGTAAAAACAAACTCTCAAAGAGCTAGAACTAGATCTAAGATGGTGATGCATTGAGTACAAATTTAGGGTTATAGAACTTGGAGAAAGAGTATACTTCAAATGACACCAATTTTTTTTTTTAACCCGGGCACTAAGGAGAGTTGGTCTCTCTCTGTGTCAACAATTTCACTTAACATGACTTCTACTTGAACCATGGAAGTCTATTTTGTTTTCTTTGTCAAATTTTATTTATCAATTTCATAGAAATTGATAAATAATTACTTTAGCCAAACTTTATTGTAACTCGAATATGTATTTTCCCTTTGATAATTTAAATTCAGTGCACATTACCATACATATATATATACCTTCTATTATAAGGTTGGCCCTTTAAATAAAGTGCTTTGCTTATTTTATTTTGGAGCCTTTCCTTTGTATGAATATCAAATGAATGCCCGACAATCAAAGCTCTTTATCCAACCTCCTAAGGCAAATATAATAACCCACATTCATTTTTCAAACCTTAGCGCTTAACACTACAAAAGGGGTCTGACTCTTTCAATTATATACATCCACGCTTATAGAATCCAACTATGGTTATACATTAAAACAAAATTATATTATATGGTGGTTCCCACCCCCACACATCCAATGAAATTTAAATAAATGTTCAATTAACACAAAACCGTCGGTCTTTACCTAGAGTTAACTTCCGTGCTAGTGACCGCGCAATATTCATTAGATCTGTTGGCCTCCTGATTGGACGACGCACGTCAATATCGCGTTTTTTTGTATGCCTACCTTTAACACTTCAAAAAAATGTGATGGGGGCAGTATTAACCTAGTGACGTGGTGACATATTATAGAATCGCGTTATTTTTAAACGGTTTAACTCTGGCCCAAAGGCTGGGCGATGATGGTGGTTTTGGTTTCACAAACCCACTCCCGGGTTTTGAACAGTGCTTAACCGGACTTTCACCATGGTTAATGCCATTAAACGTAATAACTCCGCCTTGTTAACTCTGGGTCAAACCTCAATAATATCGTTCAACTTACCATAAAACATGTTATTTTCCTACCTTCAACAGAATTTCAAAGTTCTATGGTAAACGAAGGATAACAGGGGTTTCACTCCTATAAAGCCTGGTCTAAGCACAAAGAGCTTGGTGCCTTGTACACAGACTCAATATTCTTCATCTGGTTGAGAAGCACTAAAAACTCATTCAGCCAATGGGCTCACTCTTAGCCTCATACAGGGTTTCTATATCAATTTAACATGTTTAGATTTATCACTGGGAACCTGTACTCAACCACTGATAGAGAGGGCTATAGGAGATTTAACACAACATTTTTTTTCTTCAAGTTATACACAGATTTCATAATGTAAAAGGAGTAATTCATCGGAGAATGCCAATAGCATATGCACAGTTAAATAATAACGCTTAAATATTATTCAACAGAGAATACAGTTTCTCAATTCAACCTTTCGTTGCCAAAATCCCCCTCTCACCATATCAGGGCTACAATTTATAATCAATTACATGATTCTTCACTTCCTTTGGGGACCATTTTATTTATTTAACCTAAAAGACTAATTACATCATATTCTAACAGTGGAAACTGAAAAGATGGACTTAAACCAAAATTGTTCGACTTCTATAGTTTCTAGACTGACCTTAACTATTCTAAAAGAAACATATAGCTAAGGTATCGACACCTTCTTGTTACAATTTGAATAATTTCGAATCCTTCTAGCGACAATATGTGGACAATCCTTCACATTGTTGGCTAGTGTCTAATGCCCCTGCATCATCAAACCTCCGCACAATACTTCGTTCTTCATGTATCTTCAAATAATAGGGTTTTACTTGAGTGAGGGCTACTTTTATGTTATTGAAAAGGTGTCTTTAAAAATTGCATCATTATGTACCTTTTGAAATTCATTTTAGCACAATGAATCAGGCCACAAAGAATCATATAAAGAGAGAGATATGTCATAGAACTCAACTACCACATAGGCATAATTCCACAAAGATTTCAAAACTTGTATGTCAGAGTGTCACAAAAATTCAGTATACTATAATGCCATAAAGATTCAGATGCCACCAAAGAAGTCATAGGTTCAGATCTATCGTGAATTCTTCTTGTGCTTTTCTATTGTAAACAATTCTCCCAATCTTTTGAGATTATATGCTTCAACAAATTTATTTTCATTTGATCTTTGATACTTCAAATCACATGTCACATATATATGGTACTCTTCCCAATTTTTTTCTGCTTCATTTTCTACCTTCATCTGCCCATAAAATATTTATCCTTTTGTAAAGATGATTATCATAAACTTGACCTTCAACCTTAAGCAATATCGAGTTATAATGGATGGTTAAGAGGTTTAAAACTTCATTGGATATTATTTCATCTTCTTCCACAAATCACAAAGAATATTGTATCGAATGTCATGTATAGTCACATGTAACTGTTTGCAGTCATCATAAGTGCTTGTTTCTGTAACTTGGTCGAGAGATTAGCTTCAAAGAGATGTAGGATTTATTCTTTCAGTCTTGGTCCTAGATTCCTTTAAGATTCAACCTACAGAACTTTTGGAAATATGCTTCAGACCATAGTCTCAAATTAGGATATAGACTTTTGGATTGCAAACATAGAGCATAGAGGATAACTTACTTGTAAAAGGAAAGAGAATCTATCAAGAGTATTGATTTGGCTTCCAATAATGTCTTTAAATGATGGCTACTATAGAGAAGATGATCTTCAATTCTATTTGTTAAAATAGGTATCATTCACTCATATAATTTAAATTGCTTCTCAAAAAAATATGTTTTATTTTTTTGATTGTAAATATTTTTAAAGAATCAAAATAAACAAACATTTAATTATTTAGAAATTATTTTGATTATTTAAAAAATATTATAATTATTAAAAAATATATATTTTTAAATTAATTTGAGTGGCATTAAAAAAAAACACACGTGTTTCATTTCAAAATGTCAAGAAATTTCAAATATCAAAAGTTTTAATTTCCCTCTTTCATTTCCCTCCTGTTGCATGATTTGTCTGGGGAAGGAGGGAAGATGTGGCCATACTGTCGTCGGTTTTGAGGAAGGATGCAGCCATACTATTGCAGGTTTGGAGGAAGGATGCGGGAGATTTGTGCCCCCAACCATGCTCATAGATCTGGCACCATGCACAATGTGAGGATATCTACATTTCTCTCAACTTCACAACTCCAAAAACAGGTATCTTATTCTTCAATACAACAAGAATTTTGTTTTGCATTTTAGCTTTTTTTTCAGGATCTTGTCTCATGGGTCTGCTTGTAATTTGTTCTACTGGGACTGCAGCCCATTACCAACCTAATATGATGAAACAAATGCACAATGGCCTCTGTGGGAGCTTATAATCCTGATAAAACCTTACCATAGAAGTTGCACTGCTATCACTCGTTGCAGGCGTTACACTGGCTAAGTTTCACTTGGCTTCATCGCCTTTTCCCCCTTGTTGGAACCATACTATATGGCACATTTGATTCTGTAGACAAATAATATTATTTTTGTACACGTGCAGTTAATCAAGAACCTTAAAATATCTACACTAGTTTCATCATTACTCTTGAGTATCTCAGATCCCAATGAATACATAAAGCATTCCCTTGACATTCTTCTGCAGGTATTTTTTAAAGTTTTGTGTCAGGCCTTCTATACCATTTTTTGCGAGATTTGATGTTGTTTATTTATTACCAACATCTTTTACTCCTTTATCTCTTACCATCATTGCAGAAAAAATTTGTCAATACTATTGATGCTCCATCTCTAGCATTGTTGGTGCCTATAGTCCACCACAGTCTTAGGGAAAGAAGTGCAGATACGTGCAATGGAAGTAGCCCAGATTGTTGGAAACATGTGTTCTTTGGTAACAGAGCCAAAGGATATGTTACCATATATAAGCTTGATGCTTCCTTAAGTGAAGAAGTTATTGGAAAACTCTTTTTCCCTGTATGTGTCTTATTGAGATATTTTTTTCAAACATTTCTAATTAATTTAAATTTTTCACAGGTTCTTGCAGACCCTATACCAGAAGTACATGATGTTGCAGCTAGAGCTCTTGGGTCGCTCATAAGGGGCATGGGTGAAGAGAACTTCCCAAATCTGGTGCCTTGGTTACTGGAGACTCTAAAATCAGATAACAACAATGTTGAGCGATTAGGAGCTGCACAAGGCTTGAGTGAGGTAATTGAAATTATGCTAAAAAAATTCATTAATTTTGGGAAACTTATGCATGCCTAGGCACTTAGGCCTATGAAAAACCTTCCTGAACTACAAAAATTAATTTATTTTCACCACCATGATATTTCCCTCCATTAGGAATAAAAGTTTTTTTCTCTCATGCTAGTGGACTTGCTGGCTAGCTTACCATTTGGTTGACGTAAAGCCTTACTATATGGATGGAAAAAATGATTGCACTTTTATAAGTCTTTCATGCATATGTGTTCAAGTTTAGAATTATAGATTAGCACATGGTTAATTGCTGCAAAGTGTTGATTGTGGTACTGTACAGTTACAGTAGCAATGGCTTTTTATTTTGAAAGGAAATCCTTGTGTAATCCCCTCTCCTTCCTCAACACATCTAGATTGAGGGTAGCTATTCTGAGTCAGTTAATTTGATTTGAACCTATGATCTTGTCTCTAATAACATCCTCAATCAACTTCCTTTTCCCTTGCTTTGTCTTATAGTTCCTAGATCCTTCTTGAAGCTTATCAATGAGTCTTTTACCATGTTCTTGACCTGCAACTTCTGAAAATTGAAAAAACTCTTTGGAATTCGACTCCATGTCCCCTGTTTTGGCCTTCATTTCTTTGACATCCTTGTATGTTATTGTTATTAAGTATTTTTTTTGTCCATATTGATGTTTTCTTGTATTTTTATTTTCCAAATATGTTATACACGTTTTCATATTAGACTTTTCATTCATTTGCTTTATCTCATCTTCATATTGAAACCTGAGATCATTATTACAAATCAGAGATTCTTTTTCAATTGCTCTATGTACATGCATCCATAGTTCATAAAATAATTTTACTAGATTGGATCTCTATACATTTGACATTGCCATAACATAATTTTCTTAGAATTTTGATTGCCATCTATTCCATCTTGTGAAATCTTGGATCTTTCCTTTAGTTGGTCCTCTATCCTATTTATTTGAGGTCCATGGCTTTTTATTTGCATTGCATTTGTTTTCAAGAGACAAATTTTTGTCTTTCTCCTTTATGATAGCTTCTTGTACTCGTTCATCTTCATATGCTTCAAGTCCTGCAAACAAACACTCATATAAATAGTTAGACTGAAAAACTTGACGCTCATTTTCCCCTGTTGATGCCTCTAGGATTGACATTTCTCCTGTATGTTGGATTGAAATTCTTAAGTTTTCCATGAGACTCTTATCTTGTCTGTCATCGATCTCTTCTTCATTAAACATTGGTCCTCTCTCAATTTCATAGATAAAGATTTCTTTCTCTGCCCCTAAGGACTGATTTTCATACCTTTTTCTTCCTTCAACTCATTTTTTTCTCCATGCCCCTAATTTAGGCAGAGAGCTTGATGGAAAACTCCAATTTCAGTTAGTCTCAGGAAGGATACAAGGTTTTGTTGAACATGTATGATCTAAGCCAGGGACTTGTGCGACAATTGACTTCCTCATTACTTGGTAGAGCCATTGAAGGAATCTGGTACAGTAAATATCAAAATGCTATGCTTAAGATGTATTTTCTAAATGAATATGTTTTTTTAAAAAAGGTATACGTTTTGCATTAGTTTACATTGATGTCTAAAGTTATATTGAACAAATTACATTAAGACCAGCTAAAACGCGAGAAATTGCAGGCTTAAATTAAGATAAGTTGCTTTGCATTTATTGAAATTAAAATTTACCAAAGATTAATTTTGAACAAATAATAATTAGCTGGTGTGGAGTTTGAATCCTTTCCTGTAGGTGAGCATCTAATTTTTGGGTCTGTGTTAAGTCTCCGATAACCCCCTTTGTCTGTGGTTGAACGCAAGCCTTTGTGGTTCATGGGAGTGTGTAAATTCAGTATATAACCCTTGTAAGAGGCCGAGAGTGAGGTTATACAGGCTCTCTGACCGAGCGAGGTTATTTAGCCTTTGTATAAGTCATTGAGTTTGTTTGTTCAAAAAAACTTCATAGGAGTGAACCTTGTAATGCTTCAATTGCCTAGAGAGCTTTAAATCCTATTGAAGGCAGCAAATCTTCCATTGAAGAATTGGTGTGCTTTATTGTGAGTCGAGCGATATTATTCGAGGCTTGACCCCAGAGGTTAACAAGGCAGAGTTATTAAGATTAATGACATTAACCATGGTGAAAGTCTGATTGAGCATTGTTCAAAACTCAAGAGTGGGTTTGTGAAACCAAAACCACCCTCATCGTGCAGCCTTTGGGCCAGAGTGAAACTGGTTAAAAAAACG
Source organism: Pinus albicaulis (assembly GCA_034641835.2). Taxonomy (NCBI): domain Eukaryota; kingdom Viridiplantae; phylum Streptophyta; class Pinopsida; order Pinales; family Pinaceae; genus Pinus; species Pinus albicaulis. The sequence continues at coordinate 1,335,092,017 of CM076580.1, read as the reverse complement.
TGATCCTATAATATGTCACACGTCAATGGGGTAATACTGCCCCCATCACATTTTTTTAAAGTGTTAAAGTTAGGCGAGGGAAAAAACACGATATGATTGTGCGTTGTCCGATCTGGAGGCTGGACAATCGAACGGTATTTGCTCACCAAGTTGCAAGGGAGATAGACAAGGTATGGTCCATTGATTTTATAATGCAAACCATTTAGTTATGCGTTGAACGTGTGGGCCCCGTGAACCACCATATAACATATATGTTGTGTTAATGTATAACCCATGCTTGATGCAATAAGCGCAGTTGTATATTATTAAAAGAGTCGGACCCTTTTGTAATATCAAGTGCTGAGGTTCGAAAAATGTATGTGGTTTATTATATTTTCCTTAGGAGGTTGGAAAAATTAGGATTCATTAAGTTGGACATGGAAAGCATTTGATATGCGAGCTTTTAATGAGAATAAAGCAGCAAGGGAACAAAGGTAAATTTCCGCATGAAGGATAATTTTAAATGGGTTTTATAACCATTTTATGTCCTATTTTAAAGTTTTAATTTTTTTTAAATTGAACCCACCAGCGCTCTTCTGACGCCTTATAAGCATCGCTCTTCCGACACCATGAATGTTTTCCCTTTTCCTTGGTCTTACGACATTACATTTTTTTTTTTTTAATTTTAAATGCCCGTCGGTATTGCGACAGTTTTTCCTGGCGTCGGCATTGCGACACTTCTGCAAAGCGTCAATATTGCGACACCTTGGGAACGTGTCAGTATTGTGACACATTAATAGGTGTCGAAAGAGTGACATTGAAAACGTTGGACCATATATCGTAGGAATTGCAACAGTATACAAACATCGGAAGAGAGACAGTTAACAAACTTCGTAAGAGCGACGTCCAAAACGTTGGATGGAATATCGTCAGAATTGTGATGGTTTAGAAACGTCGAAAGAGTGACAGTTTGGGAAATGTCGGAAGAGCGACGATTGTTTGGAAACGTTGGAAAATGTGTCAGTATTGCGACACTTTGGAAAAGCGTCAGAATTGTGACGTAATGGCTAACCACATTTTTTCCGACCTCGAACTGTCTCTCTTGCGACGAATATGTGTCAGAATAGCGATGAAGTGGCCGTTGGAAAATTGGACAAATTTTCTAGCGACAAGGTCAAGATATAAGGAAGAAGGGCTTGATCTAGTTGAACCTTTAAAATATCAAGCTCACAAACCTTGACATCATCCTATGGCCGAAGAAAATAAAGATGAAAAAGAAGGAGATCCTATCAAAATATTTCTCGAGGAGACCCTCTAGAAATAAAGGAATGCAATGATGGCTAAAGTTTCCCAGATCCTTCAATGAGTACCCACCGACAATGCATCTTCATCCAACAACCATTTTGGAGGTGCCACTCCTTTTAAGGTACAAGTAAACCTTGACATTTCCATATTTAAGGGCAAAATAGATGCATATGTCATAGATAAATGGTTGAATCTATTATAAGGATATTTATCGATTCATGAAATTTCCAATTGGGAAAAAATTAATTTTATGCTCCCCAAAGATGCCCCCCATGTCAAATACTGGCAGTAGACCTACAATTAGAAAAAGGACGAGAGGGAACCCTCCCTGTTCTCATTCACACCCACTTGGAATTATATCAGAGACACCATCAAGTAATAACATTATCCCTTTGGGAGCTATGAGGACAAGTACATATAATGTACTACGTTGAGGAAACAAAGGGATCAAAATGTGCATGAACTAAGGAATCTATTCCATACCATGCACACAATATTGGGTATCAAATATTTGGAGAAAAAATTGCTGTTGAAGTGCCACAGTCATTTGGACAGATACATTCACGAGGAAATCAAGTTCCTCCACAACTCCTTGCTTCATCTAGCATACCAGTATGCTTCTGATATTTAGAAGAATTTCAAGAAAAGGAAGTGAGACTTTGGATTTGCGAATCAGAAGCAAGGAAAAGGCACCCTGAAACTAAAAAGTAAAGGAAAAATCCAAGGCAGGGCAGCCTAGGATAACCCTCGAAAGCTGCAGACGAAGAATATTACTGCAAATACAAAAAAGGACATAGGAAAGTGGTGTAAGTTCCATATGAGCTACACTTAGAACAAAAGTAGTTTCAGGCCAAGAAGTCACTGGTGGTCGAGTTCAAGGCTTCCGAATAAGATGCATGTTCTAACTCTGAGTCATAACCCAACAAGGGGAATGAAAAATTGTAGTATATTATCGATTTGGATCCCAGCGCCATCATTGCCACCACTGAGATCTAGAAGGAGGAAACCAAATATCAAGAGGAGGGGCAACACCTCTTCTGCTCCCAGGTATGGGTGAAGGGTTGTAAATTTTTGTAGAGGTTCTATGCTTGAAGCAACTTTAATTTTCTTACAGTAATCACACAAATAGTTAAGTAAAATTCTGATAGAACATATAAGTGGATCTTATAGAAGACAAAATAGAAACAAAAAAAATGTGATGGTGCGTTATGGAGGTCAACAGGATGCTTCAACCAACAAAGTCTCCTTGATCAGCCAACCTAGAATGTGTCACAACAATCCTCCAATCAGCTAACGAGTCAACCAAAGTCAACTCCAGAAAAGCTAACGCTGTCCAGAAAAGTCAACACAGGGCAGCAAGCTAAAAGTCAACGCAGCAACAGTTTGGTCAACCCTTCGACCTCGATTTCTGTGCCAATGTGTACGCCCTCTCAAAATCGAACTCTCCAACAAGTTTTAGCCTTTTCGGACCATGCGTTGACCAAAGTCAACGCTGGTCAAACTTCCAGCAAAACCCTAGCTGCAGAAATTCGTCCTTCCCTTCAGCTATACAGATTTCATCCTTCTTCTCCACATGTGTGGGCTGAACTTATCCTCCAAGGAGCTCGTACTAAATCAGATGAGAGAAGAAGATGTGTGTTGAGTTGTTGTGAAATTCTCTCCAACTTTGCCTGTATTTATATCCATCATTGGGGTGTGTGACACATCTGCTGGGGGTGTGAAACCTTAAGGCCGACCTGCACATATAATTTATTATAAATAATAAATTCAAAATAAATGTTTTGCTCATCAGATTAAGATATATTTTATATGTATTTTACACCTCTCCGAAAGAGGAATCCAACAAAAATATTAGCCACTTAATCTGAGCATCACAACATGCATTTTGGACCTAGTTGTCCAAATTTAACACTCCCTCTCAACTAGGGAGAACTCCATCCATCAGTGCAATCAAACATCGTGCGTCATCCCACTGTAACTTGTTTTGCTGGCCTCTTTATTTCAGAACAGAAGTGGGTCAGTCACAAAGACATCATCCCCCGACTGACATAATCAGCCCAGAGGTTCAAAACCTCTATCAGACTCACAAAGAGTCTCCAACCAACCCGAAGTTGGTTCATCTGACCCGAAGTCAGGTAGAGGTCCCAGACCTCACTAAACTTGATCCCAAATCAAGTGGTTGGACCATGGCATCCTAGATAGAGATTATGACAATCTCTAATGCGTCCATCAGTATTTGCTACTAGTATCTAGCTTTTCCCACCTCATTGGCCAAATGAGAGGTACTTCCCATGAGCCCTGAACTCAATGGGTAGGATGCATACGAGGCATAGATAAATGAGAGGCGAACTAGCTCAATAATCACAAGGGTGAGGCAGAAGCATTATGAGTGCTTATAGCTTTGAGAATCTATCCCCAAAGCCCCCCAGAGCTCCCAGAGCTCATCGTCCAACATGACCCACATCATAGGGTCGTTCCACGACACCAAGACTCTCACGGAAGGTTAGGAACTTGACCTTCCCCAGGGGCTTAGTGAGAATATCCGTGACCTGCTCATCAGTTCCTATATGATCGAGCCTTACGGCGCCTCGTTGTACCATATCCCGGATAAAGTGGTACCTGATATCAATATGCTTGGATCAGTCGTAGAACACAGGATTCTCAGTCATACGAATCCCACTCTGGTTATCACAGAGTATCACAGTGGTATCTAGCACATGTCCAAAAATCTCACTAAAGAGCTTTCACAACCAAACTGCTTCACAACAGGCCATACTTGCTGCAATGTATTTGGCCTCAGTGGTGCTCAAAGCCACCGACTTCTACTTCCTGCTCATCCATGAGATCAAAGCAGAACCAAGATTGAAGCAGCATCCCGATTTTCTCTTACGATCCACCACACTGCCAGCCCAATCGACATCAATATATCCACGGAGTGTCACACTCCCAGCAGTGTATCTCAACCCATGGTTTATCGTGCCTCAAAGATATCTCAGAAGATTCTTGGTACCAACCCAATGAAAGTGATGAGGCTCAACCATCTGTTGACTCAAAGTGTTCACTGCAAAACATATATCTGGTCGGGTGTTCACTAAGAACATCAAAGCTCCTATGTGTTGATGATTCTTAGTAGGATTGGCCAAGATAGGCCCAGCAGCGGTGCCACTCAACTTCTTGAATTTGAGTTCTATTGGTGTTGACACAGACTTGCAGTCCACCATACCAAATCTCTCTAGAAGTTTCTCAATGTATTTTCCTTGAGAAAGGAAAATCTCTCCAGGTTTCTGCCAGACCTCTAGGCCTAGGAAGTAGTGCATCAGTCCTAGGTCCTTCATCTCGAACTCAGCAGCGAGCTCCCTCTTACATTGATGAATGAGAGGGTCAGCACCTATCAGGAAGAGGTCATCCACATATAGCACTAGAATGAGAGGCTTCCCCTGTACAACCTTGAAGTAAAGGTTCGGATCAGCATTACTTCGAGTGAAGCCCAACTTCATCAAGTAACTATCCATCCTCTTGTACCAAGCTCTGGGTGCTTGCTTTAACCCATAGAGGGCTTTCTTCAACCTGCAGACATGAGTGTCTCGATCCTGAACTTCAAATCCCAGAGGTTGTTCCACATACACCTCTTCCTTTATTGCACCATGCAGAAAAGCGGTCTTCACATCCATCTGATGAAGACTCCATCCTTGCGTAGCAGCAAGGGCTATGATTGATCGAATGGTGGTATATCGTGCCACAGGTGCAAATATGTCATCATAGTCTATTCCTTCCTTTTGAGAGAAGCCACGGCAACAAATCTTGCCTTGAACTTTTCAGCACTCCCATCAGATCCATGTTTGATCTTGTAGAGCCATTTCGCGGTGACAACAGATTTGTCCTTCGGTCTCGGGACCACATCCCAGACATCATTCTTCATTATGGACTCATATTCTTCGTGCATAGCATCCTTCCATACTTGATGCTTTACGGCTTCCTCAAAAGATCCAGGTTCAGATTGTACAATAGTACTCATGGCAGCTAGATACCCTTGGTATCTACATGGCTTCTTGCTTTCCCGGAATGTCCCCCTTGGGGCAGCATGACCCTCAGCATCTTCGAGGGTGTCCCTGAGCCATGATGGTCTCTTTCCTAGTGAAGGAGATGGATCAATAGGGTCCATTGGTCCTTCAATATCAGGCATTGTCTCATCCTGCGGTTCTTCTTGATTTCCAGGCCTTTCTTCATGATCTTCTTCAGATCTTGGAAGATCTACTACTTTCTTCAGGGAAGCATCTTCGTCAAAAGTGACATCATGGCATATCTCTACTTCCCTTTGACCAGGTACATAGACTCTATAGGCCTTAGAAGTCTCACTGTAGCCCACAAACACTCCTTTCTTCCCAGAAGCATCCAGCTTACTTCTCTTTTCTTTCGACACATGAAAATAAACAAGACATCCAAAAATTCTAAAATGTGAGACATCGGGTTTCTTACCAGTGAAAACCTCTTCGGGAGTTTTGGAGTCTAGAGCGGAATGAGGGCATCGGTTTTGAATGTACACAGCAGTATTTGCAGCTTCTCCCCACATAAACTTTGGTAGACCCTGGTCACATAGCATGGCACGGGCAGCTTCCACAATAGTCCTATTCTTGCATTCAGCAACACCATTCTGCTCAGGAGTATATGCAGTAGTAGTCTCCATCTTGATGCCAGCTTCTCTGCAAAATTATTTGAACTCATTTGACTCATATTCAGTTCCATTGTCGGTCCTCAAAATCTTGATCTTCTTTCCGGTCATATTTTCCACCAAGGCTTTGAAGGTGTTTGGTCTCAATCTAGTCTCCTAAACTAAGCTCATTTAATTATCAACCAGGGTTGGTAAACTGCTGAAGTGAAGTGTACTCTATGTACCTAGGTGCTTGTTTCCTAATGCGTTGTGTGTAGTGTTTTGCAATGTTTTTGGTCTTTTGTGATGATTTATGATGTTTTTGGTCTTTTGGTGGTTTTATGTTCACAAGGAAAATGCCTAGAAAGCTAAGGGAACTGAGATGATGATTAAAAACAGAGTGGATCCTAATTGATGGATGAAAAATGACAAATGTAATTGGAATACTAAAAACAGAATCAAATCTAAACTATGACCAATCAGAAACAAAGCTTGATAATGACTCTTAAGCAAATGATTCAAAACACAAACTAAACTTGTCAAATTCTTTCATCAAAGGCATTTGAGAGAGAGCTTGAAACAGGGTCAACTAAGCATGCAAATCTTCCTAACTAAACAGTTTAAACAACTAACTTATAATGATGCAACATCTTGTCCTTGATTAGAGATTTGTTGAAGTATGTTTGGAGTAAAACATTGATATCATCATAAGATTTTATATTCTAAAGCTAATTCCTAACTCTATTCTGCAATTTAATTGAATGTCACAAAACCTTTACTCAAGATTTATTGATTTCTTTTCAAAATAGTCTTTTGAGGGAGAGCTCTGTTTATGAAATGATGAGGAAATTGCAGAAGTACTTCAGGCCTTAAAGTGATATGGTCTTCGGTTCATGTAGTGATGAGTCAATTATGTATTTTAGAACAAGAATAGGTTTGTGAATAATGAAGGCTGTTTTTTTAATCTTAACAACTGAAGTAATCTAGTATGCAGTGACTGTCAACTGAATGTGAGTGCAAATGCAATGAGTTGAACTACAACCAAACCTAAGATGTCACTATCCTAAAACAGTGTTAAGCTATAAGTCATTATCAAACCCAAAATAAAATAATTGAACATGAATTAAGTGAAATGAAACTCCGGAGTATCCTAACTATACTATCATGCATTATTCTATGAAATTATAGAGTTTGTTTGTCCATAATTGTTGATATTTTGGAAGAGTTAGAACAATTCTGACTGAAATGCAAATGCAAATGCAAAGGCTGAAAGCAATGAAAAAATAAGATATCATATCCATATCCCACTCATCTTTATGATATTTTGGACAAGCGTTTAAGAGTAAGAATAGAGATGGTACTTAGTGCAAACACACAACTAAATCATTCATTATCACGGTCATGTCTTGGACTCCTTAAGAATTTATTGGAAGAGTTTCTTCTTGTGGAAGAGTGATTAGAACAAGTGTAACTGTGATAGTGAACAACAAAAATTACAACTAAATCTTACAATACTATAGCCATTTCCCATTCATCATTATAATCTTTTGGAAGAGCTTCTTCTTGTGGAAGAGTTAGAATGAGTATAACTACAGTAGCTAATTAAAAACAACTATGAATTCCACTTCTAATCCTACAATACTATAGCCATTTCCCATTCATCATTATAATCTTTTGGAAGAGCTACTTCTTATGGAAGAGTTAGAATGAGTATAACTACAGTAGCTAATTAAAACAACTACTAATTCAAATTCAAAAACGTAAAGGCAATTAGAATACTTATCTAATTTACGCAAATAAATCCGTGCAAGAGGGGCCCTCTACCACCTGACGGAATTCAACTCCAAATTAAATCAACGCTTTCAAAACAACACTGTATGCTTCATTAAAGATGAAATAACTTGAACATAACACTCTGTGTCTTTAGAAATGTAGCACAGAATCTAAGCAAAATCTGGAATGAAATCTAGCATAAAATCTAACATAGTTCTCAGTTTCCCAAGTGTTTATATAACAAATGTAAATAACAAGATTTGCAACAATTCAGAAACACTGTCTTTCCTTATCGAAATCACATTAGGACTCTTGAAGTGGCTGCGTGAAAAGGAAAAGACATCTGGACTGAGACAGTCCTAATAGAAGTCTTCCTTCCTAAATGTGTTCCCACGTTCCAAAACCATACCCAGAATTCGTTTCTTCCTCCATGATGAGCAACGAACCATGTAGACATGACGTGGATTATGTCCATATGCGGTTTTTCTTGAGAGGCCACCTGGAACATACTCAAACATGAAGATAGTTGCAGAATCGCCGGTTAGCTATGGAATGTCTGCATTCTGCAGCTAGTTCCGGTCAAAATGCTTTACAATGGAAAAAATCACAAAACTTAGCAAGTCAGTCATGTAAATCATTCTAGAAGTAATTTTAACTATATTCATTGATCAATTGGGTCTAGGATAGCAATGGAAAAAGGAAAATGAGGTAAAATGGAATGAAAGAAAGCAAAATTTTGAGGCTCAACATACCCCCACTGCTGTCTCTTTGCATGTCCTCATGCAAATTATCCTATGAACTCAGAGGCTTCTGCAAGGACATCTAATCCTCTCCTTCTCCTTTTTCTGGAAGCTAGAGATCTTCTGGGTTTTCTGATAACAAGTTTGAACCTTAGGTTGGTGAGTGCCCTGATTAGCTTCTTGTTCCTTTTCTTCAACTTCTCATTGGTCTTTTCCACTTTGTTTATATGGAGGGATAAGGTTGAGGTCATATCAGTTTTGAGCTTGACTTGATCCTTGAGAATTTCATTCTCATTTTTGATGTGTCTATTCAGTAATTCCAACTCATACCTATCCCTTCTTAATATATCTATTTCAGATAGTGGAGGACTGGGGGTTCTCTCTCTGCTTTCTGAAGCTCTCCTCTCCAAAGTTTCCACATAGTCATAAATTTCTTGTTGAGCAGGGTCAATTTCAGGGGTTCCTTCATAAAAATCCTCTTTAACATCTTCTTCCATGGATGTTTTCTCATCTTCTATATCAATCACCCGTGTTTGTTTGATTTGGGTTTTCTTTAGTTTTCCCTTTAGTCTGTGGCTTCTCCTTGGCTGAGAGGATCTTTCTCCTTTCTCTGTGGAAGATTTCTTGATTACCTTCTCTTTCTTAAGTTGCCTCTTGATTTGGGTTAACTTCTCTAAAATGATTTCCTCACTGCTCTCTTGGACTGTTTTGTCACTTTCAACTTTTGAAGCCCTCCATTTTCTACTTCTCCTTGTAGGCTGTGGTTCCGGTGAGGGTTCTTTTGGCTCTTCAAAATGATTTCTTATCAAGAAATCATCCCATGTATCATTTTTTTTGGTTAAATGATGTTCAATCAAAATTTTAACCAACCCATGATGATATAAAGTTGTCTCTAAAAATTGAACCCTTCTTTGAACAGAGGAAGCCATCTTTTTCAAGCTTTGAAGCAAGAAGTAAGGTAGGTTTAGGTCTTCCCCCAGAAAATGCATTATCAGTCTAATGTGGTACACATAAAATGTCCCATATCTACCCTCACATGTAATAAATTTTTGCAGAAGAAGTAGTATGTTTCTCCATTTATTTTTCAATGCAGAACTGGGAATTCCTTTCTTAAATACAGTGACATCCATACCTGGTGATTTTAAAATTTGTTTCTAGGATTCATTGTGGAATTCTCTATTTTTGAACCATCTCTCTCCAGTTCTGAGAAACCCTGTAGCCTCTGCAATGAAAACTTCAGTGACAGTAAATTTGACATCTCCCACTTCAACTTCAGTTCCTTGAAATGATCTTGCAAATGTTTTAGTGACTTCCTTGTGGAAGCCATTAAATTTCTCCAAAAAATGAAGCCATCCTATTTGTTATAACATTTATTTGCATTGAGGGTAGCCTTCTAAATATTTCGAACCCACTGGTTTAGTTCTTACAATGAAACCCATGATTGCTTCTTCAATGTTCAAATTAACACTCTTCTACCCACAAAAACAATGACTTTCACCTTCTAATTGAAATGGCTTCAAGTTCTTAATGAAAATGGCTTCAAACTTCGGAATGACATACCTCTGGTTGACAATGACAAATTTCTTCAAACTTCGAACTGATATACCCCTGGTTGATAATGAAAACCGCTTCAAAACATCGGGCTGATATGCCTCTGTTGACAATCGAACTTTGGACTGATATGCCTCCGTTTGACAGTGATAAATGGCTTCAAATTTCCCACACTACTATACCTTTGTTTCCCGGTGGAAAATAGCTTCAAATTCCCATACTGCTATATCTCTGTCTCTTGGTAACAAATGGCTTCAAATTCTTCAATGCTACACCTCTGTCTCCCGGTGACAAATGACTTCAAATTCTTCTCTGCTAGACCTCTGTGTTTATAGTGATAATGCTCATTCTCTGCCCACAGTGATACTTTGTCTGCCCACGGAATCAAATGGCTTCAAATTCTCACGCTGCTATACCTCTGAATTTACCCTTTTGCTCTGCTCTGCGTTTACAATGATAATGCTCAATGCTATTCAAACTGATATCCTTTTGCTCTCCTCTCGGTGATAAGAATATCTCTGTCTACGGAATGAAATGCCGGCTACAGAATAGAGTGATGGCAATGGTCACGGAATGAAGTAGTGGAGTGAGGTGGAGGGAATGAATTAATGATGGAAGAGACAGCGGAGATTTTTACGACGGCAAAGAGAATCATCATTGAATGATTTGGTTAAGATCCGTGAAGAATTAAAATACCTCGACCATTTTAACCGCTTAAATGATGTCGGATATGGAATTTGAATTGAGAGATTTTAATCCAAAGTCTGTGGAGGGTTTATTGGTCTTGATCAATAAAAATAATTAAAACAACCTTTTCGAACAATCCATAACTAAAACTATGCTAAACTTTAATGAAATTCCATTATAGTTTAAACTTGTTACCTCTGCCTTTCATTTGATTTTTGTAGTCTTTGTCTTCTTTGTTCACCTTTGGAAGAGTCTTCATAATTTTCTTGATGCTTTTGATTCATAGATACACTGGGTCATTTTGTTGCAATTCTAATGTCCGCTGATTGATGCCTTCAGGGTTTGTAGCTGCGGAAAGACTGTCTGGCTGCAGAAAGGCTGATCAGCTGCAGAATGTCTGTTGAGCTGCAGAATGTTCCTGTAGAGCATTTTAATCACGGAATGGAGTGTTTTTGGAATATAGGTGGAATGTTATATGGTATGAATGAAGATGGATGATGAGTTATGATATGTATGAAGTGAATGATGAAATGGAATGGATTCAGTTTATGAAATGGAGTGAAAGGACATAAGAACTGTACTGCAATTCATGACATGTTTTATTCACTTACAGCAAGACATCAATTTTTGTATTTTGACATGAAAATGAGATGGATGGAGGATGGAATGAGATGAATGATATGTGGAATGGAGTGAAATATGAATGATGGAATGAAATGGAGTATGGATGAATAAGTGAATGGAGTGAAATGAAATGAGATGGATCATAAGCACTATGGATCTGAACTTATGATTTTTGTAACAGCTGCTTGTAAAAACAAAAATGGGAAAAGTTAGAGTGTCAGAGAGACTCTAATTTTCACCCTATATTTTCTGTATAAACATGCCAATCAATGATTGGTTTTCATGTTTATACCTTTATTTTTATTTTTTTAATTTTTTTAATTTTTTAATTTTTTTAAAGAGAAATGCTTCAGAAAATTTAATCAAGTTGATGAAGAAGAGAGACTCTTCTTCATTAACTTCACATCATTGCTTTCTTGGAACTTCTTGACAAACTCTTCTCTTGAGAGTGGCTTGTGGTATAGCTTCAGTCTATGACCATTCACAAGAAAAGTGACCTCTTCTTCATCTATAGTTCTAATTTTTACTGCCCCATTATCAAAAATTCGTACAATTTCATATGGCCCAAGCCAATGTGTTTGAAATTTCCCTTGAAAATCCTTGAATTTTGAATCAAACAAGAGAGCCCAGTCACCCTCTTTGAATTTCTTCTCTTTGATGTACTTGTCGTGCCATCTAGCCCTTTGCTGTTGGACTAGACTTGTTTTCTGAACTGCATCTTGTCTGATCTCATCCAATTCATTAATTTGCTCCAGTCTATGCTTTTGTGCCTCCGTTAAATCAAGTCCTAGCTGAACTGCCATTTTGAAGGTTTGAATTTGAAACTCTATGGGAAACAAAACTTGCTTTCCATAAACAAGCTCATAAGGAGTATGGCCTGTTGTGTTTCTCCATGTAGTTCTATAGGCCCACAAGGCTTCAGGAAGCCTATCTACCCAATCTCTTCTATGTAAATGAACAGTCTTTGTTATGATTCCTTCAATGACTTTATTAGTAGATTTCACTTGACCATTTGCTTGTGGATGATAAGGATTAGTTTTTCTATGTCTGATTTTGTACTTCTCCATCATTTGCTCCACTAGCCTTGATGTAAATTGAGCTCCTTGATTTGTAACAATTTCCCTTGGGACACCAAAACGAGTAAAAATATCCTCAAAAATAAAATTAACTACAGATGATTCATTAGCAACAAGTAATGGTTTAGCTTCTACCCATTTAGTAACATAATCAATGTAAACTAATATATATTTCTTTTGTCTTGATGGAGGACTAATAAGTCCTATAAAATCCAAAGCCTATTTTTCAAAAGGTTCAATGTGTACCTGAGGTTGTAATGGCATCTCACTTGAAGGAGAAGGTTTCCCTACCCTTTGGCAACTGTCACACCTTTTGACATACTCCTTAGCATCTTTAAACAAGGATGGCCAATAATATCCTAGATTAAGGATGTTATAGGCTGTCCTCTTATCTGCAAAGTGTCCGCCACAAGGTTCGTCATGACATGCCTTGAGAATCTCAGGCATCTCATCTTCACGAACACACCTTCTAATGATCAAATCTAGACCTATCTTGTACCACTCATTAGCGACCCATGAATAATTTTCACTATCATTAATGATTTTTCTTTTATCCCTTGCATTCATAATTGAAGGAAATTTTTCTGAAACTAAATAATTAGCAATATCGGCAAACCATGGAGTTTGAGTAGAGATTGAAAAAAGATATTCATCAGGAAATTGATCTTCAACCGGAGTGTCATCTTTGATATTTTGGAGTCTAGATAGGAAATCAGCCACTGTGTTTTGTTTTCCAGGCCCATCTAGAATAGTAATGTTGAATTATTGTAAGAGTAACAACCATATTATAACTCTGCCATTAGTGATTGATTTTTTCATTAAATATCTAATTGCAGAATGATCAGTGTGAACAAAAGTTTCATAGCCTATTATATAGTGTCTAAATTTGTTTATGGCATGAACAACAACTAAAAACTCTTTTTCAGTTACAGTATAGTTTAACTCTGCAGGAGTCAAATTTTTACTGGTATAGTAGATGGCATAGGGAATCAAATCTTTCTGTCCCAATACTGCTCCTAGAGCTATATCAGAAGCATCTGTCGAGATATGAAAAGGTAATTTCCAGTTAGGTCCCCTTAATATAGGTGCTTTAGAAATTTTGGTTTTCAGGGTTTCAAAAGCTAACTGGCAATCAGAAGTCCACTTAAATTCACAATCTTTGGTGAGTAATTTGAAAAGAGGAGATGCTATTTTGGTGAAGTTTTCTATAAATCTCCGATAGTACCCCGTAAATCCTAGAAAACTTCTTACATCTCTTTGAAAACTTGGAATGGATAGGTTAGAAATAACTTCAACTTTCGCTTCATCAACTCTAATCCCATCCCCTGAAATGTGGTGCCCTAAAACAATACCTTCAGTAAACATCATAAAACATTTTTCATGACTAAGTGAAAGGTTTGCTTCTTGACATCTTTTTAAGACTTTTTCCAATTTTTCTAAAGCCTCTTCAAATGTGTCCCCATAAACCGTGAAATCATCCATGTACACCTCTACACAGTCATGTATTAGATCCGAAAAAATTCCTAATACTGCCCTTTGGAATGTTGCAGGTGCATTGCATAATCCAAATGGGAATACTCGGTAAGCATAGGTACCCCAAGGACAGGTGAATGTGGTTTTGTCTTGGTCTTCAAGTGCTACTTGGATTTGATTGTAACCACTAAACCCATCTAGGAATGAAAAGTACTTTTTTCCAGCTAATGTATCTAATACTTGATCTATGAAAGGTAAAGGAAAATGGTCTTTAAGAGTAGCTTTATTCAATTCTCGCTGGTCAACACACACCCTCCATTTTCCATTTTTCTTTGGCACAATTACCAAAGGAGAAACCCACTGAATATCTGAAATAGGATAGATGAAATTAACATTTAACAATTTTTGCAATTCTTCCTTAACAATTTCCCTAAGATTTGGATTCATCCGTCTTTGAGGCTGTCTGATTGGTTTGCAATTTGCCTCTATATAGATGTGATGAGTACGAGTCTTGGGACTTATCCCTTTCATGTCAGTGTATTCCCATGCATATGCAGAAGAATGTCTCTGTAATACTTTGACTAACTCTTCTTGTTGAGATTTTTCCAGGTTCTTGTTTATGTTCAAAGTTTTGCCTGGAAAAATTTCACTTGTAGAGCTGCCAAATTTGTCCATAGAATGAAGAGACATCTGCCTAGATGACAAAAACTCAATATTGGATCCCTCTTGAAATGATTCATGTTTGTGTTCTGGAGAGGATTCAAAGTTTTCTAGAGTATTCAGAATTTGATTATCTTCACTAGTTTCTGAAATTGTGAAGAGTGGTTGTAAATCTTCTTCATCCTCTATCCATTGAGTGTCATCTAGATCTGTAATTGTCCTAGCTGGAGGATATAAAGTGAATTTCTTAGTTGAACTACCATCAGAGATATACATATCACCGGACCTACAACTAATAAAAGCATCAGCTGTATCCAACCAAGGTCTTCCTAATATAACAGGATGGCCTCCTAGATTATTCTTAGGAGTTAGGATCATGAAATCCACAGGGTACTCCCAAGAATCTAGGGACACTGGAATGTCTTCTATTACCCCATCTGGTCTGATCACAGATCTATCTGCTAATTGTAATAGTGTGGGTGTAAAGAGAAGATTAGGAAGTTTCAATTTGTCCATGATTTGTCTACTCATGATATTTATTGCTGCTCCTAAGTCAATGAGTGTGTTTTGAATTTCAATTCCATTGATGTGAATTTTGACAACTGGATTTCCTGGGTCAAGATACTTTGGAATAGCAATCTTGCCCATCATAATGTCCGCTATTTGTCCAACCAGTTGAATTTTCTTGGTTTCTCTTATTCTTTTTCTTGTTGTTTTCATACTCAACTCCTTTATTGTTTTGGCTAAAATTGGGATTTCCTTGATGGCTTGCAATAATGAAATTTTAATGCAAACATTTCTCAATTCATCTAAGAAATCATAATTAGGCACCATGGTTTGTTTTTCTACACCTCTATCAATTTGTAATCTTTCCGAAAAGGGAGGTATAGAAGTAGATGTGGATGGTTGCTCTAATACAGGAGTTGGATTTATTGGATCTTTTTGTTTTAGTTTTTCAATGTGTGGGTCTTGAAAGGATGTGTCCTCCTCAAGACTTTTATTCACCCGTAGAGAGTCTTCCTCAGAATTATCTTCTTCTTGTATGATCATAGAAGTTTTACTCTTCTTAAGTATCCTTCCAGACCTAAGTTTAACATCACTAAGGTCTAGAGGAGTAATTAAATAAGTTGGAAACTGTTGACCTTATATCATGTATGTATTCTGAGGATTCTTATTATTGGGGTTTGGTATGGGTTGAGCTGGAAATTGATTGGATTTTTGAGGGAATGGTAATGGAAGTGGTTGATTTTGATGTGGTTGGTTCTGATGATGTTGTTGAGGATTTTGTTGAAAATTTTGTTGAAGATTTTGAGGAAAATTTTGTTGAGGATTTTGAGGATAAAATGTGGATATGGTGGATAGGATGGTGGATACTGATAGTATGGGGAGTATCTTCCATAGGGACTTTGTGTTCCTTGTGCCCAATATTGAGATTGATTTTGAAATTGGGGCCAAGGTTGCTGCCAAGAATTCCAAGGTGGAGGTTGATTATACATTTGATCATGGAATCCTTGTGTTTGAGGTCCCCGCCAAGGTCTTCTAGATACAAAATTGAGAGACTCTGTGGAATCTGTAGGAGTTTCTTCCTGAAAGACAGCTTTGAGACCAGGAAGAGAAGGACAATTCTTGGTTTCATGTTTTTCAGAACAAATAACACAGGTTTCTACAACTTTTACTTGTATATATACTTTCGGGTTGTTTTTTTATTGTATGTGTGATGTACAGTTAATTTGATTTGCTTTTGAAGGCTATAAATTTAAATAATGTTGTCAATTCTCGTAGCATTGATTTAAAGTCACTGCGATGTGTCTGATTGATCTACGATCGGTCTTAAGTAGATTTACTTGCCCTTGCAAGAGCGGGATCTCTTGGACCTTTGACAGTTTTAGATTTCCCTCTGGAAAGGTTGATACATAACTCAGATATTTTAGGTAATGTAAGTTGTGATATATCCCCTTTTCCCATCATGTTAAGGATATCCAACCATTCATCCCTAATTGTTTTCAACAAAAGAGCTTTTAAGGTGTCTTGATCTAGATTTTCCATTTTTTCCCTTTTGATGTTGTAATTAAATCTTTCCAACAAATCTTCTAATTTTTCATCTTCTTTTTGTAACATCTTGAACACTTCTTCCTTATGATTAACCGGCATACAATAATCCAAATATCTCTCTAGAAATGCTTGTTTCATATCTTCCCATGTTCTAATAGAACTACTGATTAGACTCATAAACCACTTCAATGCTGCTCCCTTCAAATTTGAAGGAAATAATTTCAGTTTTTGAGCATCTTGTAAGTAGTCATAAGTCCTACACAACACTTCAAATTCGAATAAGAAAGTTTCAGGATCTTCAGTTTTAAGTCCATAGAAGTTTGGAAGGACAGAGGGTGAAATGTTTTTCATGGTTGTATTGGTTTCTTCATCAAGTATAGGGAACCCAAAATAGCTTCCTATTCTACCTCTTCCTCCATTTGCACCTCTACCTCCTTCTCCTCTACCTCCAAATAGTGTGTTTTCTCCATTAAAAACTCCTCCTCCTCCTTCTTCTGCCATAGTTGACTCTCTTGTAGAAGTGGAAAGGTTTGTATCCCTACTAGGAATATTTAGATCTTCTTCTATGGCAGGTTCAGTGGATGAAGTGGAAGGTTTCTCTAATTGAATAGTTTACCTTAGATCTTCTAGAAGTCCAGGATCAAGGGAGGATGGAATATGGGTATGAGTTGAAGGTATACTAGCTCTGTATCTAGATGAAACAAGTGGTGTTCTAGAAATCAAACTTCTGCCTTTGCTGCTTATAAATCTTCCCCTTGAATCTCTCTCTCTACGCATAAAATTGTTTTTGGATGCTAAGAAACAAAGGTTACCTAGTTTTCACTTCCCCTGCAATGGCGCCAAAATGTTTGGTCTCAATCTAGTCTCCTAAACTAAGCTCATTTAATTGTCAACCAGGGTTGGTAAACTGCTGAAGTGAAGTGTACTGTATGTACCTAGGTGCTTGTTTCCTAATGTGTTGTGTGTAGTGTTTTGCAATGTTTTTGGTCTTTTGGTGGTTTTATGTTCACAAGGAAAATGCCTATAAAGCTAAGGGAAATGAGCTGATGATTAAAAACAGAGTGGATCCTAATTGATGGATGAAAAATGACAAATGCAATTGGAATACTAAAAATAGAATCAAATCTAAACTATGACCAATCATAAACAAAGCTTGATATTGACTCTTAAGAAAATGATTCAAAACACAAACTAAACTTGTCAAATTCTTTCATCAAAGGCATTTGAGAGAGAGCTTGAAACAAGGTCAACTAAGCATGCAAATCTTCCTTACTAAACAGTTTAAACAACTAACTTATAATGATGCAACATCTTGTCCTTGATTAGAGATTTGTTGAAGTATGTTTGGAGTAAAACATTGATATCATCATAATATTTTCTATTCTAAAGCTAATTCCTAACTCTATTATGCAATTTAATTGAATGTTACAAAACCTTTACTCAAGAGTTATTGATTTATTTTCAAAATATTCTTTTGAGGGAGAGCTCTGTTTATGAAATGATGAGGAAATTGCAGAAGTACTTCAGGCCTTAAAGTGATATGGTCTTCTGTTCATGTAGTGATGAGTCAATTATGAATTTTAGAACAAGAAGAGGTTTGTGAATAATGAAGGCTGTTTTGTTAATCTTAACAACTGAAGTAATCTAGTATGCAGTGAATAACAATTGAATGTGGAGTGCAAATGCAATGAGTTGAACTACAACCAAACCTAAGATGTCACTAGCCTAAAACAGTGTTAAACTACAAGTCATTATCAAACCCAAAATAAAATAACCGAATCATGAACTAAGTGCAATGAAACTCCGGAGTATCCTAACTATACTATCATGCATTATTCTATGAAATTACACAATCTCTTTGTCCATCATTGTTGATATTTTGGAAGAGTTCCTTCTTTTGGAAGAGTTAGAACAATTCTGACTGTGTAATTGAGTGCAAATGCAAATGTAAAGGCTGAAAGCAATGAAAAACTAAGATATCATATCCTTATCCTACTCGCCATTATGATGTTTTGGGCAAGCGTTTAAGAGCAAGAATAGAGATGATACTTAGTGCAAACACACAACTAAATCATTCATTATCATGGTCATGTCTTGAACTTCTTAAGAATTTCTTGGAAGAGTTTCTTCTTGTGGAAGAGTGATTAGAACAAGTGTAACTGTGATAGTGAACAACAAAAATTACAACTAAATCCTACAGTACTATAGTCATTTTCCATTCATCATTATAATCTTTTGGAAGAATATCTTCTTGTGGAAGAGTTAGAATGAATATAACTACAGTAGCTAATTAAAAACAACTATGAATTCAACTCCTAATCCTACAATACTATAGTCATTTCCCATTCATCATTATAGTCTTTTGGAAGAGATTCTTCTTGTGGAAGAGTTAGAATGAGTATAACTACAGTAGCTAATTAAAACAACTATTAATTCAAATTCAAAACGTAAAGGCAGCTAGAAGACTTATCTAATTTACGCAAAATAAATCCGTGCAAGAGGCAGGGGCCCTCTACCACCTGACGGAATTCAACTCCAAATTAAATCAATGCCTTCACAACAACACTATCTGCTTCATTAAAGATGAAATAACTTGAACATAACACTCTGCGTCTTCAGAAATGTAGCACAGAGTCTAAACAAAATCTAGCATAAAATCTAACATCAAATCTAACATAGCTCTCGGTTTCCCAAGTGTTTATAAAGCAAATGCACATAACAAGACTTGCAACAATTTAGGAACACTGTCTTTCCTTATCGGAATCACATTAGGACTCTTGAAGTGGCTACGTGAAGAGGAAAAAGACATCTGGACTGAGACAGTCCTAATAGAAGTCTGCTTTCCTAAATGTGTTCCCACGTTCCAAAACTGTACCCAGAATTCGTTTCTTCCTCCATGATGAGCAACGAACCATGTAGACATGACGTGGATTATGCCCATATGCGGTTTTTCTTGAGAGGCCACCTGGAACATACCCAAATGTGAAAACAGCTGCAGAATCGCCGGTTAGCTACGGAATGTCTGCATTCTGCAGCTAGTTCCGGTCAAAATTATTTACAATGGAAAAAATCACAAAACTTAGCAAGTCAGTCATGTAAATCATTCTAGAAGTAATTTTAACTATATTCATTGATCAGTTGGGTCTAGGATAGCAATGGACAAAGGAAAATGAGGTAAAATGGAATGAAAGAAAGCACAATTTTGAGGCTCAACAGAAGGTACAGAACCACATGAAAGCCTCATCCTTCTTCTTCAAGAAGTATATCTAGGTTTTGCGAGAGAAGTCCCAGTGAATGTCATGTAGTAGGAACATCCTCCCAGGGATTTCATGGGCAACATACCAGATAGATCAGAATGGACTAGTTGCAAAATATCAGATGTCTTTGTGACACTAGAGGGGAAAGGTCCCCTTGAATGCTTTCCTTCAGCACAGCCCTTACATACACCTTCATGATTATTTCCAAAGTCAGGCATCCCTGTCACCACCTTCCTTGCTTCAGGAAGGGCCTTGTAATGAAGGTATTCAAACCTTCGGTGCCATAGTTCGGTTTGTCGGATAGTATCACAAGTCATTGCTCCCAGCGGACTTCCTCCAACCTGGTAGAGTGTACCAACTCTAAAACCAATCGAGATAGATTCCTTGAAGCTCTTCTTCCACATGAGCACCTTTCCATCAGAGAATGTTACATTGAACCCTTTGTCTTCCATGGCTGATACAGACACAAGGCTCTTTTTCAATTTTGGTACATAGAGTACATCTTGCAAACATAGGACTTGTCCTTGAGACAAGTGGAGGGTCACAATCCCTGTCCCTTTCACGGGATACGTGGCATTATCTCCAAGGATAATTTCTAGATTTTTATCCCTCTCAACCATGTTAGAGGGTTCTTCCTTGAAACCAGTGATGTGTCTCGAGGCACCACTATCTATCAACCAGACATCCATAGTGTCGGGCGAAGATGTAGCAGAGAGAGCAGATACAAGAATATACTCATTTCTTTTATCAACAGCATTAGACTCCTCATACCTGGAGTTTCTAGACCTTTTAGAAGGTTGATTGTTTCCACCAGAGGGAGCCTTCCTTTTTCCTTTAGATCTGTCGTTTCTTTGATTCCCATTCCTCCGATTGTTGTTGTTATCATCACTATCGGGAGAATCCTTCTTGAAGGGACATTCTCTAGCATAGTGACCAGGCCTATGGCAAGTGAAACACTTACCCTTCTTTTCTTGAGTCCTTGTTCTTCCTTTGTCCTTAGGACCACCAGAGTTCTTCTTTCGAGAATGAGCACCATAAGCAGCATTTCTGTCATTATCGAATTCCTTCATTCTTGTTTCTTCTTGCATACATCTAGATAGAAGCTCGTCAAAGTTAGGAATGGTATTATTATTGAGAATGGTAGTGGTGAATACTTTCCATTCATATGGGAGTCCTCTAAATGCGGTGAGAACCATCTCACGATCAGCTATTGTCTCCCTAATAGCCAGCAGACTGTTCCTTGTTTCGGTCAATTTTAGAAAGTAAGTTTGAACAGACTCATCCTGACCCTTCTTCATATTCTTCAATTTATTCTTGAGGAATAGCACTTGGTTCACATTGTTTACTTTGAACATCAGGATCAATTTGTCATACATCTCCTTGGATGTGCCTAGCTCAGATATATAGGCAACCAGACTCTTATGTATGGATTCCTTGATCATCAGCTTTGCTTTGATCTCCCCCTTCTTATACTTGTTTTTAGCAGCAGCGGTGGCATTGGATGGAGGTTCTTGAATCTTACCCAGTACATGATCCAAGAGATCATGGTCTTCCAATTTGAGATCTAATATCATCTTCCAGGCATGGAAGTCATCCCTTCCAGTCAGCTTGTCATTCTCCTTGAATTCAAAACTTGTGGAACCCATTTCCTCTGATGGTGATTGCTAAAGATAGGGCTTGTCTTCACCTCAGCTCCGATACCATGTAAATTTTTGTAGATGTTCTATGCTTGAAGCAACTTTACTTTTCTTACAGCAATCACACAAATAGTTAAGTAAAATGCTGATAGAACATATAAGTGGGTCTTATAGAAGACAAACCAGAAACAGAAAAAAAATGTGATGGTGCGTTACGGAGGTCAACAGGATGCTTCAATACGACAATTCTCCTTGATCGGCAACCCGGAGTATGACCGACAATCCTCAATCATCTCTTAGTCAACCCAAAGTCAACTCGAAAGGCCAGCGAACAACAAGCTAAAAGTCAGCAACAACGAGTTTGGGTCAACCTTTTGACCTGGAATTCCTGACCTTAATCTTTGTACACCCTCTCCAAAATCGAACTCTCCAACAAGTTCATGCTTTTCAGGACCATGCGTTGGATTGGGTCAATGCTGGTCAAACTTTTGACAAACCTAAGTTTGTAGAAATTTGTGCCCTTGACGTCTGATTGCGTCTTCTTCTCCACCACGTACTGTGGAATTCTGAACTTATCCTCCAGGAGCTAGTACTAAATGAGATGAAGAAGATATGTTTTTTGATTGTTGTAAGGAAATGATCTCCAAGCTTTTTCAACCATTATATCCATCATTGAGGTGTGTGACACATCTGCTGAGGGTGTAAAACCTTAAGGCCGACCTGCACTTAAATTTATTATAAATAATAAATTCAAAATAAATGTTCCGCTCATTGGATTAAGATATATTTTATATGGATTTTACACCTCTCCGAAAGAGGAATCCAACAAAAATATTAGCCACTTAATCTGAGCATCACAACATGGAGTTTGGACCTATTTGTCCAAATTTAACAAGGGTTCCTCATTGTAGTTCATTGTTGATAGTAGAAGCCAAAAGAACCTTAATTCAGTAGAGCTCATGAAGCAGTTGGAACTTCCAACCACAACACACCAACAGTTGTACACCATCAGGTGCCTTCACCAAGAATGATATTTTTGGGTCAGCCAGTAGTTTTGCCTTCCCTACAACATCAAACCCTCCACAGATGAGGTATTATGTCATATTTCTCCACTTGATTTTTGTGATGTATTATTAGGCCTACCACACTTGTGGAAGTGACATGATTTGTATAATTCTAGGTCTGACGTTGTTATTGTTGCGTTGAGAAATAAGTTGTACATGATACTGAAGGTAGCATTTCGTACTGCCATCTCTTTGATCAGTGTAAAACAATGTAGTAAGCTCATTTTGAAAACTAGGAAATTTTTTTCCTCATGATCCTCCCTGAGGGAAAAATGAATACCCTGGCCACGAACTCTAGAAAGAGCTCCTCCACATGGAAAAAATAGATAGACAAGGTCATGGAGAAGTACGGGGACATATTCACCACATCGTCAAAGGTAAATCTGCATTGTGAGGTCAAGCACTCGATCGATCTGAACCCAAGAATGCCACTACCCAATGGACCGATCTATTAGTGCTTTGTTCTAGAGAATGGTTAAATAAAGAGGCAGATTCAGGAGCTTTTTCAGAAAGGTTACATCCCACTGAGTTCGTCACCTTGTGGGAGCCCAATCGTCTTGGTGCAAAAGAAGGACGCGACTTGGAGACTCTTTGTTGACTATCAGGTGCTGAACAATATCCCTATCTAGAATAGGTATCTGATCTCGCAGATTGATGACCTTATGGAACAAATAAAGGGCCCCAAATATTTCTTCAATATTGATTTGAAGTCTGGGTATCACCAAGTATGTATCAAACCCTCTGATGTGTGGAAGATTTCCTTCAAATCTTAGGAGGGTCTTTTTGAGTGGTTGGTCATGACTTTCGGGTTGACGAATGCCCCCGAAACCTTCATGATGCTAATGGATGACATATTGCGACCATTTACCAACTCCTTCATGGTGATGTGTTTCAATGAAAACTTTATCTTTAGCAAGAGCTACGAAGAGCACCTCCACTACATTTGACAGGTCTTCCAAGCACTGTGGCCACACAATTTCTGTGTCAATTTGGAGAAATGAAATTTTTTCATGACCCATGTTTAATATCTGGGATACATCATTGATGAGAGAGGGATGGATGTGGACCTAGCCAAGATCAGATCATTCGGTATTGGCCAACCCCAACCTCTTAAATAGAGCTTCACATCTTTCTGGTTCTTTCCACTTTATACTGTAGGTTGATGTTGGGGTTATATCATATGACTTGGCCTTAATTAGGGGAATTTTGAGGTCTAAAATGGTCCTCCTAAGGAAATTATAAAATAATAGTGGAAATAATAAAATAATATTTGATTACATCATCAAATTTTAGAGGGAAAAAAGAAAAACTATTTTTTCAACTTGTATTTTCAACTTATCTCCCTATAGGTTTACTCAAATTTCAAGTGAAAAACCTTGTTGGATGCGGAATTTGATTTTTCATCCAGGGATACCCATGTCACATACTTTTGATGGAAACTGCTATATGAAAAATGAAAATATTTGAAAAACATGATTGTAAACATGTTTTTTCATGTATTTCTCATTTTTCATGTATTAGGGTTCATCAAAAGTATGCAACATGGATACTCCTTGGATGAGGAAATAAATTTTGCATCCAAAAAGTACTCCAGCTCAAAATGTGAGTAAAAAAATAGAGAGATAAGTTGAAAAAACGAGTTCAAAAAGTATTATTATTATTTTATTATTTTTACGTTGTAAAGCGTACCTATTTGAAAACAAATTTCCTAAATTGCTATGTGTATCATTGATGCACCCTTGATTTTAGACGATTCAAATAATCTCTACCTTACAATTAAAAACTGTTATTTTTAATCAGTTGCACAGGAAAATATATATTAACAAACCTAAGATTCCATGAGGATTTCTACCAAGATCATAACTCCGTGAGGGTTTCTACTCTCTGGTGGCTGCGACTCACTTTATGCAAGTCGGTCATGACCATGGCCTTAACCCTTCCTTTTGTAGGCTGGCTGAAAACTGTTGAGATAGGAGTCCTTGTTGGTGACAGCCAAGCTCATCCACATTTCTAGGTTTCTCATCTGAGCCTTGAACGTGTTCGATCTGAAGTGCTTGAGCTCTGCCAGAGATTGATGAATCTGGGTTGGCATCAATGTAGGTCGTGGTGTCGTCGAAATCCTCAATACAATCTTTGAGGGATTCTTATTAATGCCCTGTTTCTTTGATTTTTTTTCTCTGTTTGTGGGTCATGGTTTGTTATTTATAATAATGAGGGTTTATATGACTATGTTTCAGAATTAAGGGTAAGTTACTCATTCATGTCTTTTGCTAGATATTGTGTTTACGCACTAATCTACACTCTGGTCTACTGCAATTGTCTATTGCAACGTTCACAGAAATAACAAGAAGACCACCAAGTTCACACTTCTCAAATATATAGGAGGAATAGCTTCTACCCTCTCCATCATTTCTTTTATTCCCAAAGCATAGAAGATTTGAAGTAGAGGCAAAGGGAGCTCTTAAGCAGCAGCCATCAAATATTAGATCATGTTAGCCATATTGTTTCTATAGAGTTCTTCTTTTAATTTATTTTCCCATGTTTCTGGGTTGGGGCTTCTTATTTATGCCTTGATTCTTTTGATTTTTTTTCCCTATTTGTGAGTTTTTGTTTGTTAATAATGGGGATTTATATGATTATGGTTCAGAATTAAGGGTAAGTTATTCATTCATGACGGTGCTCAAGGGGTGTGGGTGGGAGAGCTCAACAATGCCCATAGACTACTCCATGGTATTTGCCACCTCGTATCCACTATAACTACAGTAGAAAGGATACACTCCTGATCTTAGTGAACGATTGTCACTATATTTTCCCCTGTATTTGTCTGTAAATTCGAACACCTATTGAAAACATTATCAAAAGTGAAGTGACTGTCAATATGTGGCTAAAAAATAGACAGGAAAAACACCTGATTTTATAAGCGTACTAGGTCTTTTGAAGATTTTTTTTGGGAAATTTTCTGGTTGAATTTTTCCAATATTTGTTAGATTCACAAGATTCAGTTGTAAGCTATTTTTAATTTGAGTGTTCAAGGGTTTTTCCAATCCATGTATCCAGTGAAAAATGGAGTTAAAAAAAGAAAAAATTTGACCCAAAAACATTTAGCCAAAAACTTAAAACATGTAATAAATTTCATGTTTTTTGAAAGGAACAAACACCCTCAGGTTTGAAAATCGGTCTTACCCACACTGCAGTTTGGAGGAGATGTTGAGAATACTAGGGGTCTGATTTTTTAAACACAATGGAGGTAGCAGCCAATGCTGCAGCTGTATCAACAGCAACATCTGATCCAGGATTTTGTCTATTAATATTTTAAATAGTTCTAGGAGTGTCCATGTCTTTTGGTCTCTCCCAGAAATGGTGAGATGAATTAGGATCATCCACGTGTAATGTACCACATTACATACCTGAGTGAAGGGCTTCTTATTTATGCCCTGTTTCTTTTGATTTTTTTGCCCTATTTGTGGGCCATGGTTTGTTATTGATATTCATCTATATTGTACTATTATGATTTTTTCTTTCTGAAAAAATAATGTTTCTAGTGTTCTTAGTGTTTCCAGACCTATGTAATGGACAAAAAAATGTAGGGAAATTTCTAAAAAAAAACCAGTACAGGAATGCTTTCAGACAAAATACTGTTCCTAGTGTTTCCAAACCTATGTAATGGAAAAAAACTTGAGAGAAATTTCTCAAAAAATCCTAGTTCAGAAATGCTTTCTAACATAATATTGTTCGTAGTGTTTCCAGACCTTTTGGTAATGGAAAGAGAACCTCTCCTTATATATATATATATAATTAATTTGAAAATAGGGGCAAATGCAGATAAGTTACACAGTATTTTTTGAAAAAATTATACCATTGCAAATCTAATTTTATTTCATAACAGTGTAGAAATGAAGAAAATATAGACAACTAACTGAAGTCTACTACAATTTTACTTGGCATGTGTCAAAAGTTACAGTTGAATGGAGCATTACCTCATATCCACTATAGCTACAGTAGAAAGGACACACTCATGATCTTAGTGAAGGATTGTCACTATATTTTCCCATATTTGTCTACAAAGTCGAAACCCTGTTGAAAACATTATCAGAAGGGAAGTGACTGTCAAAATGTGGCTAAAAAATGGACAGGAAAAACACCTGATTTCATAAGTTTACTAGATCTTTTGAAGATTTTTTTTAGGAAATTTTCTGGTCCAAAATTTGTTAGATTTACAAGATTGAGTTGTAAACTATTTGTAATTTGAGTGTTCAAGGGTTTTTCCAATGAAAAAATGGATTTAAAAAAAAAAAAAATCACCCAAAAACATTTAGCCAAATTCCATCCAAAAGCTTAAAACTTGTAATAAATTTCTTGTTTTTTGAAAGGAACAAACACCCCCAGTTTTGAAAATTGGTCTTACCCACACTGCAGTTTGGAGAAGATGCTAAGAATACCAGCGCTCTGATTTTTTAAACACAATAGAGGCAGCAGCCAATGCTGCAGCTGTTTTAGCAACAACATCTGAGCCAGGATTTTCTCTGTTAATCTAGTAAATTTTTCTGGGAGTGTCCATGTCTTTTGGTCTCTCCTAGAAATGGTGATTTGAATTGGGATCACCCACTTGTAATGTACCACATTGTATACCTGAGTAAATAATGCATCATAGTAGAAACAATTTCAAGTCACACAGAATAGTAAACCAGCACACACCAAAATTCTATGAAACTAGGCAAATATGTGAAGAATTCTATGAAACTAGGCAAATATGTGAAGATATAAATATGCAAGACCTGCACATAAATAGTGTCTCGATAAACAACTGTTTTGAGGATATAGTCTATAGCCCAACGAATTGCACTTGGGTTCATCCTTATGAGTAAATCACCAGTGATGAAAATAAGTTCAATGTAGTTGGTTGCGTAGATCTAATATGAAAAAAGATAAAATTTAAAATATTTTGTATAGAAATGAGAAAGGTGAAATTTAATTGTTATATGTTTTTTGTTTTTTTGGAATTGAATCTTAACATTATGTATAGAAACTAGAAAGTTGAACTTTGCAATTTTTTATTTTTTAATTTGAAATATATATCTAAATATATAGACAGATTCAAAACTCTAAAATTTCAAAGCACAGTTGCTTAAAAAAATGAGAGATAAACACATTTTGTAAAGAAATGGGAAAAATAAACAAAGTTTGTAAAGAAATAAGAAAGATATAGGAAAAGTAAAGTAAATTTTTTTGGGAATTTAAGGATACAATTTTCTTTTGGCAAGATTTTTTTTTAAATGCATATTTAAATATATAGACAAATTCAGAACTCTAAAAATTCCAAAAATATGCTTTTGTTTTTTAAGTATTTGAAAATACAATTATTTAAAATATATTTTTTATCTTTTGTTATTTGAAATACATATTTATCTTTGGTTATTTTAAATACATATTTATCTTTCGTTATCTAAAATGCATATTTAAATAGATAGATGAATCCAAAACAAAATGTCATTAATGTTACTACAATCAGTCACTTCGGTGGAGGAGTTTCAGAATACAAGAATAGTATATAAATAAACATTAGTGTGTATCTATCTATTGGCATATGTAGGTTTATATTGGTATATGTATATATTTATATTTGGTCAAGGGAAATATTGGTAATTTAAAAGAAACCGCAGTACAGAAATGCTTTCTGACAAAATATTGTCCCTAGTGTTTCCAGACCTATGTAATGGAAAAAAAAACTTCAGACTCAGGTTTGAAAATTGGTCTTATCCACAATTGTTTTGAGGATATAGTTTGTAGCCCAACGAATTGCACTAAGGGAATTTCATAGTTCTTCATACATGAGCTTTCAAAATTCTAACACACTCCATGATAGAATCGTGGTTGTATAAGCCATTGGAAATCCATATTTGACATTGTCCCCTGCATCATAGTACCCTCCTACTAGGTCCACCTGCATCCAATACACAAATTTTAAACTAACAAGCAAGGTGCTTGGAGTGTATTGCTTCAGGCTTAGCTGCCATATATTTTTCAATGCACATTCTCTATCTTGGCTTCATCCTCAAGACTGAGTAAATCATTGGTGATAATGAAAAAGTTAAGTGTAGTTGGTTTAGCAGATCTAATATGAAGAAATATAAATATGCACATTCTCAATCTTTGGTTCATCCTTATGAGTAAATCATCAGTGATGAAAATAAGTTCAATGTAGTTGGTTGCATGACAAAGATAAAATTTAAAATATTTTGTATAGAAATGAGAAAGGTGAAATTTAATTGTTATATGTTTTTGTTTTTTGGGAATTTAATCGTAACATTATGCATAGAAACTAGAAAGGTGAATTTTGCAATTTTTTATTTTTTAATTTGAAATATATATCTAAATATATAGTCAAATTCAAAACTCTAAAATTTCAAAAAAAAGTTGGTAAAGAAATGAGAGATAAACCAATTTTGTAAGGAAATGAGAAAAATAAACAAAGTTTGTAAAGAACTAAGAAAGATAATAGGAAAGGTAAAGTAATTTTTTTTGGGAATTCAAGGACACAATTTCCTTTTTGAGAGATCTGTTTTTTAAAATTCATATTTAAATATATAGACAGATTTGGAACTCTAAAAATTCCAAAAATATGCCTTTTTTTTAAGAATTTGAAAATTTAAGTATATTTTGATCTTTTGTTATTTTAAATTCATATTTAAATATATAGATGAATCCAAAACAAATTCCAAAACAAAATGCCATTAATGTCATTACAGTGAGTCACTTCGGTGGAGGAGTTTTAGAATCCAAGAATAACATATAAATAAAAAGTCCAAAACAAATTCCACAAGAATTTTAAAACAAAATGTCATTACAGTCACTTAGGTGGTGGAGTTATAGAATAAAGAAATGAGAGATAAACCAAGTTTGTAAAGAAATTAGAAAAATAAACAAAGTTTGTAAAGAAATAAGAAAGATAATAGGAAAGGTAAAGTAAATTTTTTTGGGAATTCAAGGATACAATTTCCTTTTTGCAAGATTTGTTTTCTAAAATGCATATTTAAATATATAGACAGATTCAGAACTCTAAAAGTTCCAAAAATATGCTTTTGATTTTTAAGAATTTGAAAATTTAAGTATATTTTTTATCTTTTTTTATTTGAAATGCATGTTTAAATAGATAAATGAATCCAAAATAAATTCCAAAACAAAATGTTATTAATGTCATTACAATCAGTCACTCCAGTGGAGGAGTTTCAGAATCCAAGAATAATATATAAATAAACAATCCAAAACAAATTCCACAACAATTTTAAAACAAAATGTCATTACAGTCACTTAGGTGGTGGAGTTACAGAATCCAAGAATTTTCAGAATCCAAGAATAGTATATAAATAAACATTAGTGTGTATCTATCTATTGGCATATGTAATTTTATATTGGTATATGTATATATTTATATTTGGTTGAGGGAAATATTTGTAATTTCGAAGAAGAAAAATGGTACAGAAATGCTTTATGACAAAATATTGTTCTTAGTGTTTCCAAACCTATGCAATGGAAAAAAAACTTCAGACTCAGGTTTGAAAATTGGTCTTATCCACAAATGTTTTGAAGATATAGTTTGTAGCCCAATGAATTGCACTAAGGGCATTTGGCATTTCTTCATAAATGAGCTTTCTAAATTCTAACACACTCCATGATAGCATCGTGACTATATAAGCCATTGGAAATCCATATTTGACATTGTCTCTTGCATCATAGTACCCTCCTACCAGGTCCACCTGCATCCAATACACAAATTTTAAAATAACAAGTAAGGTGCTTGGAGTGTATTGCTTCAGGGTTAGCTGCCATATAGTTTTCAATGCACATTCTCTATCTTGGCTTCATCCTTAGGACTGAGTAAATCATTGGTGATAAAGAAAAAGTCAAGTGTAGTTGGTTTAGCAGATCTAATAGGAAGAAATATAAATATGCACATTCTCAACCTTGGGTTCATCGTTATGAGTAAATCATCAGAGATGAAAATAAGTTCTATGTAGTTGGTTGCGTAGATCTAATATGAAAAAAGATAAAATTTAAAATATTTTGTATAGAAATGAGAAAGGTGAAATTTAATTGTGATATGTTTTTGTTGTTTTGGAGTTTAATCCTAATATTATGTATAGAAACTAGAAATGTGAATTTTGCAAATTTTATTTTTTAATTTGAAATATATATCTAAATATATAGACAAGTTCAAAACTTTAAAATTTCAAAACAAAGTTGGTAAAGAAATGAGAATTAAACAAAGTTTGTAAAGAAATGATAAAAATAAACAAAGTTTGTAAGGAAATAAGAAAGATAATAGGAAAGGTAAAGTAATTTTTTTTGGGAATTCAAGGATACAATTTTATTTTTGCAAGATTTTTTTTTTTTTTAATGCATATTTAAATATATAGACAGATTCAGAACTCTAAAAATTCCAAAAATATGCTTTTTTTTTTAAGAATTTGAAAATACAATTATTTAAAGTATATATTTCATCTTTTGTTATTTGAAATGCATATTTAAATAGATAGATGAATCCAAAACAAATTCCAAAACAAAATTTTATTAATGTCATTATAGTCAGTCACTTCTGTGGAGGAGTTTTAGAATGCAAGAATAGTATATAAATAAACAATCCAAAACAAATTCCTCAACAATTATAAAACAAAATGTCATTACAGTCACTTGGCATATGTAGGTTTATATTGGTATATGTATATATTTATATTAAGTTTAGGGAAATATTGGTATAAATATATTTTATATTCAGTGAAAGGAAATATTGAGTAAATTATAATAAAAATGAGGTGAGAAAAATTTCAAGAAAATTTCATATCAGATATATTTTTTGGGATTAAACTCTGTTAAGTAAGCCATTCATCTATGACCATTTCCATGAGAGGTAGTAGTAACTAACTAATTTCTCATGATTTTTGAATAGTCCACTTAGAACTCATTGAATTGGGGTGATGCTCACACGGGTGAAGTGGGATTGAAACTAGTGAATTAATTCATATAGTATAAATCATAACTTCCGGGGGTTGCATCCGGTAACCAGATCTAACACTTCATTAAAAAGAAAAAATAAATCCAATCATCTAAATTCTCAGTAAAGGCTTGGTCATATCAGAACCTTAAGAACATGATGCATATAGAGAGGATATTATAGAAATCCCTGTTAGTGCCTCAAGGGGGCACAATGGAGGAAATTTAAGGAAAACAACCATAGTCAAGGCATTGAAAAAAAAGGAGAACATGGTAGATGAAAGTGGAAGGGAGGCAATAAAGATTGATCATGGTAGACGGGTCTTCTTAGTCTAACTTTGGTTGAAATTTTACGATTTTTTCCTCTATACTAATATTTCCTATGTTACTGCTTTATAGCATTTCCTTTGAAACATATGGTGCAATTTCTAGTTTAATATTTTTACTTTTTTACTCCAAAAATGTTGAACCATCCCCCATGGTTGACATCATCATCTTGAATCGTGTTAGTTCTTATAAACTTTATTTTTGTTGTAAATTTCTCTTAGGAGGCCCATTTTAGACCTCGAAATTCCCCTAATGTGAGTCAATCCACCATGGGAGGAGAAAATCAAAATTATTTTGGTATGAATATCAAAATAAATTGTTCTAGGCCTAGAAGCATCGCATCTTCTCTACACTAGTGCTCACATTTCCAAAATTCTAGCGATCATTTGAGTTCAAGACATATGTATTGGACTATTCTATTAGGGCAGTTCTTACTGATCAAGGGCATCGAATGGCATATCACAGTCAGACACTTTCATACATAGTTAGGAAGTATCCTACCTATGAAAATTATATGTATTCCATTGTGCAATATTTCCGTCAATGGAAGAATTAAATTTTGGGGAAGGAATTGGTCAGTGACACATATCACTGACCCCTATAGTTCATATAGACACAAGGAAATATTGAGAACGATCACCATCAGAAATGGCCCACATAATTGCAACAGTTCCATCTGAACATCAAGTATAAGAAGGGTAACACTAATAATGTTGCAGACTTCCACAGTCGACCGTTGA
This sequence comes from Pinus albicaulis, assembly GCA_034641835.2. Taxonomy (NCBI): domain Eukaryota; kingdom Viridiplantae; phylum Streptophyta; class Pinopsida; order Pinales; family Pinaceae; genus Pinus; species Pinus albicaulis. The sequence goes on along the minus strand of CM076580.1, from coordinate 1,335,059,436 downwards.
TTTGGTGCTAACCATTTTTCTCGACTCTTGTGGTCACAATAGTTTAGGTTAGCCACATCTCTAAAAAAGTGATCTGGAATTTGGTAGCACATACCAAATGCTCTTGGAAGGTAAGAAAGTTCTAAATTTTCAGCTCCAGGATCCATTGTTATGCCACTTTGGACACCTCTATGTTCCTTCAAGAAAGCGTACAAAGATGATTTGGGAAGCACACTACAGTCGGGTCGTTGGAGATTTCAAGGTAGAGAAAATAGTGGAAGTACAACAAAAGTATTTCTATTAACGAAACCTTCGACAGGATGTGAGGAAGTACATCCGATCCTGCACTTCCTACGCCACCGCCAAAATAACCATCAAGAAGCAAGGCCTATATACTCCATTGCCTACCCCTATTCAACCATGGGAATCCATCTCCATGATTTACATGGTAGGATTACCTTCTACCAAGAATGGCAGCGATTGTGTTTTTGTGGTTGTCCACAAATTCTCTAATATGGCCATTAGAACAACCACTAAGAAGAATGTCACATCATAAGCCATTACTAAACTCTTATTTTATTGAGTTTAGGTACACTTTAGGTTACCACTATCCATTATCGCAGATCAAGACATAATATTCTTCAACATAATTTGGTCAAGTAACTAGTCCATGCTCAACACCAAACTCAATAAGTCCACAACTATCCACCCCCAAACTGATGGGCAAACATGGGTTGTCAATAGAATGATTGCACACATTTTGCACCTATAAAACTCAAATAATCTACACACATGGGATGAAATCCTTCCCAATGTCCCACACAGTTATAATATGGCTCTCCACACCTCAACTAGCGACAACCCCTTTCAGGTGTGTTTGGATTCCATCAACTATGTCCCACTGATGTGACCATAGAATTTATGTTGGGTATGTGTTATATTATTTCCACGACTAGTCATGCACGCGGGGGTCATAAGTGGGTCGCATCCCCCCCTGTTGGGCCGTTAATATGCCATTATTATTATCACTTTTGAACACTTATTCCACCCATTTCTACTATTCTTCATCATGTCATTTATTATAATTTATTATATAAATCCATTTTATGATGATTTATGCTTCTATGAATGAATATTATTTATTCTCCTTTATTTCTAATAAATTGATGATTATGCATGATTTTATCAATGATAGTTTTAATAAATCAGTTGTAACATTATTCACCATTTTTAGCCTCCAATATAATTTCCAGATTGAAGATTTGATCATTAAAAGTGCCAACTCAGAAATTCGCTGGAATAAGAAGTGATGGTTTTGCGGTTGAGATTTCGAGCAAATGAAGCAGAATCTGGAAAATCCGGAACATGGGTTTTATCCAGAACAGACCCAATTAACTTTTTTGAAGAACGGTTTGCCCAAATTCGGCTTTTACTGAGAGAAACGCAGGGTTCTTTGAGCACGATTTTCTGAGATTTGTTGTTGCGGCCGTCCTCCAAATCTCAGCTGCAAAGCCAAATTCGTCTTGCTCTTGTTGAAAGATGGATGGAAATATATCTTCTTGTTTATCAATTGGTTGGAAAAAATCCAATTTTGTAATAGAAATCATGTTGTAGTTATCTCTCTTGTAACTGCTCTCTGATCTCTCTCTATTTAAATGAAAACAGTGATCAGAGATGGGGATGATTTGAGGATGATTGGAGGATGATTTTTGGGGATTCGAATGATGGAATTGAGGATGAATTAGACATTCAGAATTGAGGATGGTAGAGAGAATGGATAATGGATGATAGATTGAGAGACTTCTTGTTGCAATCCACTGTAACTCTGCTTTGATATTTTAATATAAATCTAGTTGCCATTCCATCTTTGATCCTGAAGTAACCCAGCAGCATCTGCTGGCGGCTAAGGGCCCAGCCTCTGGTGGAGTACGCTACTGTTGTATTATATCTTTATGCTTGATGTGTGGTTTGATTTCTTTCTTTTACTCTGTTCAGTAATCTGACGCACTTTCCTGTTTTACATATCACCGCTATTAGATATACTTGATTGGATACTATCGTTATCTACAACAGGAATGCTATGTTATCATTTTAAATTTGTATCGCATTGCTGTTCCTTTTGATAATTGATATAACATTGTTGTTCCTTACAGATTGACATTCGATTACAGATTAACCGTGCTATATGTTCCTAAATCGGTACAACTGTATGATGTATTCTTAAATTGTGACTGTTGTTTATTCGGGATTGTTGTTCCGTTACACTTGCTGTTACTTTATAGTTATGATTCATGCATATTGTATCGAAGCTCGGATTACTGTCCCTTTTAATGATAAGTGTGTTGCGTGCTTGATTTGGATTGTTGTACATTCATATTTAATCTGCTGTTCCATTTCCTGTTATTCGCATTATCTTTGCTTTGGTGCGAGAGACGATCTGTGCCTGTAGTGAACCTTGGCATTTAATTCCTAGCTCCCAGACCCGTGGTCCATGCTCTAATTTCCTTTCCATCAGTTTCCAAAGGGATGGGCTATTGTTGTCGAACCCTTGACTGATACATTGCTTATTTTTCCGAATGAATTATTTAGGCTTCAAGGTATTTTGTTGTTGATTTCCATTAATTAGAGTTTGCTGTTCAGATTCCTTTAATTACAGTTTGCTTTTAAAGAGTTTTCCTAGTTTACTTTCAATGGCAGCTTTAGTTCAATTTCGATTTCCTTTTAATTGCTTTAAAGCAGGACTGTCGACTGTAGAGAACATTGGTTATTGCTTCCTCGTTCCTAGATTGATTGTCTTGTTCCGGTTTGATTTCAATTGCATCAATATCCAGAGGAATGAGTTATTGCTACCGTATCCTCGATTGATGGTTGTTTGAGTGAATGATTTAGTTTAGTTTCTTGCTGTTCCAATTAGATTTTGTTTCCAGCTTTCATTTACTTTTGCATTTTAAGCACTATACTGCAAAACATTACTCTTGAGTAAATAGCCACCTCAGACTGAGTACACTCTTGAAATAAAAAGTTGTCCCTGGGTTGATAATTAATGTGAAGGTAATTAGGAGTTAAAAAGACCCTTTTTATCGCTCCACATTTTGGTGCCGTTGCCGGGGAGAGTGTAGCCATTTCTAAAGAGTAGTGTGAATCTGATGAGTGCCTGCTAGGGAAGAGTTGGATCTTAAAAACGGAAGGTAAGAACCTGCGTGCGGAGCATGTAAAAGCCCTGCTCCACTGTCCGCTTTCCTAACAGATTTGTTGTTGCTTTGTTAGGTAGAAATAGATGTTTGAATTTTTGTGTGAATGACTAGGAAAAAAATAGAAATTTTGGAAAATGAATCACAAGGTTTCACTCAAGTGGTGATGTAAGCACCACCCATTTCACTAACTAATTGACAAGGACATTGGAAGAAGGAGCTTCGAAGGAACACATGAAGAACATCTTCTGTTATGGTAAGAAACTGCCCAACATTTTTTTGAATTTCCTGCTCAACTAATTCCACACCCTCACCACAATAAACCAGTACAACATGCTTACAGTGTTGAACTGCCAAATTTACCCAACCTTCCCACCTATTCTATCTCACATGTGCCATTAGAGAAAACTTACAATGAGATTCAGAATGTTTCAAATTCAAAAATTGTAGAAGCTATGGAAGAAAATGAGGTTTCTTGTAGGTTGCACCAACAAACCATTTTAAAAGCTCAAGAACTTCATGGTATGATGGGAAATCAAGAAAGTAACGGATATATTGAAGATTGGTTTCACTCCATCATGTGTTTGCATCATCACTCCATACTTCAACAATTTTTGATACCATATTTTCAAGGGAAGTTAGCTTCTCATACCCTAATTTTTATCAACATGCATTTTTCAAATTTGGGTATGTGCATACATAAAACCTTAATTCTAAAATGGTTCCACTGGAAATACTCTTATACATAAACATACTCGATTCTCAAAGAAGAGTAGGATAGTGGAGAAAATAAAATAAATAAAAAAATAAAACAAACACATCTTTTTTATTTTTATTTTTGTAAAACTAGTTGTTTTTTGTTGCAACATGCTATGCAAATCAACATCGGTGATAAAAATTTTTAATTCATTTGTGTATGTATATGACTTATAATGGAAATAATAGTTCTACAAACACTTATATTCATTTTTATTATCAATATGAAAAAATGGTTGAATATCATTTTTTTTTTTTTTTTGGCTTTCGGGCTTGATGAGATTTCTGGAAAAACAGTCGGGACAGTCATGTTTTGAGGGACCAAAAGTGAATATTTTTAAAACCTGTTTCTACCCTAGCTGTACCTTGATGTCTACTTTCTAACCCAATTTGAACCACTCAATTTGGATTTGAAACGAAAAAGTTAGAAACAAAACATTGACAGGGTGTCTAGTGGGCAGCTCAGGAACAGAGTTGGGACAGTCAGTTTTTGGAGGCATAAATGTTTGAATTTTTAAAACCTGTTACTATGGTAGATTCCCCTATGAATCTAGTTTACAATGCAATTGGAATCACTCATTTTTTATATCATATGGGGAAGTTATGATCAAAATACTTACTGTCTATCGTAAATAAGCACCCTTAAAACTATGTCTTTCTGGTTGTTCCTTACAGTGTTTGACCTATCAATTCTTCTTTTCTTCAAAACCTGTTTCTATTGGAGATAGATAAATGAATCTAATTTCATTTCCAATTTGAATCATTTGAATCCGACATCAAACGAAGAATCTATGCTTGAAATATCAATCATTGGTCTAGATTGGGTAATCGAAAATGACTCTATAATGCAGGTTTTTCTAAACAAATTTGACATATCATAGCATTGAATTTTTAAAACATGTTGCTACTGGAGATAACCCTTTGAATTAGCTCTCATTTTTCTTTGGAATCACTCAATTTCGACGAAAAACAAAGAAGTTGTGATTAAAACACTGCAGGTTAGCATGATTGGCCACTGCTCTCCCACAAGTGACAGATAAATTTTACTTTGTTATTTTCTCAATGGATTTGTTATACAGAGTAACTACTTGTTGTTTTTTGCATAATTCTTGGATTAGGGGAGCCCGATCACCTCTCTTTCTCCATGATTTAATGTTTTATTGCAGGTAGACATTCGTTTTTTGCAGGTCCTAGGAGAAAAAGAAGGTCAATTTATGGACGAGTGATTCTTGAAACAAATTTTAATAAAACAAAGGAATTTCATCCAACTCATTACCCAACAGATTCATAATAGAACAAATGAAGAATTGATTTCAATTTGAAGATTCATGTCTTATCACTGCTGCCAAAACATTTTTCAAAGAGATCATTTTTTTGACATAACATCATAGCTCTTGTAACTTAATTTAGTTATTTACATATTGTTTTTAAATAAAACGTTGTTTCTTTTCTGATATTTTTTATATTTTGTGTCTCAGGTGTTGCTTCATTCAAACTGTGGCCCATCCTCAGCATCAATACAGTGAACAGCTAATTCATTCTTTGCGTGCTTGCATTTCATGCTTGTGCATTTTTGCTGTTCTTTTTCTGAAGGGACAACGTTTGTGTGCACTTTTGTCGTTTCTGCTGTTCCTTTTTCAAAGGGACAGCAATTTCGTTTTACTATTCCTTTTCCAAAGGAACAACACCTTTTTGGTCAGCAATTCATTTTGCTGTTCCTTTTTCACGGTTCCTTTTGCCATTCCTTTTCCACGACTCTTTTTGCTGTTCCTTTTTCACTTTTTGCTGTTCCTTTCGGAATGGAACAGCACTTTTGCACTTTCACTTTTTGCTGTTCCTTTCCGAATGGAACAACATTTCTACACTTTCACGTTTTGATGTTCCTTTCTGAATGGAACAGCACTTCTGCACTTCCACTTTTTGCTGTTCCTTTCCGAATGGAACAGCACTTCTACATTTTCACGTTTTGCTGTTCCTTTCCAAATGGAATAGCACTTCTGCATTTTCACTTTTTGTTGTTCCTTTTCGAATGGAACACCATTTTTGCACTTTTACGTTTTGCTGTTCCTTTCCAAATGGAACAACACCTCTGCACTTTCACGATTTTTTGTTCCTTTCCGAATGGAATAGCACTTTTGCACTTTTCATTTTTGTTGTTCCTTTTCCAAAGGAACGGCACGTGTGTTTTTGTTGTTCCTTTTCCAAAGGAACGGCACTTGTGTTTTTTCTATTCCTTTTCCAAAGGAACGACACTTTTCATTTTTGTTGTTCATTTTCCAAAGGAACGGCACTTGCGTTTTTGCTGTTCCTTTTCCAAAGGAATGACACTTTTAGTTTTTGCTGTTCATTTTTCCAAAGGAACGACATTTGCATTTTCACACTTTTTTTGTGTGTATTTTTGCTTCTTCTTTTTTTGTGTGCATTTCCTTTAAGGAACACCACTTTTTGAGTGTTTTTGCTGTTCATTCAAAAGAGAAACACTTTGGGATTATTTTCGAGAGAAACCCTTCCTTCCTCTTGTGGGACTATTCCTAGTTAATCTCAACCACATTTTACTGATTCCCCTTCATGGCATGAAGTACACTATTTTTACGAGGACAAAAATTATGGATTCTATTGAAGCGAGTTAATATCATTCACGTTATGATCTTTAACAGGACAGCTTCTTGATGATAGATTATTTTCAAAAGGGACACAATTATTTATATACTACTTTACTGCATTGTTTTCTGTTGAACATGATATTGATTGATCATCTTAATACCATGCTGGTTCCACCCTTCTAGATTATAATCTTCTCTGTCTGTAATAAATGAGATTATGGGTATATTGTTCTATTGACATGTTCAACTTCTTCCACCATCCCTGCTCTTAAGGAGTACTGAGCCTCCCTCTTTTTATCATAAAATTGTGTAATAACAACAAAGTTTTGTTCACAGATGGAGGATAGGGGGTCTCATTATGAGTCAGCCTATCATGTTCATAAGGTTGTAAGAAAGTGACATTCCCATTATGGCCACCACACCAGGGTTATGATCCATTGGATAGTTAAATTATCCTTGGAACAGGAGGTCTCATCACGAGCCGGCCTGATCACTTTTGCTACATCCCAGTGAATGGCAGTGTGGTTATCTGGTTACCACGCCAGCACACTGATCTCTTCTGTAGAACAGCACTGTAACTCTCCATTTATAAATTGAGGATCCTGGGTCATATGGGTTAAAAAGCAACCCTGCCGAGGCTATGGACGCCTGCTGGCAGCAGCGGCTCTGCTTATGGTATTGAAGTTATATCTTATCGTCAATTATTATTATAATACCCTTTTCTTATTTTTTCTTTTTATCAGAGAAGTTATTTCCTTAACTTTTTCCCCTGTTTTGAACCTTTATGCATGAGAAATTGTTTTATGATCAATCGCATCATTTTCAGCTAGCATACTATCAGTAAAGCATCTTTTTGGCATATTGTTGTTCTTTTTCTCTTTTTCATCACCTATCATCAATTCAAAGTGTCCTATCTCTTATTCATAACTATCTTTACACACTCTGCTCTCATTATAACCATAACTCCCGCTATCCTATCATTGATATGTGTACTCTGCTTCATTCACTGCTATATTGTTCATTCCCTTGCCTTGCCATCAGCACAACACCTCTCATATGCTTTATGGTCATGGAATTCCTTTTCCAATTGGAGGGAGGAATGTATGCATTATGGGATTGCATGCGATATGATTACTGCACTCTGCCATCACTTGTTGATTTGCCAAAATATTAGTATTGCATGTATACATAAGTTTTTCCGATTGAAATTTTTGCATGCATCTTATCTATTGCTTACACTATGGATTCAAGAACATTGTATGCCAAATAGTGCTTTGTTTGCAGGAAAACAACAAGTATGAGCAGAATTCTATTCATAGCATGACCACACTATTGCACTTAACAGAAGAGGCTCGCGCACGTGAACAATTCTTCAGACATGATGTGCTTACTTGGATTCCACCTTTTGTATCACTTTCAGCACCAACTCTGCCTACATCAGCTTCAACAAATGCCAGTCCATATATGTCATTCCACATTTTTCTTTTTGGAGGTAAAACTTGAGGTAAAATAGCATAATTTTCTAATTTATTACGAATTTAGGAGAATTTACTGAAATCCATTTTGAGCATTATTTATCATCCTTCATTCCACATCTTTACCACTTCCCCTTTTTCAGTGGCATATCATCTTTCAGTTTGGGGGAGTGTTGCTTTCATTCATTTCTTTCTTATGACTATGCCATTCATATTCTTTATCATCCATTGCTATTCTTATTCATTCTCAACACCTCCCTTATTCCATGTTGTTTTACACCAAGCATAGAATTCAACAGCTGGTAGCAACCACCTCTATTTGTTTTCTAGCATCGCATGAGGCATGCTAATTTTTCAGAGAGGGGGAGGAATTGCTACGCATGATGGATGTTTTCTATTTTCTTTCTCATTTAAGGCATACAATTTCAGTGTAGAAATTGATTTCCATAATATTTTTAAAACTATGAACTCAATTCTTGTGATTTTTGGAAAACACAGACATATCATTAATACAAACCCAGACAATTTCAAGATAAATTAGTTCATAAAATTTCGGAAATCATGCACTCTCATCTACAGTCATTTTGTTTATATCTCATGATCCATGCATCAAAACAGTCTGATTTTTGGATCATAAAAGCATTCATATATTATAAATTTACTTGCCAAATTTCAACAAAAGCTGGTTTGTAGTTTTTGAGAAAATGGTTAATGAAGTTTGTTGTTACTTATATCATATTTTGTTGCAACTTCATATATACATATAGTTGAATGTCAATATAAAAATTGTTATGCCTTTATCAAGATTACTAAAAGTGAATATTCATTAATTAAGGAAGAATTCATTTGTTCTATCCATTTCATGAGCTGAGATGAACATATTTTTTATTGTTTGGTTAACACATGGGTTTTTGTCTTTGGGTTGCATGAGGACATGCAATATATTCAGTTTTCGTTGCATGAGGACATGCAACATATTGAGTGTGGGGGTATGTTTGGCCGTTAATATGCCATTATTATTATCACTTTTGAACACTTATTCCACCCATTTCTACTATTCTTCATCATGTCATTTATTATAATTTATTATATAAATCCATTTTATGATGATTTATGCTTCTATGAATGAATATTATTTATTCTCCTTTATATCTAATAAATTGATGATTATGCATGATTTTATCAATGATAGTTTTAATAAATCAGTTGTAACATTATTCACCATTTTTAGCCTCCAAGATAATTTCCAGATTGAAGATTTGATCATTAAAAGTGCCAACTCAGAAATTCGTTGGAATAAGAAGTGATGGTTTTGCGGTTGATATTTCGAGCAAATGAAGCAGAATCTGGAAAATCCAGAACATGGGTTTTTTCTAGAACGGACCCAATTAACTTTGCTAAAGAATGGTTTGCCCAAATTCGGCTTTTATTGAGAGAAACGCAGGGTTCTTTGAGCACGATTTTCTGAGATTTGTTGTTGCGGCCGTCCTCCAAATCTCAGCTGCAAAGCCAAATTCGTCTTGCTCTTGTTGAAAGCTGGATGGAAATATATCTTCTTGCTTATCAATTGGTGGGAAAAAATCCAATTTTGTAATAGAAATCATGTTGTAGTTATCTCTATTGTAACTGCTCTCTGATCTCTCTCTATTTAAATGAAAACAGAGATTAGAGATGGGGATGATTTGAGGATGATTGGAGGATGATTTTTGGAGATTCGAATGATGGAATTGAGGATGAATTAGAGATTCAGAATTGAGGATGGCAGAGAGAATGGATAATGGATGAGAGATTGAGAGACTTCTTGTTGTAATCCACTGTAACTCTGCTTTGATATTTTAATATAAATCTAGTTGCCATTCCATCTTTGATCTTGAAGTAACCCAGCAGCATCTGCTGGCGGCTAAGGGCCCAGCCTCTGGTGGAGTACGCTGCTGCTGTATTATATCTTTATGCTTCATGTGTGGTTTGATTTCTTTCTTTTACTCTGTTCAGTAATCTGACGCACTTTCCTATTTTACATATCAGCGCTATTAGATATACTTGATTGGATACTATCGTTATCTGCAACAGGAATGCTATGTTATCATTTTAACTTTGTATCGCATTGCTGTTCCTTTTGATAATTGATATAACATTGCTGTTCCTTACAGATTGACATTTGATTACAGATTAACCGCGCTATATGTTCCTAAATCAGTACAACTGTATGATGTATTATTAAATTGTGACTGTTGTTTATTCGAGATTGTTGTTCTGTTACACTTGCTGTCACTTTATAGTTATTATTCATGCATATTGTATCGAAGCTCGGATTATTGTCCTTTTTAATGATAAGTGTGTTGCGTGCTTGATTTGGATTGTTGTACATTCATATTTAATCTGCTGTTCCATTTCCTGTTATTCGCATTATCTTTGCTTTGGTGTGAGAGACGATCTGTGGCTGTAGTGAACCTTGGCATTTACTGCATAGCTCCCAGACCCGTGGTCCATGCTCTAATTTCCTTTCCATCAGTTTCCAAAGGGATGGGCTATTGTTGTCGAACCCTTGACTGATACATTGCTTATTTTTCCGAATGAATGATTTAGGCTTCAAGGTATTTTGTTGTTGATTTCCATTAATTAGAGTTTGTTGTTCAGATTCCTTTAATTACAGTTTGCTTTTAAAGAGTTTTCCTAGTTTACTTTCAATGGCAGCTTTAGTTCAATTTCGATTTCCTTTTAATTGCTTTAAAGCAAGACTGTCGACTGTAGAGAACATTGGTTATTGCTTCCTCGTTCTTAGATTGATTGTCTTGTTCCGGTTTGATTTCAATTGCATCAATATCTAGAGGAATGAGTTATTACCCTTTTTATCGCTCCACACCCCCTATCAGGGTCTGGGCCACGACCGTAGGAAAAAAAATTTGGACCTTATTTTCCAGTCGGAGGACCTGGCCATGGTTTTGTGCATGGGTTTGCACATGGTTTTGGGGCATGATGGTTTTTGGCTCATGGTATTTTGTAGATCCGGTCAAGGAAATTATGGTTATGTTCTAATCTAGGGTTACTGGATTGGGGTTTATGCATGCTTCAACATGTCTATATATGTGTGGGTTGTAATAATAAAAGGAATATAATGAAAAATCAAGTTGGTCATCCCAATTTTGGATCCAGGGGAAAATCTATATGTATATTTGTTTTATGTTTTATGCTCTTTCTATTTTTTTTTTTTTTTTAAGATTCATTTGCAGATAACTTATGTATAGGGTTAAAACCTACATTTGGTATCAAAGTTATTTCGGCTTCAAGGAGATGCCTTTGCTACTGAGGGGTTTTTTTCTCAGGCCTGAGGTAGACCCTGTTCAGTGGGAGATCTACGAGATTGATTCTTGCGGTAAAGAGGATGGTGAACAACAGGAAGATAGAGATCGAGAAATTTAATGGTCAAATTTTTGAGTTGTGGAAGCTCAAGATGGAGGACCTACTGGTCGTAAATATCAATGGATCACGGTAGATCTAGGTACTAAACCAACGACAATGTCAGATGAAGACTGGAAGAAGTTGGATCAGAAGGTGAGGAGCACAATACGATTGTGTGTCTCAGATTCGGTATTGTTGAAAGTATCTAGGGAAGCTACGACGAAGAATTTGTGGGACAAACATGGGACTTTCTACCAATCTAAGTCTCTGGTGAATAAATTGTTCCTATGGAAAAAGATGTATAAACTAGGGATGAAGGATGGAGACTCAGTGATAGAGCATTTGAATGCCTTCAATATGGTGGTAATTCAGCTATCATATGTTGATATTAAAATCTCTTATGAAGATGAGTGCATCAGTTTGTTGTGTTCTCTGCCAGATTCATGGGACAGTTTGGTTATTGCAATAGGTAGCAATACAACTACCTTGAATTTCGATGACATTATCTCAGCCTTGCTGTCATAGGAAATGAGATGGAGAAATATGGAGGGCCAGAGTGGATATGCATTATCTGTACGAGGAAGGTCCCAAAACAGAAAAAGAATAAGGTTTCAAGTCGGAGATCTAAATCTAGAGGGAGATCTAAATCTTCTAGAAAGTTTATAAAGGTGTGCTAGAAATGTGGAAAGGAAGGGCATTACAAAAAGGACTGCAGATCTAAAGCTCCTAAGAAAGGAAAGGGATCTGATGATGCTCCTTCTGCAGAGGCAAAATACACCTAGGATGAAGGTGGGGATATGTATTTGGCTTATTCTTCAAATACACATGTAGATCATGAGTCTTATTTGATTGACTCAGGTGAATCCTTTCACTTCACTCCCCATAGGGAGTGGTTCTGTGAGTATGAGAAATATGATGCTGGTGATGTCTTCCTAGGGGATGATAGGAAGGCCAGAATCGTCAAATGTGGAAAATTTAAGCTGAAGCTGCAAGATGGAAGGATTAGAACACCTCTTTGTTTTCTACAAATTCCTATATTGGCCAAAAATCTAATTTTTGTAAGCAATATGGATGATGCAAGTGTAAAAACAGTGTTTGAGAAAGGTACCTATAAGATGGTTCGGGGAGCACTGGTATTAATGTGGGTATTTTGTATTGGAACTCTATACAAGCTTCAGGGAAGCACTGTTATTGATGGGTGCAATGGCTCTGTGGTTCCTGAAGGTGGAGCGGAAAGCCTAGTGTTCTCTAGAGAAAAGACCATGATATGGCATCAAAGGCTTGGACATATTGGAGGGAAGGGCATTTGGATACTTCATGGAAATGGTATGGTAGAAGGTATGTCTGATTGCTCTCTGGATTTCGATTTCTATGAACATTCTGTATATGTGAAGAAGAATCGGGTGAGTTTTCCTTCTGGTGCTAAGAGGGCGAACAAGATATTAGAGCTTGTGCACAGTGATTTGTTTGGACCTATGTTTCATTCATAGATGACTTCTCAAGGAATACATGGTTGTATTTCTTGAGGAAGAAATCTGAAGTCTTTGACAAATTTAAATAATTTAAGGCTTTGGTGGAAAATCAAATGGAGAAGAAGGTAAAGGTGCTGAGGATAGATAATGGTGGGGAGTTCTACAAGAATGAATTTGAAGAGTTATATAAGAAGTGTGGTATAGCACGATCGAAGACTACTCCATATACAGCTCAACAAAATGGAGTTGCAGAAAGAATGAACAAAACGTTGATGGAAAAGGAAAGAAGCATGCTTAGTGGTACCGTGTTATGACAAGAATTCTAGGCAGAGGCAGTGGAGACCGCATGTCACCTGGTTAATAGATCACCTTCATCAACGTTGGAGGGTAAGACTCCACATGAGGTATGGACTAGTAAGAAACCCTCTCTTTCACATCTAAGGGTACTTAGATGTGATTCATATGTACATGTTCTGAAGGAGAAAAGGACCAAGTTGGATAATAAATCTGAAAGGTGCATCTTTATTAGATATATGGATGGTTTAAAGGGTTACAAGCTTTGGAACCTAGAAACAAAGAAGGTTGGGTACAACTGAGATGTGGTGTTTAAAGAGGTGAAATATGTTGTTAAAAATGAAGTCCTACCAAAGGAACCTAAGAAGATATATTTTAAGCTAAAGGAGGATGAACCAGAATCTGCAACAGTAGAAGAATCAGAAGAGGAAGAGCCACAAACTTCAACAATGAGAAGATTAGTTCAAGAAAGAAGAAAACTAGAAAGCTATAGTCCATCTACTTTATGTTCAAGTTTTTCCTTAACTATAACTGATGATGATCCCAGAACTATTAGGGAGGCAGTAGATTCAGAGGATGGAAAACTCTAGAAGGAGGTCATGGTTGATGAAATGGAATCCTTGCATAAAAATGAGGCATGGGATCTGGTGGAGTTGCTAGCTGGAAGGAAGCCCATTGGGAGAAAATGGGTGTTTAAGAAGAAGATGTATGTAGAAGGCAAGGTGGAGAAATACAAAGCGCGGTTGGTAGAAAAAGGTTATTCCCAGGTGTCGAGAATTGATTTTAGTGATATTTTTTCTCCTGTTGCTAAAGTTACTTCTATTAGATTACTTTTATATGTTGCTGCTGCATTTAATTTTGAGGTAGAACAGATGGATGTGAAGACAACATTTCTTCACGGGGATATGGAAGAGGAGATATACATGAAACAACCTGAAGGCTTTATGGTGAAAGGGAAGAAATAACTAGTATGCAGGTTAAAGAAGTCTCTGTATGGGTTAAAATAGTCACCAAGGATGTGGTATCAAAATTTTGATACCTATATACGGTGACTTGGCTCCACCAGAAGTAAGGAGGGTCACTATGTTTATTTTAAATTAATTGGTGACCATGTTATTTATTTGGTCTTGTATGTGGAAGATATGTTGTTGATTGGAAATGACAAATAAATTTTGCAAGATTTGAAGACCCAACTGTTCTCCAAATTAAACATGAAGGTTCTTGGTGCTGCAAACTATATTTTGGGCATGGAAATTAAGAGAGATCAGGCAAAGAGGAAGCTCTGGTTAAACGAGAGGAAGTGTGTCGAGACTATATTGTGGAGGTTAAATATGTAGGATACTAAACTGGTGAATGTTTAGATTCCTGTAGGTGTAAATTTTTCTGTTGAACAGTGTCCCAAGACACAAGAAGAAGAGGCGGATATGTCCCATGTTCCATATGCAAGTGCAGTGGCTAGCCTAATGTATGCAATGGTCTGTACTAGACCGGACATTGCACATGCAATGGGAGTATTGAGAATATTTATATCAAACCCAGGAAAGGAGCATTGGATAGCAGTGAAGTGGGTTTTCAGATATTTGCATGTCACTAGTGATTAGGGCTTGTGCTACCAGGGAAGACTAGGATTGGAAATAATGTTGGACATTCATGGTTTTGTTGAGGCAGACTGGGCTCGAGATCTGGACCAAGAAATATGTACAAGTGGGTATGTGTTTAACCTATTTGGAGGTGCAGTTAGTTGGATGAGTAAAAGGCAGTCTGTATTGGCTCTTTCGACTACATAGGCAGAATACATAGCAGCCACTCATGCAAGAAAGGAAGCAGATTGGTTGTAGAGATCGTGTTCAAGTATGGGGTTGGTAGAGAAATCTATAAGGATAGATTGTGATAGCCAAAGTGAAATTTTCTTAGCTAATAACCCTGCTTATCATTCAAAGACAAAGCACATTGATGTTCAATATCACTTTGTGAGAGATATGGTTGAGGCTAAAAGGGTGTTTCTGGTAAAGGTGGACACCTTGAAGAATGTTTTAGATGCATTGATGAAGTCTATGAGCACTCATAATTTCTCTTGGTGTAGAGAAACAATGGGTGCTGTAGAACTGGGCTAATGACTAAGCTCTCCTGTGGCCCTCTGTAGAAAGAAAATGAAAAGTGGGAGAACATTGGGTATGTGTTATATTCTTTCCACGACTAGTCATGCCCAGGGGGGTCACAAGGGGGGCGATAGTTCCCCCTGTACATTGCATTGGGTGTATCTGCCACCCCCTTGTCGGGTTCCAGGGTAGCAGCCGAGGAAATTTTTTTTTGGACCTTATTTTCTGGTGGGCAGACCCTCCTATGGTTTTATGCATAGGTTTGCACATGGTTTTGGGGCATGATGGTTTTCAACCCTGGTATTTTGTAGATCCAGTCAAGGGAACTATAGTTACATTATAATCCAGCGTTAATGGATTGGGGTTTATGTATTCTTCGGCATGTATATATATGTGTTGTGACACTAAAAGGAATATAATGAAAAATCAAGCTGGTCATCTCGATTTGGGATCGAGGGGAAAATATTTGTGTATATTTGTTTTATGTTTTATTTTTTCGCTATTGTTTATTTTCTATTTTAAGATTCGTTTGTAGATCATTTTTGTATAGGTTTAAAACCTACAATTTAGAGATACTAAAGCAGATTCGACTCATATCCATTTTGAAGCTCACAACGAAAAAAACTTCATAGAGCACATTCAACACATCCACCAATAGGTCCATGACATATTAGACAGAGCCAATTTGAAGTACAAGTAGCGACATGATAAGAATCAGGTGCCACACAAGTTCCAAGTGGGAGACAAACTTTGGCTAGATTTGTAGAAGGAGCGCCTTGCTGGACACCACCACAAGCTTCACCCACTCTGATATGGGTGATATACCATCACCAAGGTTCTATGGGACAATGCCATCAAGCTTAGTTTTCCATCATTCCTTGTTCTGCACCCAGTGCTTAATGTGGATCTCCTTCATCCCTAATTTCCACCATTATTGCACACATCCAACACTGTATAAAAACTCACACTGATACAGTTAAATTCAGACTATATGGAACAAGCCACAACTGATCAAAACATGGACACACAGGTGAAGAACACCTTCCAACATAGGATCTGGCTATATTGAGTTGTCAAATTAGGGTAACTCCTTCACCACGGCAAGTGGTTCAGCAAGGACTGGGTTCAATAGAAATTTCCTCACCTCATTGAGGCTCTCCATGTAATTTAGACCATTGCTTCCTAAGGGAGGAAGAATAATAAAGATGGAAATTGGTGGACACCCACCTATTCCACCTAGACCCCTAGCCAGTTTCATATGTTTCCTTGTTTATAACAACAATTACTATTTTTAGCAGTTTTTCTAGTCCTAAACATCCGAAGAAATCCCCCCCCCCCTGAAAACTCAAAAATATATTTCCGATGATATATTTTATGCGTGAAATAGAGATAATATGACCAAGTTATGGCCCCAGGAAGTTGGCTACCTAAATAACCCCAATTTGGCCCTCAAAATCTTGGTGTTTCATCTCTTGTGGTTACGGTTTTGGTTGTTTAGGTTTTTCCTATGTTTTCCAATACTAAAAAGGCTGTTCAACCTCACTGAAATGTAGTTTAGAGGCATGTAGCCACCACATCTCTTCTCAAAGATATCCTAAAATTTCTTGAGCTAGTTTATTTTCCATTATGTTTGTTAGCATTTTCCAATATTTGATATTAATGAAATGAAGTGTTATTCTTACTGCATATTTATGTTTATGTTTATTTCCATATTTTATTATGTTCCTGCGTAATTCTAGATTAGTGGTATTGGATTGGTGTTCTCTTTCTCGATATTTATTTTCCTATCCCCGACGAGGTCAGGGTATAAGGAGTTAGTGCTCAATCTAGTTGAAACTTTGCAATATTGGCCTCATAAAACCTAACGATCTCCCATGGCGGAAGAAACAAAAGTTGAGGGAGCAAGAGATCCTATAAAAATATTTCTCAAGGAGGTACTTGAGAAACAAAGGAACGTGATGATGGATAAATTTTCTAAGATCCTTCAAGAACAACCCACCAGTGGTGCATCTTCATCCAAAATCCACTCTGGAGGCGCCACTCCTTTTAAGGTATGATTAAACATTTACATTGCCATATTTGAGGGCTAATGAGATTCAGATGTCGTACATATATGTTTGAATCTATTAGAATGATATTTCTCAGTTAATTAATTTTCAGAGAAACATTTGATGTTTAGGTATTATAGTTTTCTGCACTGATATATTAGAAAGGAAATGGAGTTCCTCAATATCTCCTCGCTTGATGCAGCATACTAGTATGTTTCCAATATAGAACATATGTTGAAAGAGAAGAAGAGATATTTTAGATCTGGGAATAAGACGCAAGAGAAAGGCACACCAAAACCATAGAACAAAGGAAGAAGCCAAGGTGAGGTGGTCCAGGAAAACCCACTAAAGCCGCAGGTGAAGAGCAACATTGCAACGCCAAATAATGAGACAAGAAATGGATGCGAGTTACATAATAGCTCCTCTCACAACACAAGTGAGTGTCAGGCCAAGAAGTCCCGTGTGCCCAAGCTAAAGGCTTTTGAATTAGACACATTTTTTGACTTTGAGTCAAAACCCATCAAGGTGAAAGACAAAGTGAAGTACACTATCGATGTGCAACCCAAGCCCGTCATTTCCACAACCAAGATCAAGAAGGAGGAACCTGAATATCAAGAGGAGGGGAAGCACCTCTTCCATTCCCAAATGTGGGTGAAGGGTTCCTCGATGCAATTCATTATCAACAACGAGAGACAAAAGAGCCTTGTTTCATTAAAGGTCATGAAGCGGCTCGTTCTACCAACCAAAACACACCCACAGTTGGAAACCATTAGGTCACTTCACTAAGGACATGATATTCACATTATAAATCAATGTCGCCTTCCCTACAACATCAAGCCCTTCACGGATGAGGCATTATGTGATACTTCTCCCCTTAATGTTTGTGATTTATTATTAGGCCAACCATACTTCTGGATGTGACATGTTTTGTATGATTATAGGCCTCGCGTTGTTAATGTTACTTTGGGAAATAAGTTGTATAGGATGCCTGAAGTAGGACTTCTTACCACCATATCTTATATCACTGCAAAACAATGCAATAATTTCATTTCCAAAACTGGGAAAATTATTTTTCTGATGATCCTCCCTTTGGAAAATAATAAGATTATGGCCACTACCTCCAAACAAATCTCCTCCATACAGAAAAAAAAAAATGAACAATGTCGTGGAGGAGTACAGGGATATATTCACCTCCCTCGCAAGGGTAACTCTACATTGTCAGGTCAAGCACTCCGTCAATCTGGCCCTAGGCGTGTTTCTACCCAATGGACCAATACATCAATGCTCTATTTTGGAAAATAATTAAATCAAGAGGAAGAGTAAGGAGCTTTTGTCGAAATTTCACATCCAGCAAAGTTCATCGCCCTATGGGAGCCCGATTGTGTCGGTGCAAAGGAAGGATGGCACTTGGAGACTCTATATTGATTATCGAGTGCTAAACAAGATCACTATCCAGAATAGGTATCCTATCCCATGGATTAATGACCTTTAGGAACGAATGAATGGGGCCAAATATTTCAACAAAATTGACTTGAAGTATAGGTTTCACCAGGTACCAATCTAACCTTCAAATGTGTGGAAGAATTCATTAAAATACAATGAGGGCCTTTTTGAGTGGTTGGTCATGCCTTGTGGGTTGAAAAATTCCCCCGCAACCTTCATGAGGATCATGGGCGACCATTTACCAACTCATTATTGGTGGTGTATTTGGATGACATCTTGATCTTTAGCTAGAGCTGGGAAGAACACCTCCACCACATTTGATAGTTCCTCCAAGCAGTATGGAAACACAAGTTGTGCACCAATTTGGAGATATGCTCTTTTTCAATGACCTAGGTTCAATATGTGGGATACATAATTAATGAGCTGGGGGTGAATGTGGACCAGCCAAGATACATGCCATTCCCGATTCAACAGCTCCAACCACTCTAATAGAGCTTCAGAACTTTGTGGGTATTTCAGATTTCTATCGCATGTTCCTAATGGGTATATGTCATATCAATTGGAATTTGAATCAAGTCACCAAGTGAGGAGTAAAAGCCAAATTATTTTGGGTTTAATCTCAACAAAAAGCATTCACACCGTTGAAGCATCGCCTCTACTCTGCACTAGAGCTCACATTTGCAAACTTGCAACAATCTTTTGAGATTGAGGCTGATGCCTTTGACTATGCTATTGGGGTAATTCTTACTCAAAAGGGGCATCTAATGGCATATCACATTAAGATACTTTCTGAAAAAGTCCGGAAGTATTCCACCTATGATAAAGAGATGTATTCCATTATGCAGACATGTCAATAATGTAAGCATTACATTTTGGGGAAGGAAATGATCATCCACACAAATCACTGACCCCTACAGTTCATAGATACATGCATGTAATAGTTCCATATGTTATAGCATCATTTCTCACCTTGACATGATTCATGATTGCTACATGGCTTTATGGGCACCCATTCCTACAGACTTGGACAAATTCACTTAAAAACAGTGGAAAATCCTTCATACGCGACTATGCCCGTGTTTTTCCACGTGTATACGCTAGTACATCTAGACTTTTCCGCGTATGCCATTTTAATGATTAAAAAATATATAAAAATCCCTAATTTCGCGCTGGGTTGATAGTTACTCAGGTAGTTCAACTACCCCAGCCCGTGGCCAACTGTTTCCAACTGCTGAAACTACTTGGAGGGACTATAAAAAGACCTCATATGTATGGCCTAAGGGGGAGAGAGAATTATTATTATTATACTCTGTTGGTTCCCTATCCAAGTCTGATTCCCCGTGCCTCCTGCACTTTCCCAGTTCATTTCAGGAAACCTTTGTTTCCTTGAGATACACATCCCTTTATATGTTATCTCGTATGCACTCATTTGGAAGGAGTCTTAGCGAGGCAAGGGCTGGACGGATCCGGACGACGGTCCGCGAAGGCCTTGGAAGGATCAGGTGATCTCTCCACTTACTTTTGTACGTACTATTTTTATAATACAGAAGTATCATGTTGTTCCCGAAGTAAACGTGTTAGTGTATGCTTTAATGTATGAAGAATATTTGTTATACAAGTATTTATGATGATTTATTTAATGTTTTATATGAATCTCGCTAACATATAGAGTAGAAATATACTGTACAACTTGTCCTTTGTGCTGGTTTCTTCTTGTATTTCAGGTGAAAGAGGAAGGACGGTTGTAGGGAGTTTGAACTCCACGTGGATCTACTTCAAACGTAGGACCAACGGGTAAACCTCTCATTCTGCTCTATTTCGTTTTCATGACTGTGCATGATCGTGTGAGTCTCTGTTAAGTAGTACGCCCCTGCTCTGTGGAGGTTGAATCCCAACCAACCTCTAGGTGTTAAATCCCCGAAACAGAACTGGCGACTCCACTGGGGATCACATTTTTGTGATTCTCCTGTTGGGTTGTTTCAGCTGTTTGGTAGGTTGCCAACAGTTTCTTCTGTCTTTTACAGTCCAGTTTGCTTTCTTGCAGTCAGTTTGAAGCTTTTATACATTTCCCAGGCTTGTACTTTTTATTTTTCATTCTCTTTCTTTATATACGCAGTTTTTCTTGCACACAGTCGCGTATACCCGCGAGTTTGTGTAGAAGGATCCGCGTACACGCGGATTTCCCTCGACACAGACGCGTATACACGCCTGTTTCATAGCTGCAAGGTCGCGTATACCTAGGCTGAATTTGAAATTTCAAGATTCTGGTGTTTTTGGTCTTTTCTGGCTGTGGAGGCCTGTGTTTGCAGTGTCTTTGTACTTACTGGAGTGTGATAGAAGTGGTTTTAAGTCTTGGTTCTCTTTCGTTTGCCCGAAAACTGATCTTTTGGCGAAGTGTTCTTGTTAGTGCTAGCACTCCTGGATTGAGTTCCAAGATCGCTTTCTGAGCGTTCTTGGCTGTTCTGCTTTACCAGAACAGAGAGCTTTTGCTCATTGACTCGCTCCTGTCTTTGTGTTGTGCTTTGCATTGCGTTCTTTGCTTTTTTTTCGATTGGTTTTCTTGAGTTTCATAAGCTAGGGTTTTGTTGCATTTTTCGAAGATCTTTGCTTGTTTCTTTGGAGTTTTGTATTGCAACGAATTTGCACTATTTCTCTTGGCTGTTTGATTGAGTTTTTAGTCTTCCGTTGCCCTTATTAATCTTGCTATCATTAGTTTTATAAGTTTTAGGGGCATAGTTGGAGTTTATGCTTCAAATTCGGTCTCATTTTGGCTTGGATTGAGATAGTTGTTCTTGGTTTTCTTGAAGCTCTTGTTTTATAAAACTGAAAAGTCCAAAAACATTTGTTTTGCTTTTTGTTTTTTGCATATCAAAAACTCAAAAAACATTGTTGCTTGTTTTTGTTTTGTTGTTGCCTTTTTCATTTTCGTTTGGCTTCATCTTTTGGGACTTTAGTGAATTTTCTTGCTTCTAGTTTCCTGCTTGATTGTGAAGGGAAGTTGTCTTTTGATTTCTTCTTCTTCTTCTTGAGTATTTTGGTGTCTTATATTAAGAGTTCTTGTTTGCAAGAATTAGCTTTCTGGATATCAAAAGATTAGTTGAAACTGAAGAAGCCTTTTGGGAAATTTCACCTTGTTTCAAGGGACTTTCTGCATCTTAGAATTTACATGTTAGTGGTCATTTGCATTAGGTGCATTGAATCATTTAGTTAGCTTCTTAATTTTTGTGCGTGTGAGTTTGTAATTCAAAAGAAAAATACATTTTTAGCCTCGTAGAACTTACATAGAAATTGCTCTTCATCGAAAGACTAAGAACTGCATGTGCATGTAGTCAGGTTTTTATTAATTTCTTTTGCGTCAGAACATCATTGGTTTCAACTCCATATCCTTGTGACTTAATACAACAACCCTTTAAATAAGCGATTAAATCTAAAATCAACTAGCAAGTTTTATTTAGTGTCAATCACCAACTAGCTAGGTTGTAGGGCCTTGGAATAGGAGAGAGGAGAGTTAACTCTCCACGGCCGCTCAAACAGACATAGAAGTTTACTAATTGAGCGAAATCCAACTCCGTGAAGTGGACTGGGAAAGCTCTCATCCGAGAGTCAAGCGCGAGGGGACGTGAAGGTTAAGAAGAGGGATACCCCCCCTCCGATTAGCTGAATCTAACCTCAAGACCGTTCCGCCCAGCTTCTGATACGGATTGGTGTCCATAGTTGCCGTTCCTAGGTTCCACACAGGTGACTGCGGGGGGGAATACCCGTGGTACCTGAGGCAGACGTCGCATCACTTTCTGCAGTACTTCTGGGGGGTGCCCTTGCGAAGCTTGGGTGCTTGAGCCGGCAAAGGCTGTCGTTAGGAGGTCGGCGTAACTGTTTCTGATACCTTCGCTAGTTGTTCTGGGCCCTAATCATCCCAGACTGCTTTCGGAAGGTCCTATACTTCGCTTTCCTGTATTTTGGTGTCCGGTCCTTATCACCCGGAGCGGAAATACTTGGAGGCTGTTTGCTTGCTGTTTCTCAGGGTTTTGATTTTAGTGAGTGCTCTTTGCTCCTAGCTTGCCTAGCTTTTCACTTTTCTTGAGTCTAATATAATAAATTTGTAAAAGTGGCCGATCAAGCGCCTCGACGTTCGAGGAGAGTCCGGGGGTTATCTCCCGAGAGTGCAGAGCCTTCTTCGAGAAGGCGTAGGAGCGATCTAGCAGGTGGTTTTCACCCTGTAGAGTCTGACGCTGTGGAGAGAGATCCTCCACTAAGGTCTGAAGGTTTCATTACTGATTCCGGTGTCGGTTCCGAGAGGAGCGGTTCGCTCACCTCGAGGGTATTGTTTCCTCAGGAGGAATATTTTCAGATAGAAGATATACCTGAGCCTGCAGCTACAGGTCCATCTCCTCTTCCTCTTAATCATCCGTTTGTTATAGAGTACATCGGACCGGAGTCTGAGAGACCGCCGGATCTTCCTTATCTTTCTTATCTTTCGATGGCCACGACTGGGACCGCGGCTTCTACCGTGAGTGCTGCGGGCATTCAGACCCCTGCTTCTGTCGAGGCAGGGGGCACTCTTGCTCTATCTTCGAGTGCTTCTAGCACCGCTATGTTTGGCTCTGGGTTCACCCAAGCATATGCTTCTCAATCTGGTCCCTTTGTTTCAGGGATGTCCATTGCTGGAAATCCCTCTTTTTCCTTTACCGCCGGTGCAGCGGGATCTACGCCCATGTCCAACATGGCTAGTGGATCAGCTTCTTTTCAGGGTTTCCCCTTTGGGACTGGGCATATTCCTAGTCCCAATCCTTCTTTAGGGTCGTTTCCTTTTACGTCCCAGACCCAAAGTTTCAATCCTTGGGCTCAGGGGCCAAGTTCGACTGCTTTTATGGGGTGGAATCCTATGTTTGCAACGTCGGGGGCACGGAATCAGTTCATCGCGAGTCATCCAGGGAATGCTTCTTTCCTTGCATCGAGTGCTTATCAGTCTTTTTCTCCTCTATCTAATGCATGGAACCCCTACCAGGGGCTTACATCTTCAGTCAATACTTCAGCGGGGGGAACTAGTCCGGGTCTTGGTAACTCGGCGTGGGGAGGAGGTTCTTCTCCGTTTTCTACGGGTCCTTTCTGGCAGCCTGGTGCCTCATCAAATCTAGGCTATTCTTTTCAGACTGTGGGAAATCCATCCCATCAAGGATGGAATTCTCAGGCTCCGCCGCGATTACCATTTCTGGCAACGTTAAACTTGCCAGACTTGGCGAAGTTAACTAATGACCCGATTCAGTATAGTCCGGGTTGGCCTCCGGTTCCAACCAAACTTCTTTCAGACATTCCTAAGTTTGAAGGTAAGAATGGTGAAGATCCGGCAGACCATGTCACCACATTCCACTTATGGTGTTCATCCAACTCTCTGATCGACGATTCGATTAGATTGAGATTATTTCAGCGCACCTTAACTGGAAACGCCGCGATGTGGTATATAGAGCTTACTGGGGGCAGTTTCGCCACATTTGGAGAACTGGCTGTCACTTTTCTTAACCATTTCCAGTTGCCTGTCAGATATGAGGCTGGGACCGAACTCCTGGCTAATTTTAAGCAAGATGAGGCAACTCACATTTCTAATCATATTCAGGAATGGAGGAGAAGGAAGAGGCTTATCAAAGCCCATATTCCAGGTGAGTTCCTTCTCGAGTGGTTTTTGAAGTCACTTCAGTCAGATATTTCAAAAGATGTATCCATGTCAGGGGTATATTCCGAGGAGCAGGCCATCTTTAGGGCCCAGCAGTTAGGGTTGATCTATTCTCAGTCTGGCATGCTTTACAAGTATTTGCCTAATGCTCCTCGCTCCAAATTGGATCTATCGAAACCTAAACCTGGTCCGCATGGTGACTGACTTGTCGGATCGGTCAGTAGTAGTGCAGCCAGCCTGCTTTCTCAATTGCAGCAGTTGTCTTTACAATCTGCTTCTTCTGGTCAGGCTGTGCCTGCTGATTCTTCACCTTCCCAGTCTTTGTCCATTAATGCTGTCCAATCTTCTAAACCCAAAGGAAATCAACAGTCCGACGGGAAGAAGAAGGGACGTAATAACAAGAAGAAGGGAAAGAATGGGAAGGGTAATGCAAATAAGACCAACGAGCGTGTTGGTGAAGGGCAAAAGGAGAAAAAGAAAGTTAAGTTTCCGTGCAAGCTTTGTGCTGGAGACCATCTCACGCATCTTTGCCCAAAAATTCAGGATGCTCAGCGCCTGTTATCTCAGCAAGGTTCTTCTAGTTCCCAGGCTGTGCTAACAAACCCTTTTCCCCAAGGGCAGCAATTAATTGCTGGCGCGAATCAAAATCCTGGGGCTTCCTCTGGAGGTCCTCAAGAAGGGGAAATTCCATCGAATATCTTTATGATGAGTGCTCACGTGGATGTCGCCACGAGATCCCGTGATTATGGCGGAGAGGAATCTTCGAAAGCTAAGGAAGTTCCCGATGCTACTGAGCCGCTTCACATCACGAAGCCAACTGTCGAGTCTATGCCTCGGATGCCAAAAACATCTTCTAAGTGGTCAACGATTAATCCGAACATGAGGGCTGCCCAGAACTACTCGATTGTAGAAGATCTGGCGCAGAGTCCTTGTGCTATGTCAGCTTTAGAGGTACTCCAGTCTTGTCCGGCTCAGCGCAGTGCTTTGCTCACTGCCACTGGAGCTATAGATCCGAAAAATTCTCTTCTGATTACCTTTGATATGAAGAATTTTAAGAAGAGACTTCCTCATCATATGGCCTTCCATATTAAATCATCGTACCGGAAGACTAATATCTTTCGCACGGTCGTTGATGAGGGTGCTTCTACTTGCGTGATGTCCCTCGCATGCTGGAAGACACTAGGATCTCCCAAAGCTGTTCCATCTAGCACTATTCTTACTGCATTCGATGGCCATTCTCATAGGCCCCATGGTATTGTCCCGGCTTTGCCCATCCGTGTTGGGGGCAAAACCGTTAACATAGAGGTTGAGGTAGTAGATGCAGCCTTGGACTACAACCTTCTGTTGGGGAGGAACTGGATATATGATATGGATGCCATTGCATCTTCACTATTTCGGATAGTATGTTTCACCCACGAAGGGAGGATAGTTACGGTGGATCAACTGGACTGTCCTCCTGTAGACCTGGATGCGCCTCCTGACTCATCTGTCCCTAAGTTGGACAATACTAAGGCACCTATTGAGAATCTGGGAGTTGGAATGTATTCTTCCCTGATGGGATCTTTTGATCTTCCTCCTCCTAAGGTGTCTATCAATGCTATTTCATCCTCCAAGGCTCCCCTTCGAAGAGAGTTCTTTCGAACTCATTATTTTTCTGACCCTTGGACCTTACCTTCCCCAACTGCCACTTTGGAGGAAGGGCAAGTGGGTGGAATGGCATTCCCGATTTCTGCAGCTGAGATTGCATATCAGTCTGTTGTTGACACTGCAGAGTCTGATCCAGCTCCTCTTTCGCCCGAAGAGTTGGATGGTGATGTGGCTCCGGCTTGGACGCTTACTTCTTCTTCTGCCCAGGATTGTCTAGATACCACTCTTCCATCTGAAGAGGCCATCCTGGAAGCAATGACAGGTATAGAGAGACCGTGGGATGACTTGCATCATCGGTCTTACTTCCCACCTGACTTGAGCGAAGTCGAAGCTAGTTTTCCAAGTCCTCAGTCTCCTGGACCTGTTCACCCAGTCTTGAGCCCCTTAGCACCAGCACAGGTTTATGTTGAAGGGAACATGGCTGTGATCTCTCCGACTATCCCGGTGAACATCTCCAGGAATCCCAACATTATTGAGAACGTTTTCATTGGAGCTGAATGTTTCCGTGAAGAAGTTCAAATCTATACCGAGCTCTTCAAAGAGTATAGGGATGTTTTTGCTTGGTCTTATGAGGAAATGCCTGGCATAGATCCATCTATTGTCCAGCATGAGATCAAGACGTATGAAAACGCTAAGTCGGTCAGGCAAAAACTTCGTCCGGTTAATCCTAGGAAGGCAGCAGCTATCAAAGCTGAAGTTGAAAAGCTGCTTAAGGCGGGATTCATTTTCCCAGTTCCTCTGACTGAATGGGTTTCAAACCCCGTTCCTGTTGATTAAAAGCAAGGAACAATTCGAGTGTGCATCGATTTCAGAGACCTGAATAAGGCGTGTCCTAAAGATAATTACCCCACACCCTTCATTGATCAGATTATTGATGAGTGTGCCGGTAACGAAATTTTTTCCTTCATGGACGGTTTTTCTGGTTACAATCAAATTACTATCCGTCCAGAAGATCAACATAAGACCGCATTTATTTATCCCTGGGGTACGTTTGCATATAAGAAAATGCCTTTTGGTCTGAAAAATGCTGGAGCCACTTTTCAGCGGGCCATGTCCTACGCCTTCCACGACATCAAGAAAATTATCGAGGCATACTTAGATGATCTGGCTGCTCATTCTCGAAAGAGGATGGATCATCCAGGACACCTCCGGCAAATATTTGAGAGATGTCGTTTTTATAAAATTCGTTTGAATCCGAACAAGTGCGTTTTCGCGGTAACATCCGGTCGGTTGTTGGGATTTATCGTGTCTAATGAAGGGATAAGGGTAGATCCCTTCAAGGTTGAGGCAATACTTCGGTTGCCTCCCCCGTCTTCAATCCGTCAACTTCAAAGTCTCCAAGGGAAGTCTAACTTTCTTCGGAGGTTTATCGTTAACTATGGTGAGATTACAAAGGGATATATGAGACTGTTGAAGAAAGGAGTCCCTTTTCTTTGGGACGACTATGCTCAACGCTCATTCGATGCCTTGAAAAAGGCATTGACCTCTGCTCCTTTACTGAGTCCACCCGATTATAGCAAAGATTTTCTTTTGTATCTGGCTACAGCAGAATCTACCATTGGTATGGTTCTGGTTCAGGAGGATGATGCTCTGGCTGAGCATGTTATTTACTACCTTAGTCGAGGACTGGTAGGACCCGAACTACGATACACCCCGATAGAAAAATTAGCCTTAGCAGCAGTTCATGCTGTGCAGCGACTCCGGCATTATATTATTCTTCGCAAAACTTATGTCTTGGCAGCTGCCAATCCACTTCAGTTTGTCCTCAGCAGGCGAGTGATTGGGGGCAAATATAATAGATGGATTGTGATTTTACAAGAATTTGATCTAGAATTCATGTCTGCCAAATCCAAGAAGTCGTTAGTTTTTGCGGAATTGATCTCCGAGTTGCCTTGTGGAGAGGTGATGATCTATGATGAGTCCTTTCCGGACGAACACTTGTTTCTAATCTCTCCACAAGATCCTTGGTATGGGGACATCATTGTATATCTCCAGACTGCGAAGTTTCCCTCTTCTTTTTCGAAAGATGAGCGTCGTAAGCTGCGTCACTTAGCTAAAAGTTATCCGATTATTGGTGATGCTTTGTACCGTCGAGGGGTTGATTCAATCCTAAGACGCTGCTTAACTTTCGAAGAAGCTGAGGCTGTGCTTAATGATTCTCACGGTGGAGCTTGTGGGGGTCATTTATCGGGGCTTGCTACAGCCCAAAAGATTTTGCGCGCTGGCTACTTCTGGCCCTCGATTTTCAAAGATTGTATTGAATCGGTCAAGAAGTGTCATCCTTGTCAAGTGTATACTCGAATAATGCGCGCTCATCCAGCTCCGCTTTTTCCAGTCGTTACTGTCGGCCCCTTTACAAAGTGGGGTATGGATTATACTACTTGTAACCCGCCTTCGGCAAAAGGTCACAAGTACATTATCGTAGCAATAGACTACTTTACGAAGTGGGTCGAAGCTATGCCTACTTTTGGGAACGATGGTGAGACTGCAGCTCTTTTCTTCTTCAATCAAGTCATTGCTCGTTTCGGTATACCTAGAGAGATTGTCACTGACCATGGCAGTCACTTTCAGAACAGTATGATGGCTGAGTTGGGTCTTAAATTGGGTTTCCGGCAGGAGCATTCATCTCCATATTATCCTCAGGCCAATGGCCAGGTGGAAGCCGTGAATAAGTCCTTGAAGACAATTCTTCAACGGACGATTGATAAACATAGATCCAACTGGCACATTATGCTATATCCCGCACTCTGGGCGTACAGGACGTCAGTTAAAACTGCAACTGGCTTTACTCCGTTTCAGTTAGTCCACGAGGTAGAATCCGTATTTCCCATTGAATGCGAGATTCCTTCCCTTAAACTGGCTGTTGAGCTTCTTCCTGACACTTCTAGTCTGGCAGAGCGGCTTCTTCATTTGGAGCATCTTGATGAGCAGCGTCGAGATGCCGCCACGTTGAACGAAGCACATAAACACCGAGTCAAAGTCCAGTACGATAAGGCGGTTAAGCCTAGGGTCTTTTCCGAAGGCGACCTTGTTTTGGTCTATGCCCAAGAAAAAGATGCCTTGGGGGCAGGAAAGTTTAAATCGATGTGGTATGGCCCCTATATCGTCAAGAAGGTCCTTAAGAAAGGAGCGTATACCTTGGTTGACTTCGAAGGAAACGAGTTGCCGGAGCCCCGAAATGGGCTCTATTTGAAGAAGTATTATGCCTAGGCTTTGGCCTGGCATTTTGCTTTGTATATAGTAGTTTTTTGTCTTGTACATATCTGTTTGATTTTCGATTTTTGATGGGATGGTGATGTTTTTTGATCTGCTTTGGCAGGTTGTGTTGATGTCATGAGTCATTATGGTTTCGCCGATGGTGCTAGTAGACACACCCGGAACTTAGCTTCCGCGGCTTGGGTGCTTCATTATCCTTCCGGTCAGCTGCTGGTATCAAGAGGGGTCTGCATTGGTCCTGCTTCCAATAACGTAGCAGAATACACTGCAGTCATTCATCTACTCTCGGAGGCAATATCTTTGGGTGTTGATTCGCTGGTAGTTTTCTTGGACTCCTAGCTGGTGGTGTCGCAGTTGAACAACACTTATCGGGTACGAGATCCAGTTTTATTACGATTGTTCTTGAGGGTACGTTTGTTACAAAGGTCATTTCAATTTTTAACATTCATTCATATTCCTCGAGCTGACAATTGGGTTGCTGACTCATTAGCTAATCAAGCTTTAGATTGGCATATTAATCATTCAATACAATAAAATCTAAATCATCAAAAACATCATACATTTGATACATTTATCTCATCACATCAAAATATCGCTGTATATATATCATCAGTATGTCAAAAAAAAACTTTACAAAATTTTGGATCCATCAATGCCGTACAAAAACTTGGGCTTATGCCCCATCATGTTCAGTCTCAAAAAATATACAGTCATCTGATATGTAAAATCTATCTACTCCTGAGGACCCTGCCCAGCATTTCTATAGAACATCACTGCAGTGGCCACACGGCGGAACAGTCTAACCCAGTCCCGGGGTACTCCTACAACCCGTCTCTGGACGGCTTCTGGCAAGTCCTCCACAGCAGCCAGAGGGATTTGGCGGGTCAGTCCCTCCAAGTTTCTCTGAACGGCCTGGAGTGTCCTGTCAGAATCCGCTGTCTCTGCTTCCCCTCTGCGGCGTTTGTGACGTGCTAGGCCCTCAGGACGCACTGGTCCAACATCTGAAACATGATCATTTTTCATTTGTCAGTCATTATGAATCCAATCCAAAAACATGTTTGTTTTTCATTTTTCATACATATTTGAAAAATCCAAAAAAAATCATATAAGTTAAAATTTTTGAAAAAACTTACCGACTGCTCCCCATGCTGCACTGGGTGGAAGTACTAGATCCGGATCTCCTCGGAAATCCATCCCGGCATAGGGATAGTCATCTACTGCGATGATCTGTTCTCTCCACCATAAGAAGAACTCATCATCCCAGGTAGTTCGGGGTACCTCGCTGCCCCCCAGTCTCTTGATCATGTCTGCCCAACGGGCAATTCTTGGGTCCCGAGGGCTGCTGATAGTTGAGATGACTTTGGGTCTCAAAGCTGGAACTCTCTCGAAGAAGAATGTAGTCAAAATGGTTCCATAGCCAAAGTGTTTTGTATGTGTTTTGCGAATCGACGTCAGTTGTTGTTTCATGTTCAGTAGCAGGGCAGTGCACCAATCATACACATGAATTAAGCACTCTACAGCTATGCTCATGTGCGCCCCGGACGCCTGATGCAGTGAGGCAGATCCTGCCACTCTGCCGATGGTGAACAGGAGGATCTTCATGTGCAAGTCCCTGATATCTCTGATTGCAATCTGTGTGCCTACTTTCTTGGAATCTTCTATGCAATAGAGTTGGACATAGTCCTCCACGGTTAACCCTCCCAGGGGCCTTCCGTGCAGATCCACTGGGTCTCCCCTTCTGGAGAGTCCAGTGATGAAGTATATATCTTCCACCTCTATGCGTAGTGGCATTTGATCAATGATGAAACAATCCCGATCCGGTTCCCAATAATTTACCAGCATTTCAAGCAATCTCACATTACTTTTCATATTGGGCATTTTGAAAAATTTGAATAATCCACAGTTTCGGAGGACATTTTGTGCTGAGCGGTCTTCCATGACCTCTTGGTCCACTGCACTATGCTCACGTTCCCTCCATGAAATTGTCATCCTGAAGAAATTCATTAAAATTTGCATTAGAAACTCATTTTTAAAATTCGGACTTGCGCATACGCTAGTTTCGCTGTGCACAGTCGCGTGTACAGGCGGCTTTCCTTCTTTGAACCCGCGTATGCGCAGGTACGCGTTTTTTAATAAGGGTTTCCAGGTAAAAATCCACTTAATTTGAAATTTTAAACGGACAAAATGAATCAACAGGATGAATAAGGAGCCTACCTGAAGTTTCGCTGAATTCTGACGGTCGGTTGTTGCTGATTTGACGAAACAAGTTTTTAGCTCCAGAGCTCTTTTCCAAATCAGCTATGCAATAATGAACCATTTGAGAGGTAATTTGTGTATTTATGGCTAAAAAATTGAAAATTTTCGCAAAAATTTCCTTGTGCTTATTTTTTCGATCTGTCTTATGCTGTATAACTCGATTGCTTGGAAGTGCCCAGTTTGGTATACTTCAGGTACATTTTGACATTTTCGAGATTTTTCCCGGTTTTTGGCCCATGTGTTCAGACTCTTCACGGCAGGTATATGATCTTCACTGGCATATAGGTTAGGGAATCACTTTCCATTGCATCTTGCATTCTAGCCTCCATACTGATCACTTGCCTTAGGGTCGATCCCATCAGGTCATGAGTATTATACCATTTTCACTCGCCGTTTTTTTAAAATCATGACTTGATGGTAGAGCCTTCCTTTACATGGGCTTCCTAGTTAGTTCCTCGCTATCACTTGTCGCCCATGCTGCTTTTTATGTAGGCTCGGGAGTCCTCTTTAGTCCCGCCATGTCTTTCGTGTTGAAGCTTCATTCTTCTTCTTCATCACTTATCCTTTTTCTGGCTTATACCCTAGAGGCTCCCTGGTGTCGTTCAGTTGTATTACTGCATTGCATATTGGCTACTTGTTTATCCTGGCCTTTAGCCGACTTCATTTGGACTCGATGTTTAAGCCAACTTTTGACCTTGACTTTCTATACAAGTTAACCGTTGCATGCACTTAGCTATCACGACTTGACACCTTTGTACCCATGGATGGAACGTTCCTCTGAGTATCACTGACCAGTTTTCGCCACCTTGCATTGAGCATAGGATTGTTCCAAACCCCGGAACTAGTGCATCTGTTTTTTTTCGATACTCGTTCTATCCATTGTATCATAGCATTCTTTATTCTTTTTCAGGCTTATTATGAAAAAGACAAAAAAATTAAATATAACAAAAAGAGCGGGAACGGGGTGTATCTTCGTTATTTCGATGGCAGTACAGAGTCAGTTTGTCGCCCTTGAACAAAGCACATATACTTATATATATTTCCTTCATTTGGGATGGTTCTAGTTTGACCTAGGTTCAGCCTTTACCATGTTTCACTTATCAGTTCTCCCCCGGTTGGTTATCTCTTCCAATCATATGGAGAGTTTGTTTTGCCTCCTGCAAGACAGACTTATACAGTGTCACTTTTTACTGCCATGGTCATCACAGAGTCGTGCTTTTGTTCAAGGGAAGTCTAGCCTGAGTCGGCCATTCTGCGGTGTCTCTTGACTCATTATTCAATCGGCCTTCCCGGTCTTGTCAGTATCATGTTCTATCACATCAGATGTTTTGGTCTTCTGCTCGTGCTGGTTTGAGAAGGTCCCCATTGACTTCTTGCCGGCGGGTTTGTCTCTTATCGACTACGACACATTGCTCCGAGAGCAAACCTAGAGCCGCACCTTGGGCCTATTTCCATCATTGATAGGTGACCTCGTGCTCAGCATTTGATCATCATCATGGGTCTTTGACCGAGTGGTTTCCCCTGTGTTCGACGTCAGCACACATTATCACACTTGGGATTCGTGCAGTACCTGGATTTCCATTTGACCCTATCGGTGGATTTCTCGCCTCTGTGTCAGCTTTCATTATTGGTTGGTTCATAGGGTTTCTTCCGTGCGCTAGCTTCATCTTGTGCACGTCGGAAACGTACTTCGGTTTTGGTTCCATCACTCTACTTCGTCCGATTCCTTCCAAATCTTGGCCTGCGGGTTACACTCGCGCTGGACTGATGTGGGATGCCTTAATGCCTTCCTTCCAACAGATCTTTTCCCATCGACTCCGACTCATTGCTCTGGGAACAAGATCTAGAGTCTTTTGTCAGTACCTTAGGGTTTGCAGTCATCAGTGGCAGACTCTTCGCTATCGACAGTGGGGATTCATTATTGCCTCCTGATTGGTAGATTCTTTCAAGTGTTCGACTTCAACTCATTCATTCACACTTGTCAGATTGTACTGGGGCACCTTGACACTCATTATCATTATCGGTGGATCGTCTCGCGTTGGTTAACGGGAAACATCATTGCCCGGTAATCCAACGATTTCTCACATGGTCGACTTCAGCTCATTTATTTGTGGTGTAGAATTAAAGCTGCCAGGACGGTGAAGTTTATAGGCTGCATCGCATTTCGGTTCATCATGCTGATGCCTTCTGCCACAAGATAAGCGTCCAATTTATATGTTGCGGGGCCAAAGACAAGCAAAGATCTTATATGTTGATCCCCGAGTTGCGTGATTGTACCGTTTGATCCGCCTCTTATGATCCCAGAATTTGAGTATTCGAAGCATTGATCGTGATATCCGGTTGCACTATCTTTGATCAGCTTTCTATATGTGATACTTGGACATTGATACAGACTTGTCTTTCCTGGCCCTGCTCAGATGATTCACTATGTATTTTCAGTTCAGTTATACTTGTATACATGTTGGATCTATTCAGTACTTTCTATATATATGATGTATTTTTGACCGAGCATGGGTATGCCCGCCTCAGCATGTGTTGACTCTCTGGTTTCTTTCATTGGTTTTTGGCAGGCTGAAATCTGGTGAAGTCCTCTCTTGTCCTTGCGAAGTTCTCTCTATGTGCATAATACATTTCGGCCATCATGTACCCCTTCTGACCTCATATATTAGGGGGCATCTGTTATAGCATCATTTCTCACCTTGACATGATTCATGATTGCTACATGGCTTTATGGGCACCCATTCCTACAGACTTGGACAAATTCACTTAAAAATAGTGGAAAATCCTTCATACGCGACTATGCCCGTGTTTTTCCGCGTGTATACGCTAGTACAGCTAGACTTTTCCGCGTATGCCATTTTAATGGTTAAAAAATATATAAAAAATCCCTAATTTCGCGTTGGGTTGATAGTTACTCAGGTAGTTCAACTACCCCAGCCCGTGGCCAACTGTTTCCAACTGTTGAAACTACTTGGAGGGACTATAAAAGGACCTCATATGTATGGCCTAAGGGGGAGAGAGAGAATTATTATTATTATACTCTGTTGGTTCCCTATCCAAGTCTGATTCCCCGTGCCTCCTGCACTTTCCCAGTTCATTTCAGGAAACCCTTGTTTCCTTGAGATACACATCCCTTTATATGTTATCTCGTATGCACTCATTTGGAAGGAGCCTTAGCGAGGCAAGGGCTGGACGGATCCGGACGACGGTCTGCGAAGGCCTTGGAAGGATCAGGTGATCTCTCCACTTACTTTTGTACGTACTATTTTTATAATACAGAAGTATCATGCTGTTCCCGAAGAAAACGTGTCAGTGTATGCTTTAATGTGTGAAGAATATTTGTTATACAAGCATTTATGATGATTTATTTAATGTTTTATATGAATCTCGCTAACATATAGAGTAGAAATATACTGTACAACTTGTCCTTTGTGCTGGTTTCTTCTTTTATTTCAGGTGAAAGAGGAAGGACGGTTGCAGGGAGTTTGAACTCCACGTAGATCTACTTCAAACGTAGGACCAACGGGTAAACCTCTCGTTCTGCTCTATTTCGTTTTCATGACTGTGCATGATCGTGTGAGTCTCTGTTAAATAGTACGCCCCTGCTCTGTGGAGGTTGAATCCCAACCAACCTCTAGGGTGTTAAATCCCCGAAACACCATATCAACATCAAGTACAAGAAGGGCAAGACCAATAATTTTTCAAACTACCTAAATCAACTGTTGATCATGGAGCTAACCATTGTGATCAACTATTGTGGTAAGTAGACTTAAGGTTGGCCATATCTCTACAAAAGCGATTCAGAATTTGGAAACACATACTATATACTCCTAGAAGGTAAGAAATATTTTCACCTCCAGGATGCATTGTTATGCCAGCTGTGACACCTCTTTGTTCCTTCAAGCATGTGTGCCAAGAATATTTGGGAAGTGCACTACAGTCAGGTCGTTGGATATTTCGGGGTCAAGAAAATAGTGGTAGTACTACAAAATTATTTCTATTGTCCATACCTTCAATAGAATGTCGAGAAGTACATCAGATCTTACACTATCGGTGCCATCATCAAACTGACCTTCCAAAATCAAGGCCTATATACTACACTTCCTACCCCTACTCGACCTTGGGAATCCATCTCCATGGATTACATGTTAGGCATGCCTTCTACAAAGCATGGTGACGATTGCGCTTTTATGGTCGTCGAAATATTCTCCAATATGGCCATTACGACTACTTGTAAGAAGAATATCACAACAAAATCCACTGCTAAAATGTTCTTCGATTGATTACGGGTACACTTTGCATTACCAGTGTCCATTATCTCAGATCGGGATAACACAATCCTTAGCAAATTTTTGTCAAGTGTCTAGTCGATGCTTACACCAAACACTCTAAGTCGACAACTTTCCACCCCTAAACTGATGGCCAAATAGAGGTTGTCAAGAATATGATCCTACACATTATGTCCATGTACAACTCAAAGCATCCATGCACATGGGATGAAATTCTTCCCTACTTCCAATAAATTTATAACCAGAATATCCACAACTCAACTAGCCACATCTTCCTTCAAGTGGGTTTGGGATTGTAGCCACTATATCCCATTGATGTGGCCATACCACTTACAAATACTTAGGTAGATTCAACTCATTTCCAATATGAAGCTCCCAAGCCAAAAAATTCATTGATCACATTCAGAACATCGTCCAACATTTCCATGGCATATTTCACAGAGCCAATTTTATGTACAAGTAGCGACATGATAAACATCGGGTGCCATGCAATTTTCAAGGTTGAAACAAAGGTTGAATAAATTTGCACAAGGAGTGCCACGTTGGACCCCACAGCAAACTTCACTCGCTCTAATTTGGATCATACACTACAACCAAGGTTGTAGGGAACAATTCCTTTGAGCTTAGTATTCCACCATTCATTGGTCTGCACCAAGTGTTAAATGTGGACTACCTTGGGCCCTACTTTCCACCATTACTAGACACATTTTACATTGCAAAACAACTCACACCGACAGAGTTAAAACCAAAATGCATGGAAAAAACCACAACTAATAGAATCATGGACACAAATATTGTGAACACCTATCAGAAAAGGATCAGGCTATATCAGTTGGTCAAAGTAGACCAACTCCTTCACTAGGGCAAGTGGTTCACCAGGGAGCAAGTTTAATAGAAATTTCCTAAGCTCATGAAGACTCTGCATGAAATGGGGCCCTTTGCCTCCTAAGCAGGGAGAAATTATCTGGGTGTAGATTCATGGCCACCAACCTATTCCACCTATACCCCTATTCCATTTCATCCATTTCATTCTTTATAGCAAAAAATACTATTTTTAGCATTTTTTCAGGTCGTAAACTTCTAGAGCAGATTTTACCCCCCTAAAATAAGTTTTTTTGAGGTCTTTTGTAGGCTCATAACCGTGGGCAGAGGCCTATGTAAAATATTTTACTACTCGGAGAGATATTTATAATGATATATTTTACGCTCTAAACAGAGATAATATGACCAAGTTATAACCCCGGGAAGTTGGTTTCCCAACTAACACCAACAGGGCCCTCAAACTCTTGGCATTCCATCTCCTAGGGTTAGGCTTTTGGTTATTTATGATTTGCCTATGTTGTTCAATAATTAAAATGCCATTGAACCTCATTTTAATATAGTTCAGAGGCATGTAGGTAACACATATCTTCTTAGAGATAAGCTATCATCGCCCGAGCTAGT
Organism: Pinus albicaulis; assembly: GCA_034641835.2. Classification (NCBI taxonomy): domain Eukaryota; kingdom Viridiplantae; phylum Streptophyta; class Pinopsida; order Pinales; family Pinaceae; genus Pinus; species Pinus albicaulis. The sequence continues at coordinate 1,335,022,158 of CM076580.1, read as the reverse complement.
TTATTTTCCATTTTACCTCCAAGCATTTTTTGTTATTTGATAATAATGAAATGAAGTGTTATTTGTGTTGCATCGATGTATTTATTTTTATTTATATATTTTATTGTGTTCTTACATAAGTTTTTATCAGTGGTATCACAGCGGTCTTCTCTTTCTCGATCTTTCTTTGCATGTCCCCAACGAACTAAGCCTTGCAAGCCTTGATGACCTCAGATGACGGAAGAAAACAAAGAATAAGGGGTAGGAGATCCTATCATAATATTGATCAATGACACCCTTAAGAAACAAAGGAATGTGATGTTCAATAATTTTTCCCACATCCTTCAATGACTACCCGCTGGTGGTAGATCTTCAACCAACAACCACTCTCGAGACACCACACCTTTTAAGGTACAAGTAAAATTGGACATTCCAATATTTTAGGTCCAAATAGATATAGATGTCATATATAGATGTCTGAATATATTAGAAGGATATTTCTTGGTTCGTGAATTTTCCAATCGAGAAAATATTACTTTTTCACTTCTCAAAGCTGCCCCCATGTCAAGAATTGGTGGGAAACTTTCTTTGAGAAAAATGATGAGAGGTAACCCTCCCTATTATCATTAGCACCCACTTGGAATTATTTCTGAGATACCATCAAGGAAAAATATTATCCCATGGGGAGCTATGAGGAGAAGTACACACAAACGACTATAGTACAGAAACAAATGGAACAAGATGTGCATGAACTGATGAATCTATTACATACCCCATACACAAATTTGGATATCAAATATTCATAGAAACATTTGGTGCTGAAGTACCACAGTTTTTAGCATAGATACATTTAGGAGGAAATGGATTTCCTCGAAATATCCTCCCTTGGTGCATCATACCAGTACCTTCCAAGATTGAGAAGAAATTAAAATAGAAGAAGCGAGTCTTTGGATCTATGAATTAGAAACAAGGGAAAGGTGCCACCAAACCACAGAATAAAGGGAAAATCCAAGGTAGGGTGGCCCAAGACAACTCGCCAAAGCCACAAACAAATAAAAACACCACAAATCCAAAGAAAGGAGTTAGAAATTGGTGTGAATTCCGTAAGAGATCCACTCACAATAGAGGTGAGTGTCGGGCCAAGTAGTCACTAGTGGCTAAGGTGAAGGCTTTCGAATCAGATGCATGTCCTGAATCTAAATCAAAACATGATTAGGGGAATGAAAATGGGAAAAATATTATTGATGCAAATCGCAATGGCACCATTGACACCACCAAGATCCACTTGGATATCAAGAGGAGGGGGAGCACCTCTTCTATTCCCAGGTTTGGGTGAAGGGTTCCCTGCTACAGTTCATTATCAACAATGGTAGCCAAAAGAACCTCATTTCAAGAGCAATCATGTGGCTTCACCTAGGACGGGATATCCACGTCATCCAGTAGTGTCACCTTCCCTACATCATCATGCCATTTAAAAATGAGGTATTATGTGATATTGCTCCTCTTGATATTTTTGATGTATTATTATACGAACCATATTTTTGGAAACGACATGCTATGTATGAGTCTAGGCCTCATGATGTTATTTTTACTTTCGACATTAAGTTGTACAGGATACCAGAGGTAGCACCACCTATCACCATCTCCTTGATCACTTCAAAGCAATGTAAAAGCTCATTTTAGAAATCAGGATTTTTTTTTCTTATGATCCATGCTGAAGGAAAGAAGAAGACTATGGGCATGGCCTCTATATAGTTCTCCTTCGCATGGAAAAAAAAAATTTAAAAGGTCTTGGATGAGTATGGGGACATCTTCACCTCACCTGCAGGGGTACCTTTGCATTTTCACGTCAAGCACCCCATCCATATGACCTCGGGCACGTTGCTAGAAAATGTAAGGATTCATCAGTGATATGTTCTAGAAATGAAAAAATCAAGAGGAATATTTAGGACATATTGTAGAAATTTCACATTAATCCGAGTTCATCGCCCTATGGGAGCTCGATTGTGTTAGTGAAAAAGATGGATGAGACCTGGAGACTTTGTATTGACTATCAGGCATTGAAGAAGAACACTGTATGGAATAGTTATCCAATCCTACAGATGGGTGAACTTCTAGACCAACTCAAGGGGGCCAAATATTTCAGAAATATGGACACAAATTCTGGGTATCACCAGGTACCCATCGAACCCTTCGATGTGTGGAATATTTCCTTAAAATACAAGGAGGGCCCTTTTGAGTGGTTGGTCATGCCTTTCGGGTTGAAGAATTCCCTTTCAACCTTCATGAGGATGATGGATGACATATTTCAACCATATACCAACTCATTCATGGTGGTGTATTTATATAAAATCTTGATCTTTTTCCAGAGTTGGAAAGAGCACCTCCACCACATTTGACATATCCTACAAGCACTGCGACAACATAAGTTCTATGAAAATTTGGGGAAACGCACTTTTGGAATGGCCCATGTTCAATATTTGGGATGCAACATTGATCAACAGATGGTTCATGTGATCCCAACCAAGATCCGAGTCATTCAGGATTGGCCATCCCCAACCACTCTAAAAAAGCTTTGCATTTTTTTGGGTCTTGCCAATTTCTACCGCAAGTTCCTATTCGGGTTATCTCATATAACTTGGCCTTTGAGTCAAGTCACCAAGAGAGGAGAAAAAGCCAAATTATTTTTTCATTAATATCAATAGAAAGAGTTCATGGATTTGAAGCATCACCTCCGTTCTACATCATTGCTCACATTGTCAGACTTGAAACAATCATTTGAGATCAAGATAGATACCTCAGACTTTGTATTGGGGTGGTTCTAACTGAGCAGGGGCATCAAGTGGAATATCATAGTGAGACACTTTCAGAAACAATCTAGAATTATCTCACCTATGAAAAAGAGAGGTATTCCATTGTGTGGGCTTGCCAACAATAGAAGCATTACATTTTGGGGAAGGAAATAGTCATCCACACAGATCACTGACCCCTATAGTTCATATAGATGTAAGGAAAGTTATAGAATGATCACCATCACAAATTTTCCACATACCTGCAAAAACTAAATCTAAACATAAAGTGAAAGAAGGAACAAATCACTAATGTTGTAGACTACCGCAACCGACTGCTGATTTTGGCGCTAACCATTGTGCTAGACTCTTATGGGCATGAGACTTCAAGTTGGATGCATCTCTACAAAAGCGATCTAGAATTCAAAAACACATACCGAATGCTCCTAGAAGGTAATATTTTCACCTCTAGGATGGATTTTTATGGCACCTAGGACACCTTTTTCTTCCTTCAAACAAGTTTTCAAGGATGATTTTGGAAGCACTCTACAGTCAGGTCGATAGAATTTTTAGGGTCGAGAAAATAGTGGTAGTAGTACATAAGTATTTTTATTGATTCAAAATTCGATGGGATGTCGGGAAATACATCAAATCCTGCACTCCATATTCCATCACAAAACTGGCTAGCAAGAATCAAGGCCTATAAACTCTGTTGTGTATCCCTTGTCAACCTTGGGAATCCATCTTAATGGATTGCATGTGAGACCTACCTTCTACCAAGCATGGCAATGACTTCAATTTTTTCGTCGTCAACAGATTCTCTACGATTTCCATTATGGCAGCCTTCAAGTAGAACATCATAGTAAAAGTAGCCACTAAACTCTTCTTTGATCGAGCGTGGGTACACTTTGTGATCCCATAGTCATTTATCTCAGATCGGGGCACCAAATTCCTCAGCACATTTTGGTGAAGTCTCTGGCTGATGTTGTACAACAAACAAATTAAGTCCAAAAATTTCCACCGCCAAACCGATGGCCAAATAGAGGTTGTCAGCCAGATGATCGTACACGTTATGCCCATGTACAACTCGAATAATCCAGGCACATAGGATAAAACCCTTCCCTATGTCCAACACAGTTATAACAGAGCTTTCCACAACTCAACTGGTCACAAACCCATTCAGGTGGTTTTGGTATTGAAGCCACTATGTCCCATTAATGTGGCCATACCATTTATAGATACTCAGACAGATTTAGATGATGTTCGGTCCAAAGCTGGAAAGGAAAGAAAATTCATTGAGCGAATTTAGCACATATGGAAATAGGTCCATGACATATTGGATAGAGCGAAATGATAACTATAAGAAACCATATGATAAGCATCAACTTCCACACAAGTTCTAGGTCGACAACAAAGTTTGGCTACATTTGCAGAAGAGCATTTATTTGGACCCCACTGCAAGCTTCCCTCGCTTCGATATGGGCCATACACCATAACCAAGGCTATAGAGGACAATTCATTTGAACTTAGTATTCCAAAATTCCTTAGTCTGTACCCAGTGTTCAATGTGGACTACCTTCAATCCTATTTCCACCATTACTGGACACATCCGACATTACAGATCCCGACAGATTTAAACCAATATTGCATGGAAAAAGCCACAACTAATCACATAATTGACAAACATACCCTGCCATAATAGGATCTAACTATATAGAGTTTTCAAAGCAGGCTAAATCCTTCACCAGGGAAACTGGTTCAACATGGACAAGGTTCAATAGAAATTTCCTCAACTAATGGAGGTTCTACACACAATGGGGACCATTGATTCCTAAGGGGGGAGGAAATATACAAATGGAAATTTCTGGTCACCCACCTATTCAATGTAGACCCCCACTCAGTTTCATTATTTTCCTTTTTTATAACAATAATTAATATTCTTAGCAGTTTTTCAGGTCCTAAACTTCTCGAGCAATTCTGAACCAATAAATGACGTTTTTTTTAGGTCCACTTCGGGCTTGCAAGTATAGGTGGGGGCTTGCAGCAAATATTATAGTACTTTAAGGCATATTTCTGATGATATATTGTATGCTCCAAATGGATATAATATGACAAAGTTACAATCACGGGAATTTTGTTTCACAACTAACCCCATCGAGGCTAACAAGTTATTTGTGTTACATCTGTTGGGGTTCTAATTTTTTCCGTTTAGGGTTTTCCTATGTTGTTAAATAATAAAAAGGCCCCTGAGCCTCATTCTAATGTATTTGAAAGGCATATATCGAACACATGTCTTCTTAGAGATAAGCTATCATCGCCCCAGCTAGTGTATTTTTTGTTGTGTCTGTAAGCATTTTTCGGTATTTGATATTAATGAAACCAAGTGTTATTATTGATCCATTTTTATTTATGTATTTTATTTATTTCCCAAATAATTACAAATATGTGGTATGAGAGCGCTATTCTATTTCTTGATCCTTCTTTTCGTGTCCCCAATGAGGTCAGGGTCTAAGGAGTTAGGGATCAATCTGGTTGAACCTTTACAATATCAGCCTCGCAAACCCTAACAACCTCCCATGGAGGAAGAAAAGAAAGATGAGGGATAAATAAATCCTATCAATATATTTCTCGAATATTCCCTCAAGAAACAAAGGAACAATGGAAAAAATTCCCATATCCTACAATGGCTACCCATGGGTGGTGCATATTCATCTATCAGCCACTCATGAAGTGCAACTCCTTTAAGGTACAAGTAAACTTTAGTATTCCTATATTTTAGGGACAAATAGATGCATATGTTGTAGATATATGGTTGAATCTATTAGAAGGATATTTCTCCATTCATGACGTTTCCAATCAGGAAAAGATTACTTTTGTGATCCTCAAAGCTACCTCCAATGTCAAGGACTCGTGGGAAACCTACTTTGAGAAAAAGAACAAGAGGGAGCCCTCCCTATTCTCGACCACACCCACCTGGAATTATTTCCAAGATGCCATCAAGGAAAAATATTATCCTATGGGGATCTATGATGACAAGTACATATAATTTACTACGTTGTGGCATCAAAGGGATCAAATGTGCATGAAATGACAAACCTATTCCATTCCCTATGAACAAATTTGGGTATCGAATATTCAGAAAAAAAAAATTGGTGCTAAATTACCATAGTTTTCTCCATAGATACATGTAGGAGGAAATGGAATTCCACAATGTCTTCTTAATTATTGTAGCATACATTTATACTCCCAAGATTGAGAAAAAATTCAAATAGATGAAGCAAGGCTTTCGATATGCGAATCAAAAGCAAGGGAAGGGCACCCCCAAACCATAGAACACATGAAAAATCCAAGGCAGTATGGCCTAGGACAACATGCAAAATCTACAAGTGAAGAAAAATAACGCAAACCCAAATAATGACACAGGAAAGTGGCGTGGCTTCCATAAGAGCTCGACTCACAACACAAGTGAGTGTCGGTCTAAGTAGTAACTAGTGGCCAAGCTAAAGAATTTTGAATCAGATGCATGTTTTGACTCTATGTCAGAACACATCAAGGGGAATAAAAAATGGAAGCAGATTATTGATGCAGACCCCAATGCCACCATTGCCACCACCAATATCCAAAACAAGTAAATTGAAGATCCAGATGAGCGGGAGCGCCTCTTCCATTCCCAGATGTGGTGAAGTGTTGGTCGTTGCAGTTGTCGACATCAGGAGCCAAAATAAGCTCATTTTAGTAGAGGTCATGCAATGGTTGGGCCTACCAACCACAACACACCAACAACTATACACCACCAGGTTTCTTCACCAAGGTGGGCATCTTTGCATTAGCTAGTAGTTTTTTATTCCCTATACCATCACGTCCTTCAGGGATGAGGTATTATGTGATATTTCTCCTCTATATGTTTGTGATGTATTATTAGGCCAACCATACTTGTGGAAGTGACATGTTTTGTATGAGTCTAAGCCTCACGATGTTATTGTTACTTTTGGCAATAATATTTACATGATACTAGAGGTAGCACCACTTGCCGATATCTCTTTTATCTCTACAACACAATGCAGTAAGCTCATTTCCAATGCCAAGAAATTTTATTTCCTAATGATATACCCTAAGGGAAAGAAGAACCCTGTGGCCATGAACTCAAGATAAATCTCCTCCACATGGTAAAAATAGATGGACAAGGTCGTGGAGAAGTACTGATACATCTTCAACTCACCTGCAGGAGTAGCTTGGAATTTTTAGGTAAAGCGCTCCATCGATTTGATCCCAAGCACACCGCTACACAACTAACCATTATATCGGTGCTCTGTTCTGGAGAACGATGAAATCAAGAGGAAAATTGAAGACCTCTTGTAGGAAGGTCATATCCATTTGAGTTCATCACCCTCTGGGAGCCCAATCATGTTGGTGCAGAAGAAGGATGGGACTTGGAGACTGTGTATTGACTATTGGGTGCTGAAAAAGATCATTGTCCAGAATAGGTATCTAATCCCGTGAATTGATGACCTTTTGGACCAACTCAAGGGGCACCATATATTTTGATGAAGATTGACTTGAAGTATGGGTATCACCAAGTAGTAATCAAACCCTCTGATGTGTGGTAGACTTCCTTCATATCATAGGAGGGATTTTTTGAGTTGTTATTCATGCATTTCAAGTTGATGAATTTCCATGCAACCTTCATGAGGTTGATGGACAACATCTTGTGACCATTTACCAACTCATTCATGGTGGTTATTTTGGATGACAACCTTTTCTTCAACCAGAGCAAGGAAGAACACCTCCACCACATTCGAGAGGTCCTCCAAGAATTGCAATAACACATGTTGTGTGCCAATTTGGAGAAATACACTTTTCGCATTACCCAAGTTAAATATCTAAGATAATTCATTGAAGAACAGGGGGTACATGTGGACCCAACCAATATCCGAGGCTTTTGGGATTGGCTATCCCTGGCCACTCTAGTAGAGATTCACAGCTTTCTCAGACTTGCCAAGTTCTACCCCAAGTTCATGTTGGGGTTCTCTCATATCACTTGGCCTAAGCCAAATATTTTGGTCTAATTCTCAACAGAAATTATTTGCAGAGTTGAAGCATCGCCTCTAATCTGCACAAGTTCTCACATTTCTAGACTTGCAATAACATTTGGAGATCAAGACAGATGCCTCTGACTATTTTATTGGGGAAGTTCATACTCAACTGGGGCATCCAGTAGCATATAATAGTGAGAAACTTTTAGATACAGTCTAGAAGCATCCAACCTATCACAAAGAGATGTACTCATTTGTGCAAGCTTGGAAATAATGGAAGCATTACATATTGGGGAAGGAAATGGTCATCCATACAAATCACTGACCCATACAGTTCACACAGACATAAGGGAAGTTTCAGAATGATCACCATCATAAATGGTCCACATACCTCCAACAGTTCCATATGAAAAACAAGTACTAGAAGGGAAACACTAATAGTGTTGCAGACTACCTCAACCAACCGCTAAATGTGGCACTAACCACTGTGCTAGACTCTTATGGGCATGAGACTTTAGGTTTCTCACCTCTCTACAAAAGTGATCGAGAATATGAAAAAACATACCATATTCTACTGGAAGGTAAGAAAGTTACATATTTTCATCTCTAGGATGCACTGTTATGCCACTTGGGACACCTTTGTGGATCCAAAAAAAACACTTTGAGATGGAATAAATAATTACCTATAAAATTGCATCTTAACCATGAAACTTAAAAGGAATGAACATAAGAAGAGAGAAGAACATAAAATCATGCAAGAAGCCAAGGAATTGATATCGGAGTTCCTCCAAGAGTGACTACATCTCCATGCCCTACTTAATAAGTGCGGAGGCCCTCTTTCATTAAGTGGAAAATAAAATGAAAGTACACTCATCAATGTAAAATTACACCGTTATACATCCATCACTGAAAGTGCCTGAAAATTGGAGACTTTTGATGAAGAAATGAAGACCATTGGATTTGTGACGCCAAGAGGTCCAAAATCCATTATAATCCTACTTGGTTCTAACGCTAGAAAAATATGGGCCCTATGGAAATGAGTTCAGTTCATGGTTCTGCCCCCCCCTTGCAAGATGCTCAAGGTTCCACTCTGACTCGCGCTCGGTGCCACTCTTGGCCTACCTGGGTGCACTTCTGAACTGTAGGTTTTTATAAATGAGGGTTGTGTGGACTCCCCAAGGTAGTCGATAGCCTAGTTGGTTGATATGAGTCTTTTAAGGGACAGGGTCGGGTGGTCAAACACTGCCCCCACCATAAAAATGAGTATAATTGTTTTAAAAATCTGCACATATATTTTAAAATATCCATCGCATATATTTTTTAAGGCAAGTTATGGGGGGGGGGGGTTGGACTCACTGTCATAGGTCAATTTGGGCACCATTCCCAATGACCTGGTAAAACTAGATGTCATCCCTAGAACTAATGATTAGGGTCTATCATCCGCTATCATTTCAGTTGCTACATGCCCTAAGACAAAGAATAAGAACAAATCATCCATGAATTCCATTTCAAGGTTTCCAAGATTTGAAGTACATGTTATATCACCTATAATATCATCAACACAGTCTCTCAAGGGAATAACTACTTTGCATATGTAGCTACCCCCATTCAAGGGTGCTCTGCAAAGCACTTCTTGACACTCAAGGGTGTGTTGGTCAATTGGGATAGAAATTCTCATTGTTACGGAATCTCCACATGGCCAGTGCCTTCTAGAAGAGTCCATATGTGTCAAAATTCAAATCCATATGTCCATTAAACACCTCTGAGCTGGGAAACATGTCTTTCCTATTATTATAAAGTCATTGATTTTGAAACTAACTTTAGCTATTCTATAAATTGAGCACAGATCCTAGTGCTTGAGAAGGAAGAAAATTGGTAGAGAAATGTTGTTGGAATATCAATTGAGGGTTTGATTTGAGTAATATGATGTTGGAGAGATGTTCATTTTGATGAGGCTGGGATGATGCCAGAGTTGGTGACATCAAATCAATTGCTAGTTTTAACCTCCCCTTCTATCCATTAATAAATATTGATGCTTACTTTCCCACATATGTATATGTATAGGCTTTTGTCTTTCATATTATAGATTCTTATCTGAAGTATATGTTTCATGTTTCATTTATTTAACTGATTAAATTGAATATCCATCTATATATTGCAATCTCTTTTCTATGTATTTTTTATACTTGCACGAACTATTTTTGGTCATCAAGCTCGGATTGGAAGCTACAACAAGAGCGACAAAAGGAAAACAGGAAGTGCTTGGACTCCAAGTAAGTTTCCCAATATTTCTGTGTGACTATTTACTATTAGGAAAAGTATCTACAAAGCCTTTGACCTATTGTTCTAAATGAACTACACCACATTTATGGAATGTTTTTTTATCTGTAATTCATAATTTTTCATAAAAAATTGGTGACTCCACTAGGGACTTTACCTTCATCCTGATGTATTGTTCCTCTGCTTATCTACCCAGTAGCATCTACTCTCAATTATTAGGCTTTTGAAACAAACAATTTCATTAGAAGTGTGTCAGTAGTTTGAGTTTTTTATTCTTTGATGTGCCCAATGCACTGTTGGTCAAGACAGAATGCTTTGCATAGGATTGTCTCCTAATCAAGGGTGATTTAAAATTCATTATCTCCCCTTAGGGACTATGTTTCCCCCTAAGGCAACCAATTTCCCTTTGAATTTTTCATTTCCTTCACATTCAAATTTCTGTTTGTTGCGTTTTCAACTGCCTGATGCCTCATAGAGACCAATGAATTTACCTGAATCTTCCTCCTTTGAAAAGTAAGTTTTTTCAATGTATATTTAAGTGTTTCTCTTTATCATTGAAAAATAAAATTCAAAGTAATTTTATTTATTCATTAAATACATTTTTTCGTAAAGGAAATTATCATTAAATTATTCGTTTCCTGTAGCAAAAATTGTAGTTCCATTCTTCATTTTTCCTAAAATGGAAATTGTTGTTAAATTAATCATTTCTCAAAGAAGAAAGCATTTATTTTTTGTTAATTTGATGCATATAGTTTCCTTTTTGCATTCACATTGAAGGGACCAAAAAAAAAAAAAACATGCATTTTCATGTAGTGGTTTATGTGTTTTGCATAGGAACAAATTAGGAAAGTTGCATATTAGTTTGTGCTCTTTGTTGTTTTCTCTCAAAACTGATTGCTCTTTCCCATTAGTAGCTAAGACGTTCATTGAAAATGATAAAAGTGAAAATTTTTCTTATCATTTTATTTTTCATTTTAGGAATTTCCATCACATCATCATGGTGAACCTTGAAAGGAAAATTGATAAAGAAGATCAAATTAAATTTTACATCAATTTACCTAAAAAGGAATTGGAACCATAATGATAACATTTAGAAGGTGTAGACTAGAGACATGTTCCAATGCCATAAAACATAGCAGTTGTTGTTAATTGTCTGTGACACATTTCGAGTGTGATACCTCACTCCACGTACATAAGTATATCGTAGCTCATCTATGTACCTTCGGGAATATCAGGCAGTGTTATAGTACGAAGTATAAAGGGATGCTCTCACTATGCGGTTTCGCATTAGATAATGCTAATACAGACTTAGGGCTCCATTTACCTTCGGGCATATTTGGGAGGAGAAATTTAGGTTGCTATCCATCCATAGTGAACTGAGACGATCGCCTTGTAAATTGTGATACACCGAACACAATATTTGGGGATATTGTCTGCCTATACTTCTTGGTTCACTAAGAGCTATTCTGCAATTCACAGTTTCTTGGTAAACCTTTTGCCTAGCATTACCCTTTTATTGTGTTTATGTTTTTTTGTCATAAAATAAATCATTCATTGTGGAAGAAGAAAATCCCTTTCCCCATCATTCTCGTAGACTTTCATTGGAACCACCTTTACCACTGGAAGCCTCTTCTGGGCTGCGAAGGCGACATCACTCTACCAAAACCAGTACCATCAGCACCTCTGGTGAAGCATCATCTTCCCATATACCAGAGTTGGCACAAGTTGTTTCTACAAATCCTGGTTTGTCTACTGTTGTCGAGACAGAGTCCTCAAAGCTACCCGTGCTCATGATCCATCCAATCAGTGAGACCATACCTCCCAAACCCGACATTTTTCAACTGGAAGTTGATCTAGATCCTATCTCTTTTTTTCTAGAACATCTGCATCCCGAAGTTGAATGACTAGAAGTTGTACCTATATCGGTCACCTCACACTGTATTGTAGCCATTGAGTCTCCCATATCGCGCAGTCAACCTCCTGAAATATACTTTGGGCCTGATAGTGAAATCCTTCCACCTAGTTTAATTTCAATTGAATAAATTCCACAAGACAAGACACGTTTAACTCCAACCCATTTTGGGGAGGATATTTACCTGTACGAGTCTTTTCCTCAATCACCACCCTCTTCTTTTGTTGATCCTGTTCCTATTCAAAATCCCATCGATTCAAAATGGTATACATTTGGTCAATTAACCATGCCTGAATCAACATATTCAGTTGGACCATCTATTCCAATTGTGTCAACACCCGCTCTCGCTACCTCATCAATGTTCACAACTTCACCAGAGTCATATTTTCATGGTGGCCCTTTGGCCTCATCAAGTTATAAATCTTTATCTGGAATTTTCTCTAGTGCATCTTCAAAGACATGGACTTCACCAATGTCATCGTCTAGTATTCTAACTGGTAAACCTATAGTGAGTATTAAATGGCTCGATACTTTATATACATCATAAGGGTAATATCAAGCTAGTCCTTATGGGTCTATTCCATCCAGTACCATATCAACTTGATTCCCTGCATTTGGAGAACAATATTTTATGTCTTATTATCCTCTTCATGCTACATGGAAACCTATGGTCATCCACTTTGATAGTAATCCTACATTTTTTCGTCAACCTAATGTCGAAATGAATGTTTGTCAATGGCAGCCCACTCTGCCTATCCAAACACAAACTGTTATATACTCGTATCAACCAGTTCAACCTGTTGCACCCACACCAATTCCACTTGTTAATACATCTTTACCCCTATTACAAACTCAAAATTTTGTACAACAACCATTTCAGGTCAGTCCTTCAACTCAATACCCTCAAGTATTAAGCCCACAGAATCTAATTCATTCAGCTAATTTACAACAACAACCTGTACCTGGAATCATTTATTCACAAGCTTGATTACCATCTTATTGGATGTCACAACCACAACCAGGTTATACCTATCCTCAACTGAATCCAATTTATCTTAATTTGGGTTATCACATTAGTGGAAAGAACTCTTGGCAGCCTCAGGCGCAAATTCCTCAACCTTTATTTCAACAAGTATCGTACCAAGGTTTTGGTCAACGTAATCCTCAAGAGTTTGCTTATCAAAAAAACCCATATCTGGGTTACCAGCAACATATTACTTATGTTGGTGCTCAAAGACCTTTTACTCAAGCAATTCCATCATACCCTGGCTCTGCTCAACCTAACCTTAAACGATAGTTTCCCTTTGTTGAAACTTTATAATTACCAGATTTAAATCAACTCACTAATGATCTAATCAAGTATGCTCCTTGGTGGCTGATGATACCCCATAAATTACCCTCGGATATTCCTAAGTTCAATGGAAACCCTACGAAAGAACCGTCAACTCATGTTATGACTTATCATTTTTGGTGTTCATCAAACTCCTAGAATGATGACTCTGTTCAGCTACGTCTTTTCTAGTGTGCACTCACTGGTCTGACTGCAAAATGGTATATTCAGTTACCTAGAGCTTATTTTGATAATTTCAATACTCTAGCTACTATATTTTTGACTCACTTCCAGTTACTCATACGATATGAAACTGGAACAAAACTCTTTAATAATTTTAAACAGACTAATGCTACTCACATTTATGATCATATTCATGAGTGGCATTGTCATCGTAGAATGGTTAAGACATTTGTTCTTGATCAACTCCTTGCTGAGTGGTTCATTAAGTCCATGTTACCATCTATAATTGAGGATGTGGCGAAGGGTGGCGTCATCACTAAAGAGTAGGTCATTTCTCATGCCCAATATTTAGACTTGATTTATACTCAGTCTGGCATGCTCTATGAAAATATTCCTAACACGCCCGATCTAATTTTATTGTTCCTCCTTCATTAAATAATTCTCATGCTGGAGATGGTATGATTGGTATTACAAGCACACATCATACAGTATTGCATATGATCCTGCATCTTCTTCCGAAATCAATGTCATGTCATTTGATAAAGTAAAAAGTGACAAGAAACCTGGAAATAACAAAGGGAAATCAAAGAAAAGAAAACTTCTAATCCATAGGAAAGATCATCTGATCAATCATCTGGAAATAGGAAACTTCGTTATACATGCATAATCTGTAATAAGGAACGCTTTGTACGGGATTTTCCTCACTGTGGTGAAGTCTCAAAAATGGTTAAGGCTTCACATGCGTCACCTATGTTGACATATCCGTTTCCGAATCTGGACACAAATTTAGCTGCTACAGATCCAGCTTCTAGTTCCCAAGTGCTTATGTTATCTGTCACAAAGCCATCAACAGATATTTTGGTGTCAACAAGTAATAAATATTATGGTATTCAGGCCACTGATCAACCTGCTACCTCGACCATGAATCCGTCTATGGAATCAGTACCACCTACTACTATTCTTGAATTGACGATTAAGCCACTGAAGGGAGTCATTCATAAATAAACATATAGTCCTTGAGCAAGAGCTGCTCAAAAGTATAATATAGTTGAATATTTTTCTCAATTCCCTTCAAATATTTTAGCTCTTGAGGTATTAAAAAATTGTCCCTCCCATAAACATGCTTTATTTTCGGTAATTGATGGAGTTGATTCGAATGATTCTAATATCGTCGTCTTTAATCATACTGGCTATGTGCTGCAATTACCAACAAAATTGGAATTCTCCATCCAAGTAAATGTTCTCAATCACCTTGTTCATCATACTATTATTAATGAGGGAGCATCTATGTGCATTATGTCTCTAAACTATTGGAAGTCACTTGGCTCACCTTTCTTATCTCAATCGTCAACGACATTGAAGGCCTTTGACGGATGTACAGTTAAGCCTTGTGGTATTATTAATAACTTGTATGTTGAACTAGGGGGAAACAGTAAATATTGATGTCGAGGTCACTGACGAACCTTGACTACAATATTTTATTGGGAAGGACATGGGTATATTCTATGACAGCATTTGTTTCTACATAATTTAGAATGATCGCATTTCAACGTAAAGTGTTATCACATTCATTAATTAGCTATCCTTCCTTTCCTCCACTTCACAGGTAACCGAAAGCATTCCATTTTTTCACACACCCCAACTCACACTTTAGAACATTGGTGTAGGAATCTTAAAGGATTCCACTCTCATGGGAACTTTTTCTTTACCACTGCCTATGACGTCGACAGAAATTGCAAGCATAGAGAGCTGCTACATGATCTCTTCCACTCCATATAGCTTAAGGAAGTGTACAGGTGATTCTTAAATTGTTACGTTGGATGAGTTTCTACCGCCCAACCCTATTGAGCTAGCATAGAAATAAATCTGTATGGCTTGGGCGGAAAATCCGAAATCAGCGTTACTAGTTGTTTAGGTTGATTGTTTCTTATATTTTGGTACTCCATCTGATCCTTTTTCCTCAACTTTCTTGACAGTTGAGAATATTTTGGGAACCATGATGTCGAAAGGAGAACCATGGGAAGATTATCATCATTGTTCCCATCTTCTTGATTATGAAGAAAATAATCTTAGTGAACTATATCACCCATCCATCAAAAATTTCTTTTCAAATTCTTTTCCTATTAATGCAATCGATTCAGAGCGAAATTTGTCAAATATTGAAGAAATAATTTTTATCGATATTTTGACCAAACCTAGAATTGTAGAAAATATTGATGTCAGCATATATTATTCTCCATCAGAACTCGAAACATATCACTCTCTCCTTTGTGAATTCCATGATATATTTTCTTGCTCTTACAATGAAATTCCACACATAGATACTAGTATCGTTGAACACACTATTAATATGTACCCTGATGTCAATTTAGTACGTCAATGCCTTTGTCTTGTTCATCTGAAGAAGGCCGCTACCATTAAAGTAGAAGTTGAAAAAAAAATTGTGTGCTGGTTTCATTTAGCCCCTTCCACTAACTAAATGGGTTTCTAACATCATTCCTATTATGAAAAACAAGGAACCATCAGAGTGTGTGTCGATTATCATGATGTCAATCTTTCTTGTCCAAAAGACTACTATCCAACTCCCTTTATTGACTAGATTATTGAAGATTATGATGGATGCAAAATATGTTCATTCACGGATGGATTTTCCGATTACAATCAAATCTATATCTTCCCAAAGGATCAATATAAAACAACATTCATCTATCCCGGGGGCACATTCACCTATAATAAACTCCCGTTTGGTTTAAATAATGGTAGGGTTTTCAGATAACAATGTATTATGCTTTCAATGACATCAAACACATTATTCAACCCTATCTATCTGATTTACCCACACATTCACGAAATCATATTGATTAACTCATGCATTTCAAAGCCATATTTTTACGCTTCTGACACTACAAAATATTCCTCAATCCACATAAATGTGTGTTTTGTGTTGGTTCTAGTCATTTTCTTGGATTCGTCGTCTCAAAAGAAGGAATTCAAATTGACCCATTTAAGGTCCATTGCATTCTTGATTTTCCCGCACCATCAAATTTACTTCAGATATAGAAACTTCAAGGAAAGGCTAACATCCTAAGGAGGTTCATACCAAACTACGCTAAAATGGCTAAAACATTTACTCGGCTCTTGAAAATGGGGGTTCCCTTCCACTGGGACCAAGTTGCGCAAGGTACTTTTGATGTTGTCAAGGATATTCTTGTTCGGGCATCATTAATGTATCCGCCCAATTATCATAGTGATTATTTCTTATATATCGTCGTGGCTCATACAAAAATTGTTATGGTATTGTTCCAAGTAGAAAATTATATAGAACATTTGATATATTATTTGAGTCATAATATCAATGACATGGAAGTGAAGTATTCATATGTAGAAAATATTGCCTTGGTGGCTGTTCAAGTTGTCCAAATATTTCATCACTGTATCCTGTTTCGGAAGACCATTGTCATTTTAGACTGCAACCCCATGACTTATATCTTATCACATCAATTTCTGGGGGGGAAATATTCAAAATGGATTTTCATTTTGCAAGAATTTGATTTGGAATTCAACAAATCCAAGTCAATGATTTTTTTAGTTTTCGTTGAGCTTCTCTGTGACCTTCCCTCTAATAGTACTGCTACTATGTCAGAACCATCTATTCATGATGAGTCTCTCTTTCTGATTTGACCATCTGATCCTTGGTATGGGTATTTTATCATTTATCACCAGACCTAGAATTTTTTTCCTGATACCTCTTGCTCTGACTAGCTACGTATTTGATACCAAGCCAAAGATTATCTAATCATCGGTGATACAGTTTATCATCATGGTGTCGATACAAATTTAAGAAGATTCCTCACTCATGACGATGTTGAAAAGGTTTTAAATGATTGTCATGCTGGGGCTTGTGGTGGACACTTGTCTAGATATGCTACCGCGCAAAAGATACTCTGTGCAGGTTACTTTTGACCTACCATATTTCGCGACTGCATCCTAGCAGTCAGAAGTTATCATGCGTGCTACATATTTGATTGTAAAATCCACAAACCACCAGTGCTAATGCATCCTCTTGTCTATATAGGATCATTTTCGAAATGGAGTATTAACTTCATGACCTAGTAACCCTCATTCATCCAGGGAGCATGGTTATATTATTGTCGCAATAGACTACTTTACTGAATGGGCTGAAGAGATGCCTACATTCAACAACAGAATTTTTTTTTTGTAATCATGGCATTGCATGGTTTTGGGTCCCATAGTCTATATTTACAGATCATGAGAAGCATTTTCGCAACCATATGATGACTAAATTGACTTCTAGGTTAGGATTGTCACATGATAATTATATTCCTTATTATCCATAATCAAATGGACAAGTTGAGGCTATGAACAAGATTCTTAAATGTATGCTTCAACGAATGATAGGAGTTCGTAAAAGAAACTAGCATTTGATCTTGTACTCGGCCTTGTGGGCATATCGATCCTTGGTAACAAACGCAACTAGATTTACTCCATTTTAATTGGCTTGTGGTCTGGAAGCTATATTGCCAATCCAATGTGAAATACCATCATTAAAAATCACAATTGACTTCTTACCTAACACCTAAGAAGAAGAAGCGCATATTTTTAACCTCATCCATCTCGATGAAACACATTGTGAAGCCCAATTGGCCAACGAAGAGCATAAGAGACGTATAAAGACACAATACGACAAAAATTTCCAGCCTCACATTTTCTCAGATGGCAACTTGGTCCTTATTTATGATCAAGAAGTTGATCTAATTGGTACAAGTAAATTTGAGCCACTATGGCATGGCCCCTATATTTTCAAAAATGTTCTTGCTAATGGTGCCTACAAGTTAGATGATTAGGATGGGATTGTGTTGGCGCAACCCCAAAATGGGTTGTATATGAAACATTACTATGCTTAATCATGAGTGTAGTATGTTTTTGTATTATATTGTATATATATATATGCTATTGATTTGCATTCACTGTCTTAGTTTTTTTTTTAGAGTTTTCTTGACGTTAGTAATCCGCTTTACATTTCATCACAAATGTTTGAATCTTTCGAACCATTTCTTGCATATGAGGATGGTGCTAGTCATAGTACGCAGAATCTATCCTCTGCACCATGGGCCATTTTTTCTATGAACAAGAAGTTAGTGAGTTTTCAAGGGATTTGTATTAGTAGATCAACAAAAAATATCGCTGAGTATAGCGCATTGATCAAAATTATTTCTGATGCCATTTCATTTGGCATCAACCGCATCATCATAAGGTTAGACTCACAACTTGTGGTATTGCATCTTACTAGTGTTTACACTTTTAGAAATCCAACATTGCATCGTTTTTTCCTAAGAGTTTGAATTTTGGAAAGACACTTTGATTTTATTCAATATCAACACATTTCTGTAAACATGAACACATTGACAGATTAATTAACTAATCATGTTCTAGACAGAAATTTGCAACACATGTAAAGAAACATTCACATAATTGAATAGGATTGCACAATAAACATATGAAAGAACTGAAATCAAATAGATAGATGTTTATGATTTTTTATAAAAATTTGTTCCCAAGACACATTGGTCATCTGACCACAAAATGTATGAAAAATTTTAAAAGTAAACTAGTGATGCTCATGGTAACAAGCTATCGATCTAGCTATCCTACGCAGTAACTGCATCCAATGGTTAGGAATGCTTATAGTGTGGTGTTGTAGTCGCATGGGTAACTCTTTGATTCGGTAATCTGGAATCCTTAAATTCAACCCCTCTATGTGATGTCGAAGCTCAGACAGAGTCTCAACCATTTCTAGATCCTGAAGGACTTATCTCTTGACAACCCTCTCTGCTCGCTCATCCGCTCCACGCTCTAGCTCCTCCACCAGTTGAACTCGACCAACATTTGCATTACATTAAAACTTTAGTTTGGTATTTGGAAATCATAAAAATACAAAAATATTGTATAAAACTTAGAAAAATAAAAAACATGGTCAAATTTTTTTTACCTATTGCACCCCACTAAGCACCTTCTGGTAAAGCTAAGTCTGGCTCTCTTCGAAAATCAACACCTGCGTAAGCATATTCATCAATGGTAGTAGCCTGTCGCCTGAACCAGGCAAAGAATGTAGTCGAGAACACAATGGAAGATTGTCCTGCATGCCTAGCCATTATTTCCACCCATCTTTGCATCCTCGAATCTCTAGGGTTAGAAACACTTAGTGTCACATTCTGAGGTTGTATCAGTGGAATCCGCTCAAAGGAAAATGAAATGAAGATCGAACCATAACTGAAGTTTTTCTTCCTTCCTCCTGTTTCCTTCTTCAAATGTTCTTTTATCTGAGAAAATACAACTTTAGACCAGTTGAATACTGTTGGCTCCATGCACTCAAGTGCATACTGAATATGTGATCTATTCGCTACATTTAGTGTAACTGTGCCAGCAAGTTTTGCGATCATGAAAAGAATAGTTATCAAAGGCAAATATCGAACGTCATGGATTTTTATTTTCCCATACTTGCTTGGCTCTGCCCCTGGCTAACAATATTTCAAAACATAATCTCTCACATTCTCTCCTCTAAGAGTAGAACCTGAGAGGGAAATAGGAAAGCCTCTCCTCGACAAGCTTGTAAGAAAGTATACATCCTCCACAGTAATAGGAATCACTTTTCTCCTAATATGAAATGCCTCGATAGTTGGATCCCATGCTGGAACTAAGAAATCCAATAGTTCTATTTTTTTCCTCATCCCTGATAAGTGGAAGTACTTTAACAAGCCACAATCTTGTAGGGCTCTTACTGTATTCGGATCATTTAGGGAAATCATATTTTTTTCTTCATGCTCTTTTTCTCTCCAAGTAATTGGCATTCTAGTCTGATGGAATCCTGAAATATAACCATAAGACTCATTAGACTCCTTTTCATACAAACATTTAGGCAAATTTTGGGTACATTTCAAGAATCAAGAATGTGAATTGTGCCCAATGTAGTCTTGAACAAGGGACAGTGCATTGCATATGCACCTAGACTTCAATTTAGGTACTCCACAACGCACCTCAAGGGTGAGTTTCCCTATTTGGAAAAATAATTTACCCTAAGGGGTCCAAAATCCCTTAAAATGTGCAATGAAAGGAAATGAATTGACTACTGAAAGAAAGAGAGGGTTAATGGCACCAACCTAGATCAAAGGCAATGAAAACCATCCACAAAATCGATTACAATCAACGGCTAATGTTTAGAGGCAAAGGCAGGTTCAGAGCTTCAAAATGAAACGGTTAACTTTCAAATGGTAAAAATCAATAGTAAAACTCTTTTAATTAGTCATTCAATTATTTGCAAATCATATTTATTGTTGTGACTATGGTTTTATTCTATTTTTATCATGAAATGTGTATTTTTAATCCATTTGATGTTGTTCTAAATATGTTTGCAACTAATGAGCATATTAGTCATGCAGATTTATTTCAAGAATGATTTGACCACAAAGCATACTTTTATCCTTATTTTTCAAACTTTGTTAAAAACAAAAAAGCACTTGAAGTGCACTTTTATCTCTTTTTCAAGCTTTGATAACACCAAAAAAGGAACCCTCGGAGTCTTCTTTTAGCTCTTTTCAGACTCTGATAATGTGAAAATATTGTCGAGCACTTGTCTTTTTGAGTTTGTAAAAGTAAATGAATTGATATCTACTCAGTATAAAAGTTCACCCTTTTCCAGACTAAGATAAAATATTTACTAAAAAGGAATTCCTTAGTCGAACATGGATAGGAGGTTCTCTCAGATATTATTTTACACTTTTTTGGATCCGAGTGACAAATTTAGAAAAAAATACTTACGGAGTTTTCTTTCATCCTCTTTTTCAAACTCTATAGATATGAAAAAGGACCGGGTTTTCACTATCGCTAAGCTCATTAAAACATAAAATAATGATGGGCTTGTCAATCAAAGATAGAATCAAGTTTCATTCATCTATAGACTCATTAAATTATTAAATATAGATACATTATTCGCCCGAAGGGTTGAATTATAGATCAAGAATATGTTATCCTCCTCAATTTTGTTAAAAAATAAAGAGGTACTGGTCAACAAATGACCGGAGAAAATTTGAGAAACTGAACATACCTTTTTATGGTAGCAGGTCGCTCTTGAACATGACACTTCACTCCATCACCATGACTGTTTGGGTTGGGTAATCTTCTTGAAGGTTCATGCATACCTATGGTTCATGATACCTTCACTTTGGCTTTGGGTCAATGTTGCCAACTCATCGCAGTGTCGTTGATATGTTCAAGAGAAGTCATCGAGTGAATACTCATCCTTCTGCAATACTCATAAAACTGCATTCTCCTGACAATCATCCCTGAAAATTTCTATATCAAGTCATAATTTGTCTCTGAAATCAATAACTCCCATTTCACAATAAAGTAGCTTCCTGTCGACGACAAATTATCATCTAGGAAGTTTACTTAGAAACATAATCTCCAGTACTATGAGGCTTGTTACATCATCAACAAGATCCTCACTTCTAGACTTTTGACCAAAATATTTTGTGTGGTGTTCAACATCAAATCATCTATTCACAACTTACAAAATGTACTGTAGTACCTTGAGGGCCATTAACATCAGTGGTGGTTCTGTTGCAGTTTTTAACAGCTCACACCATTGGATGATAATCAAACGATGTATTACCATGTTCGACTATAAGTCGTATATTCGTGTGGCTAGACTTGTACCCGAACGATCGAGTAAACGAAATAAGAAGATCTCAGATCTAGTTTCAGCCATCCGAGATGCGATTTCAAGATTTTTCTACACATCATATGTACGGTGACCTTACATACAAATCATCATCCAAACATCGGCCTATATCTCTATGCATGTATGTATTGGGCAACATTCCAATGTAGATGACATTCTCCACTATGTACATATTATTAGATAGTTTATGTGTTGAGAATGGGAATTAATTACCTCATCAATTCATGATCAAGAGGATATATCATGATGTAATGTATTGTAAGATTGATGTAGGTCACCAATTTTCTTCCGCTCCAGCCCATCACAGTGTAAAGCATCTCATTCAAAAAAAAATCTTATTATTATTCTGACTTCATGCTTTAGGTGGCAATCTGTTATAGGTCAATTTCAGCACCATTCCTAATGACCTGGTTAAATTGGACATCATCCCCATAATCGATGAATAGGGTCTACCATTCCCTATAATTTTAGTTGCTACATTCCCTAAGACAAAGAACAAGAACAAATCATCCATGACGTCCATTGCAAGGTTTCCAAGATTTGAAGTACATGTTATATCACCTATGAACTCACCAACGTTTTCTCTCAATGGAATAACTGCTTTGCATATGTAACTACCTCCTTTCAAGGGTGCTTTGCAAAGCACTTCCCAATGCTCAAGGGTGCATTGGTCAATTTGGAGTGAAATTCTCATTGTTTTGGAATCTTCACATGGCCAGTTCCTACTAGAAGAGTCCATATGTGTCAAAATTCGAATCTATGTGTCCATTAAAAACCTCTGATCTGGGAAACATGTCTTCCCTATTATTAGAAATTCATTGATTGTGAAACTACCTTAAGCTATTCTATAAATTGATCACATATCCTAGTGCTTGAGAAGGAAGAAAATTGGTAAAGAAATGTTGTTGGAATCTCAATTGAGGGTTTGATTTGAGCGATATGTTTTTGGAGTGATGTTCATTGTGATGAGGTTGGGATGATGCTGGAGTTTGTGACATCAAATCAATCGTAGGTTGTAACCTCCCCTTCTATCCATTAATAAATATTGTTGCTTACTTTCCCACATGTGTATCTGTATAAGCTTATCTCTTTCATACTATGGATTCTTATCTCATCTATATGTTTCATGTTTCATTGGTTTAACTAATTAAAGTGAATATCCATCTCTATATTGCAATCCCTTTTTTGTTTAGTGTTTATACGTGCAGGAACTAGTTTTGGTGATCAAGCTTGGATTGGAAGCTACATCAAGAGCAATAGAAGGAGAATAGGAATTTCTTGGACTCCAAGTAATTTTCCCAATATTTCTGTGTGACTACTCACTATTAGGAAAAGTACCTGCAAAGTCTTTGACATGCTGTTCTAAATGCATTACACCACATCCAGGGAATCTGTTTTATTTTTAATTCATAATTCTTCATAACACTCGCATCAGGCGGTCCGCCCTGAATCCACCGTTAGTACCATATTACATATGGTAGAGTGGTTTGGGGCTGCGAGGTCACAACTATTGGCCCCACCCATTATATTTTGATTATCAATGCAATTGTGGGGGCGACGGGGTCATGGCCACCAACCCCCCTTTTTTTAATTATATTTGTTGTTATGTTGGGGAAGGGCGGGGGTCACGACCTACCTTATAATTTTTTTTTATTTTTTTTATTTATAATAACAACCAACCAATTTTTTTTTTCTCAAAATTGATTGAAGGAGTCAACTTAATGGACCCACAATTTTGCCCAGAATCCAATAGGAGTGGGCCAGAATCTAGTGACCAAATTTCTAAAAAAAAATTTCCTCCTTAAGCTACCACATCACCAAGTCAATCCTTAAAATTTGACTACTTCTAACTCCACCGTATAGACTTCGAATTGGACGATATCTACATTGTTGGAATGATAAAGACGATATCTTCAACTTGACACTGAGTTTGCCACATTTCTGACACTTTGATTTTTGAACCTTTGTACTTAAGCCACTTGTACTTGGATGTATATGATCTTCCTCGATCGTTCCTCCCCACTGATGAGCTTTTGGACCCCCAAAATCCTTATCAATCAACAAGAAACTGAGGGAATTTATCCCTCAACTTCTCCTTTTCAAGCCATTTATCTTTACTTGGGTGCATTGCTTTGAAACGAAAATGAAGATATTCCACATCACCTCATCATGAAGTCCTGGTTCTTCGATCGAGAATGTTATCTTCTAGAAATTCATCGAGATATTTGGGTGCAAATTCATCCACTATAGGCACCGATCCTACCTCCTCAGTGTCCATAATCAATGGTGGTTCATAAATTTTTATATTTATGACATTCACAACTGAGTACTTCTACATGTATATAGGAAAATCGAGGTGGAAAGCATTAATCTAAATCTTCTCCAATATAGTAAATGGACCATACCTAATTGGTCGCAATTTGTTCCCTTTCCCCTTCATTTGATCCTTGCTGATATGGAACCACACCTTGTCACCAAACTAAAATTGATGGTTGACTCGATGCTTATCATGTCGGGCCTTATATCAAGACTGAATATTTTACAACTACTCTTGCACTACTTGGTGAATGATCTGCATCCACTGGATGAATCGCTATGATTTGTACCTATCATCATGTCCATTGGAATATTCATCCCTTCCATAGATCATGTCAAAAGGGTCCTTTGTTAGGTAACCAAAACATGTCTCAAATGGTGATCACTACGTAGAATAATGCACTGCTCTGTTGTAGCCATGGTGCACATATGGAAGATGCTCATCCCACAACTTGGGATGTTTGCTGCAATAGCCCCACAACCAGTGTACCACAGTACGGTTGACGAAATTTGTCTATCTGTCAGCTTGTTCATGGAATTTCCTACTTCTATTCAATTTTTTGTCCATAATTCACCACAAATTGCTCCAAAAATATCCAAGGAAGAGAGAGTCTCGATATAACACAATATGTGGCAACCCAAAGTGGACCCAAACAAACTAGAAGAAAAGATAAGTAGTCTGCTCAGTAGTGACTTGATTTTTACAAGGAATTAATATGAAAATTTTTCTAAATATATCTATGACAACATAAAAATAGTTGTGACCCTTTCTAAACATTTTAAAACCTCCTACAAATCCATCGACACACTTTCCAATGGATGACTCGGAATAGGGAGTGGTGTGTAGAGCCCGCTTTTTCTATTAAAGGGATTTGAAATAGAACAAATCACACATCCCTTTACAAAGCAGGTTACAATGTTTTTCATATAAGGCCAAAATCAAAACCTTTATAAATGACATAAGTATTTTTCGACACCAAAGTGGCCTGACACAAGAGAGGTGTGCACCTCTCAAATTACATGTACCCTTCCTACTATGGGTATGCACATTTTTCCAAGGTGATACAACAACTTCCCCTACAAATGATAGTTGTACACCTGTAATCCATGAGTTATTTTTTCATATATTGCTTTAAATTCATTATTTTTATCATATTGTTCAGCATAACGTTCAAAACACAATAAAGAATTATTCAAAATAATAGAAGCAACAATACGAGGACAAGAGATCATATCTGCTACTTTGCTGCTAGTGCCCTTCCTATACTTTATTACCAAGTGAAACTCCTGTATAAAACACATCCACCTAAAATGACAAGCCTATTGTAGCTTGGTCTATGAATGAAGGTATTTGAAGGCCTGGTGATTGGTATGGATAATGGTTTCATTGTCAATCAGGTAGTGTTTCCACTTTTTCACACTTTGGACCAAAGCATACAGTTCCTTGTCGTAAGTGGGGTAATCGATGACAACCTGGGAGAAATTATCCAAATGGTAACATATCGGATTATTTTACTACAACAATAAATCCCTCATGGCATACCGACTAGCATCAGTTTCAATCTCAAAGCACTAACGAAGATCAAGTAAAGCCAAGAATTTTGCAGTGCTAATTTTCTCTTTCAGTGATTCAAAGGAATTCTGCTGCTTTCCTCCCCACTGAAAGGCTTATTTTACACTTTTTAGTGCATGTAATGGTGATGCAATAATAGATAAATGGCAATGAATCTCCTCCAGTACTGCACTACACCTCGAAAAATGAAGACCTCTATTACATGGTAGGCTTAGGCCATTTTACAATAGCCTCAACTTTGGAGGGGTATATTTTTAATTGATCATTACCAACAATACGACCTAGGTAAACCAAATAGGTTTTCCCGAACTCACACTTTGACAATTTTACATATAGTTCCTCCCTTTTTAATACATCAAGTAGTTTCTTTACATGGCATACATGTTCATCACAAGTTATACTAAAGACAATAATATCATCTAAATATACAAGGAAAAATTCATCAATGAAAGGCCTAAAAAGATCATTCATGACCCTCATGAATGTGTTTGGAGCATTGCACAGTCCAAATGGCATCACCATCCATTTGAACAACCCCTGTTTGGTCTTGAAGGCGGTTTTCCACATGTCATGCTCTGCAATTCTGACCTGGCAATAACCACTACAGAAATTCAATTTGGTGAAATAGATGGAATTCTTTAATTTATATAAAATATAATCAATGCAAGGGAGAGGGTATCAGTTTTTCACCGTGATTTTTTTTAGTGCTCGATAATCCACACACGTCCTCCAGGTGCCATTTTTCTTAGGCACTAACATGATCGATGAGTTGCATGGATAAGTACTTGGACTGATGACTCCTTGGCTCAATAATTCCTGTACCTTGTTTTTTATCTCCTCCGTATCGATAGACGAAATCTTGTACATACCAATGTTTTCAAATGGAGCATCATGCTGCCAATGGATCTCATGTTGGATTTCTCATTTTGGAAGAAATCTTCTATGTTCTTGAAACTACTCATCATAGTTAGAAATAAATTCACATAATTTCATTTTATGAGCCAGATCACATCCTTAGAAAGTATCAAACGTTTCTGCATATTTTTCTCTCACAACCATGAGAAAACATCCCTTACTGGAATTCACTAATCTCTTCATGTGTCCTACACCTACAAGACTGCCACTAAACTTGGTTTGATGAGCTCTTACAATATACACTACCCAATATTTTTTGATTTGGTATTTATTTTCATGTCGAAAGAAAACTTATTTCATGTGGTAAAGATAGGGATTCCCTAACACAATACCACAGATATCCAATGGTATGTCATCCAGTTCTACTTCATCCACTAGTTTAGAAGAAATTACAAATTTAACCTTACATTGCTTGGTTACATTTAATTTTACTTTGTCATGTATCCATCCAAGTGGATAAGGTTTCGGATGAGGCTTAACTTCTAAGCCTAACTTTTTAACCAAGGATTCTGAGATTAAATTTTCTTGAGAACCTAGACCAAATAGAGTTTCTATTTTTTTATGATTTATGAAAACTCTAATATGAAACAACTCAATTATCTCTCATTCATTAGGAAGGGGCTCATCCGTTGAACTAGTGCTTCCATGTGATTCAGAAATAACATGAAGAGAAGGAGTACCTTTTGTGCCTACTTTTTTGAGCAATGCCTCAACACGAGAGTCGAATCCAAGGTATTGCTGCATGGTTGCTATCATCTTTTTCTTACCCTTTCGACCATCTCTTTGGCTTATTTTCTAGGTATAGCTTCCAACGATGATCGTCGTCATGACCTTCCTTTTTGCAGTGAGTGAAATAAGGTTTTTCTCCTTTATATTTCTTTGTTGATGGCGTCTTCCTTTCCTTTCCCTTTTCTTTTCCCTTGAATTTTCCATTTGAAGGATTGAAAGGTGGTTTATTTAATTGATCATATTTCTCATTTTTTCCCCTCTTTACAAGATGAATGGAATTTACACTGGCTGAGCCAATAATAGTAGGTTCAAAAATTAACAGTGAATGTCTAATGTAACTATGTAATGACCAAATATACTTAGTTACCACTTTAGGTGAATCTAGTGAAATGCCCAAACTTAGTGCTTGTTTTGTAAATTCCTCAGTAAATCTTTGCACATTTTCTCCTTTGCCTTGCCTTAGGTGCTGCCACTCCATTAATGTTTTTTTCTTATAACCCAAGGGATATAATTTCTCCTTTAGTGCAAAAATAAAATTTGACAATGCAGAAAGAAGGTTACCCAAATTAATGTTGCGTTGCAATTTTATTTCCCACCAAATAAGAGTGGTGCCATTTAGTCAAAGATAAACCAACTAGATCTTTTATTCGTCCTCCAAAATCTGTTGAATCTTCCAGTAGAGTTCAATCTACCTAATCTAGGTCTTAAGCTTTTCTGCATTACTTTCATCATTATACATGGGAAGATAAAATTTGACATCTAACTTAAATAAAGGTTTATTAGATGCATTTCCTAAATTCCTATGATGGTGGTGAGAAGAGGAGGAAGAAATTTCACTCACGGGAGGAGAAAGAGGTGGAACTCCTCCATCATCTCCATGCGCTAAACCTTGACCCTCTGAAGCATTCTCCCATGGTTTCTCTAGTTTCTCAAGTCTAAAGAACAACTTGTCGACCAGATCTGCCATAGTGTAGAATGTTTTGTGGAATTTTAGCTCCTCCTCATCTCAAACATCGTCATCCATGTTTCTTCTTTGATGTGAATGTCCCACTTCGAGATCAAAAGAATTTATTTTCCCTTATCCTCTTCATAGCTTATTTCTATTTAGCATAAAAACATGCAATTCACATCTACAAAGACCTGCTCTGATACCACTTGATCCAAAATATTTTTCTTTGAGATGGAATAAAGAATTAGATGTAAAATTTCATCTTAACCATGGAACTTAAAAGTCATGAACATAAGAAGAGAGAAGCACATAAAATCATGTAAGAAGACAAGGAATTAATACCGGAGTTCGTCTAGGATGGACTATGTCTCCGGACCCTGCTAAATCAGTGGGGAGGCCCTCTTTCATTAAGTGGAAAATAAAATAAAATTACAACCATCAATGCAAAATGACACACTTATACCTCCATATATTAAAGTGCCCAAAAATTAGAGAGCTCTGATAAAGAAATGGACAATGTCATTGGATTCATGACATCGAGAGGTGTAGAATCCATATAAAAATTTCCTGATTCTAACTCTAGATAAATCTGGCCACTCTAAAAATGAGCTTAATTCATGGTTCTGCCCTCCTCCTACAAGGCGATTAAGGTTCCACTATGTATCATGCTCTGTGCCACTCCTGGCCTGCCTGGGCACACTTATGAATTGTAGGTTTTTATAACTTAGGGCTGGGAAAACTCCCCAAGGGAGCCACTAGCCCAGTAGGTTGATATCCATCATTTGAGGGAGGGGATTGGGTGGTCAAACCCCACCTCATCCATAAAAAGGAGTATAATTGTTTTAAAAATCCTTGCATATATTTTAAAATAGTCATCGCATTTGTTTTTAAGGCAAAGTACATGTGGGCTGAACCCGCATCGGGTGGCCTGCCCCGAATCCGTTATCGACACCATATTATATACGGTAGAGTGGGTTGGGGCCGCAGGGTCATGACCATTAGCCCCACCCATTATAGCTTGATTGTTACCATAGTTTCGGGGGAAACGGGGTCATGGTCGTCGAACCCCCTTTCTTTAATTATATTTTTTGGTCCATTAGGGTAGGGCAGGGGTCACGACCCGCCTTATCATATTTATTTTTTATTTTCTTTTGTTTTAAAATAACAACCAAATTTTTTTTATTTTTCTGGAAATTGACTGAAGGAGTCAATTTAATGGACCCATAATTTGGCCTAGAATCCGGTCTGAGTGGGTCGGAATATGATGGCTGTATTTCTACAAATTTTTTTCCTCCTTAACCTGCCACATCACCAAGTCAACCCTTAAACTTTGACTACTTCTAACTCCTCCATACTGACTCAGAATTGAGTGTCACCTATGCCATTGGAATTAGAAAGACGAGATATTCAACTTGAAACTAAGTTTGCCACATTTCTAATACTTTGATTTTTGAGCATTTGTACTTAAGCCATTTGTACTTGGGCCTATACGATCCTCCTAGATCATCTGTGTTCCTTCAAGCGTCCATAACAAGATGATTAAGTGCACTACATTTGGGTCACTAGAAATTTTGGGGTCGAGAAAACAATGGTATTACTCAAAAAATATTTCTATTGGCCAAACCTTTGATAGGATGTCAGGAAGTACATCCGATCATCCACTACATGTGCCATTACCATATCAACAATCAAGAAGCAAGGCCTATATAACCTTCTCCCTACACCTAGTAGACCTTGGGAATCCATCTCGATGGATTAAATGTGAGAACTACCTTCTACCAACTATGGAAATGACTGTGTTTTTCTAGTCGTCGACAGATTCTCCAACATGGCCATAATGGTGCCATGTAAGAAGAATATCATAGCATAAGCCACTACTAAACTCTTATTTGATCGATTGTGGTACAATTTGAGGTCCCAAAATCCATTATGTTAGATTGAGATAGAATATTCGTTAGCACATTTTGGTCAAGTCTTTGGTTGATGTTGGACATAAAACTCACTAAGTACACAACTTTCCACCCCAAAAATGATGGCCAAACATAGGTTCTCAACAGGATGATCGTACACATTATGCACATTTAAAACTAAAAGTATCCATGCACATGGGATGAAATCCTTCCCTATGTCTAACACGATTATAACTGGGCTCTCCACAACTCAATTTCCCACATCCCCTTTTAGGTGGGTTTGGGATTCCATCCACTATGTCCCATTGATGTGGCCATACCATTTACAAATACTCAAGCAGATTCATCTCATTTCCAGTCTCAATTTAGCAAGGCAAATAGCTTCATTGAATACATTAATCACATCCACTAACAGGTCCATGACATATTCGATAGAGTCGATGCTAAGTAAAAGCAGCGATATGATCAATATCGGGTACCATACAAGTTCCAGGTGGGCAACAAATTTTGGCTACATTTTCTAATGGTGCACCTCATTCAACCCCACCAAAAGCTTAAACTACTATGATATGGGCCATACACCATCACCAAGGCTACATGGGACAATGCGTTTGTGCCCATTATTCCACCATTCCTTGGTCCGCACCTAGTGTTCAATGTGGACTGCCTTCGTCCCTACTTTCCACCATATTTACAGTACACATCTAACATTGTAGAACAACTCACACAGAAAAAGTTAAGCCCAAAATGCATAGAAAAAGGCACGAATGATCGTATCATGGGCACATAGATCAATAACACCTGTCAGAAAAGGATCCATCTATATTGAGTTGTAGTGCAGGCCAACTCCTTCACCAGGGCAAAGTCTTCACCATGGACTAGGTCTAACAAACATTTCCTCACCTCATGGAGGCTCTACACACAATGGGGCCATTGCCTCCTAAGGGGGGAGGAATGATCCAAGTGAAAATTGGTGTCCACCCACGTTTACCACCTAGACCCCTAGTTAGTTTTATCAATTTCCTTGTTTATAGTAACAATTACTATTTTTACCTATTTTTCAGATCCTAAAATTCCGGTGCACTTTTAACCCCCTAAATAACATTTTTTGACATCCACTGCAGGCTCGTATTTGTAGGTGGGGACGTGAGGCCAATCCTATAGTACTCAGAGAGATATTTCAATGATATATTGTACATGCCAAACAGAGACAATATGACCAAGTTATGACCCTGGGAATTTGGTTGCCAAACTAACCCTAGCGGGGCTAAAAAATGCTTGGCATTCCATCTCCTAGGGTTGGGTTTCTAGTTTTTTAGGGTCTTCCTATATCTTTAAATAATAAAAAGGACCTTGATCCTCGTTGTAATGGAATTCAGAGGCATGTAGACACCACATCTCTTTGCAGATATAAGCTACCATCACCCGAGATAATTCATTTTCCATTATGTCTGTAACCAATTTTTACTATTTGATAGTAACGAAATGAAGTGTTATTCCTACTGCATCTCTATGTTTATGTTTATTTATTTATTTTATTGTGTTCTTGCATAATTCTATATCAGTGGTGTTAGAGTCATCTACTCTTTCTCAATATTTCTTTGCATGTCCCCAATGAGGTTAAGCTATAAGGAGTTAGGGCTCGATCTCACTAAACCTTTCCAAGATCAGCCTTACAAACCCCGACGAACTCCCATGGTGGAAGAACGTAAAGGTGAGGGAGTAGCAAATTGTATCAAAATATTAATGGATAAATTTTACTGGATCCTTAAATGGCTACCCACCAGCAGTGCATCTTCATCCAATAACCACTCTGGAGGGGACACTCCTTTTAAGGTACAAGTAAACTTTGACATTCCCATATCTGAGGGCCAAATAGATGAAGATGTTGTAGCTATAGGTTAGGATCTATTGGAAATATATTTCTCGATTGATGACTTTTTCAATCAAAAAAATATTACTTTTTCACTCCTCAAAGTCGTCACCCATGTCAAGGATTGGTGGGAAACCTACTATCAACAAAAGGATGAGAGGGAACCCTCCCTATTCTCGTCCGCCTCACTTGGAATTATTTTGAAGGGGCCATAAAGGAACAATATTATCCTCTAGGGAGGTATAAGGAAAAGTACATAAAATGGACTATAATGTGGCAGCAAAGGGATCAAGAGGTGCATGAAATGACGAATTTGTTCCATACCCTGCACACAAAGTTGGGTATCAAAGATTCAGAGAAACATTTGGTGCAAAATTATTGCATCTATCTACATAGCTACATGCAGGAGTAAATAGAGTTCCCCAAAATCTCCTCACTTGGTGCATCATACTGGTAGGATGCCAAGATTAAGGAGAAATTAAAACAGAAGAAGTGAGACTTTGGATATGGGAATGAGAAGCAAGGGAAAGACACCCGAAAACCACAGAAAAACGTACAAATTCAAGGTCAGGAATCCCAGTAAAACTTGCCAAAGCTGCAAGAGAAGAAAAACATAATGAAGCCAAAGAAGGGCACGGGAAAGTGGTGCAAGTTCAATAAGATCTTCACTCACAACACAAGTGATTGTCGATCCAAGTAGTCACTAGTGGTCAAGCTGAAGGCATCTAAATGAGATTCATGTTCTGACTCTAATTCAGAACTTGAGAAGGGGAATGATAAAGGGAAATATATTATTGATTTAGAACCCAGTTCCATCGTTGTCGCCATGAAAATACAGAAGGAATAACCTAAATATCTAGAGGAGGGAAAGTGCCTCTTCCATTCCCAATTGTCATTGAAGGGTTTCTTGATACAGTTCATTGTCAACAATGGGACACAAAAAAATAGCATATTTCATGAAGAATTTGGGCCTGCCAACCCCAAAATAGTCACATTTTTATACCATCAGGTGGCTTCACCAAGAATGGGATCTATGTTTCAGCCAATAGTGTTGCCTTCCCTACAACATCAAGCCCTTCATGGATGAGGTATTATGTGATATTTCTCTTGTTGATGTTTGTGATGTATTAATAGGGAAACCATCCTTATCGAAGCGATGTGTTGTGTATGAGTCTAGGCCTCACGATGTTATTGTTACTTTTGGCAATAAGTTGTACAAGGTATCGAAGGTAGCACCACCTACCACCATCTATTTGATCACTTCAGAACAATGCAATTTACTCATTTCCAAAACTAGAAATTTTTTTTTCCTAAAGACCCTCCCTCAAGGAAAGAAGAATAATGTGGTCATGACATCTAGACATAGCTCCTCCACACAGAAAAAATAAATGGAAAAGGTCATGGAGGAGTACACGGACATATTTAGCTCACCCGCAGGGGTACCTCTACATTGTTAGGTAAAGCACTCAATGAATATGACCCCATGCATGTGACTACCCAATGGAATGATCTATCAGCACTCTTTAGTTATGGAGAATGAGAAAATCAAGAGGAATATTCAGGAGTTGTTGCAGAAACTTCACATCCATCTGATTTCATCGCCCTGTGGGAGCTTGATATTGTTGGTGCAAAAGAAGGACGAGACTTAGAGACTCGGTATTGACTATCGGGCACTGAAAAAAATCACTATTTGCAATAGGTATTTGATACCATTTATTGATAATATTTTGTATCGACTGAAGAGGGCACAACATTTCAACAAGATTGACTTGAGGTATAGGTATCACCATGTACCAATCAAACCCTCCAATGTGTGGAAGACTTCCTTCAAATCCAAGGAGGGCCTTTTGAGTGGTTGGTCATGCCTTTTGGGTAGAAAAATTCCCCTAAAACCTTCATGAGGCTGATGGATGACATCGTGCGAACATTTTTCAACTCATTTTTTGTGGTGTATTCGAATGACACCATGATATTTAGCTAGAGCTGGTAAGAGTACCTCCACCACATTCGACATGTCCTCCAAGCACTGCGCAAACACAAGTTGTGTGTCAATTTTAGGAAATTCACTTTTGGGATGACACAGGTTCAATATCTATGATACATCATTGATAATAAAGGGATGCATCTTGGCCCAACCAAGATCCAGGTCATTCAGGATGGTCTAGCCCCAACTACTCTAACAACTCGAATTCATATTCAAGAGCTATTGTAGAAAGATTACTATCAGACATTGAAGAAGATAATTATTTGAAATAGGTATCTGAGCCTGTGATGATGAAATTTTGGACCAAATTAAGGGGGCCAAATATTTTAGCAATATTGACTTGAAGTCCGGGCTTACCAAGTACCAATCGAAGGCTCCGATGTTTGGAAGACTACATTCAAATATAAGGAGAGCATTTTTGAGTGGGTGATCATGCCTTTCGGGTTGAAGAAAGCCCCCACAACCTTGATGAGTCTAATGGATGACATCTTGTGACCATTTACCAATTGTTGAAAATCACACACTATTAAAATAGATACAAGCACACAGATTTAAACAAAAACACAGTCATGGAAGAAAAGGCTTTAGCCTCATGGCTTCCTCACATATTTTCTCATTATTAAAAGAATGTAGTGTTACAATTAAATAGATAAGGAGACAGTGTCTCAAGATAGTGCGTGCTATATTGGACACCTTGGTTGAGATAATTTCTCAACTAAACTCACACCAATATAGGAGCTACCTAAAATAACTCCTATCTTAGAGGAACAACCCAATCTATAGAGTTAGGAATAAATTCCTAACTTTTAATATTTAATTTATTTTTGGATTTATTGTTATTTTATGAGAGAGGCTATCATTCCCCTCTTCAATTATAAATCCAAAATAAGAATGAGGAATCATCTTCCAAGTTCTCATGTTGATCCCGAAAAACATTCCCTGAAAAACCGCCAAAATTGGATGTTGAAAAAACTGCAATATGAAGGGACCATGAGTCAGCTACATGTCTGATTCATCTCTAAATTGTGTTTGAAAACTCCATAATGTGACAAGTTTCAAAAGGATCCATCCGTCCTTTGGGTTAAATCAACATACTCTGCCCACTGACAAAATTTGTTGAATGCCCACTAGTTGATGATGTCAAAAACAACTCACTGTTGCTTTTGCTGTGTTGAAAAATGCTCACTATTTCTTTGTTGTCGGCTGCTCATTGGAAAATTTGTTGATGCCCACTGGCTGCTTTTGCTAGTTTTAACGAGACTTTCAGTCTAACAACCACCATCAATTCCATTTGCATTTTCCCCCCTTTGTCAGCTGAAAGGAGAGACAATTCTCTACAAGTTATTCCTAAACTCCCCCCCCCCTTCAAGTGTAGGAGTTTTGCACTGGTGTACTCCCCCATATAAATTCATGATAGTACCGTATTATTTTCACTACCGACTGCACTAGGTGTGATTGTATTCAATTGTAGAGCTGATACAATCTTTTCACTATGGATGACCATTCCCAAGGATCAATTCATTCATAGTTTATCTTCAATCGGGTTGATTGTTGTTGGTTGAAGCATTTCTATGATGAATGATTTGGCTTGCCACAATGGTGACAAGGATGGAGATCAAAACACTGATCTTCCATATGATTGGCTCTTTTACAATGATGACTTTTCGGGTTGACTAGAATTGCAGGTTCTGTGCATTTCTATTTGTCTACAACTTTCTCAGAACTTGTTGAGGTGATTTGTTCAAGATATCCTACATTGCCGAACTTAATTGGCTTGGAATAATCTGGGATATGCAAGTTGACATCATCTTGGACATATCGTAGGCCTCGTCGATTTTTTTTACTTTGGATTTCTTCCCATGCCTTGATGATTGGCTTGGAAGAAAGTTGAACTGCAACAACTTCGACACTTGAAGTTGTTTGGATGAATGACTTAGAATCATCTGGATGGTTCAAAGACTTTGAAGCATCACTCTTCTCTTGCAACTCATTTCTTTGTAGTTGTAACTCTATTTGAAGAAACTCAATGGTTTCATTTTTATATTGTAGATGTTGTGAAAGATCAGCAAGAGTTTCTTTGCTAATTTGCACCATGTCTTCATCACTTGAGAGGATCAAATTGTCAAGAATTTTTAGCAACTATATGTTTTGTGCCATCTGAACTCACTCTCTTGAATTCAGGCTCTCTTGTCTT
This sequence comes from Pinus albicaulis, assembly GCA_034641835.2. Lineage (NCBI taxonomy): Eukaryota > Viridiplantae > Streptophyta > Pinopsida > Pinales > Pinaceae > Pinus > Pinus albicaulis. Next base: position 1,334,985,451 of record CM076580.1, on the reverse strand, counting down.
AGATGTCATGAACTTGATTTGAACTTTGGTGAATTGAATGTTATCACTTGATGGTAATGAAACACCCACTTGCTTGTTGCTTAAGGAGTTCCTTTCCTTGTGTTGGCTCGCTTGATTGAGTTTATCATGCTCCCTTGCTTGGTTGCATGTATAGTTTATCATGCTCGCTTGCTTGGTTGCATGTATAGAATTTTTTTCAGAAATTATTTACGATGTGGGAGATAGGCAGAGGTCTTTGAGGCTAATTTATATAAAAATCCAGAAAATATAGATTTTTAAAACAATCCTGTTTTGAATTTCCATACTCAGATAGCCAAGTTCAGGAATAGTACTCAAGGTTTGGGAGGCCTACTAGACATTTAGAGCTTTGAAGGGGTAAACACAACTACCATTGTTCCAGAACGAGCTCAATGATCCCCAAGCATCCCTCCTCCAGATCAACACACAATCAAATGCAACCCGAGAATAGGACTTGGTTGGAGTTAGTTAGTTAGTAAAACAAATAAGTACTTGAAATTGCATTTCAAAGGCTAATATTAGCTGTGGATCTCGGGGTTTGCCATGTAATAAATCTTTGCTATTTTATGTTTAATTGGATTACCTATAAGGCTAGTAGAGGAGTTAAGCTAGAGGGACACATACAAAGAGAGAGAGGAAATGATGTAATTTATCAAGTGTGTACTTCGAGCTTAGTGTTATTGCATACTTTCACCATTTTAATTCAAGAATTTTTCTCTATGATGTGTCTATTGATTTAAATATCATGTGAGTACCATTGTAATGCATTTCTAGCTTGAATAAGTGAATATCTTCCTTTCACAGTAATTTTCACCTACCCAAGTGTGGTAAGGGCACACCACAGTCTGGGATTTAGCTCTTCTATAGGTTGATTAAATTAGATAATGTATGTTTTCATTTACAAAATTTGTGAATTTGGTAGTATGATTTAATAAATCGTAGTTTCAATAAGATCTCAATTACACTCAGTCTCACATTACTATGGTTGTAGGATTTATATCAGTTTCTTCCTGTCATGCTTAATCCCTGATCTTACAAAAATTACTATGTTTCTATAAAATGTTAATTAATGACTATGTGTATAAATTGAACTAATGATCTAATACTTTAAGCGTGTTCTAGCAGTGGATTTGATTATTAGTGAAGTGTAATATCGTATATGTATGCAGTGCCGATAGCGTGTTGCACATATAACATTGGATTTCCTTTTGAATTGCATCTGAAACCTAGCATCCACAATTTAGAGAAGTAGTGTTTTAAGTACAAAACCGAATTATTCAAATGTGTGTTTCATTTTTTTATTGATGAGTAGTGTGATTTTAATGAGAGTTTAATCATTCAATTCTATTGCTTTATTGTGAGTAATTTGACAATGTTGTGATCTGTAAAAGTGATTTAATACTGGAATTTCCAGTTTGGTTGAATTGAGGGATGCCATTTAGTGTTAATAGAGTAGTTTCATTTTAAGACTTAGTGTGATTTTAATTTTAATGTATGATCTATTTCCAGAATCTAAGGTAAATTTCCATTTCCAATACAGTAGAATAATTATTGATTTCAAGCACTAAATTGTGTGATTTAATTCCAATAGTGTGATTTCAATCAATCATTCTTGGTGTGATTTAATTCAAGTTGTGTGATTTATTTTTGGCATTGATATTTAGTTCAAGCATTTCTAGTTTTTTCTAGTTCAAAGGAGTGTGAGTTAATTCAAAGCATTGTCAGTGCGATTTAATTTGAATCATTATGATATCCCAAATAAAACTAGTTTTTATTCCTGAACAAATAGAATAGGTCCAATTTCCATTCCAAGTATTGTAGCATTGATTTTATAGCAGTGTGATACAAATTCAATTTTGTTTATAAACATAGTATAATTTCATTCTCCTTTAAGAATTGATAGATTGATTTTCATTGTTTCCAAAACTAGTCTTGTAGTAGTTTGAGGTAAAAGTGTGGATTTTAATTCATTTCATTTATGAGAAAGAATATATCAGTTAGATTGAATGGGTCATTTAAGGATTAATTTTTTTTTTCATTCCAAGCTGTGGTATTACATTTTGATTTCTCATAAATTATGTTTTGATGATTCCTTGCCTCTGCCTTATGAATAATTAGAGTTTGAGCTTCCTACTTTGTAAAGCTTTTATTTCAAGAATTGTACTTAGATTGAAAATCACCAAGCCTTTGATTTTAGTTGGTTTGTCTCTTGATTGCAGAAATTTAGAATATGAAAAAAAATGTATTGAGTTAAATTGATTGGTTATGTTAGAGTGAATAATCATCTTATGAGAGTGATGATACCACAGTGCTGAAGCGGTAAAATTTGGGGTACCACAGTGCTTTATCTCAGATATGGATAGTAAATTCGTCAGAACATTTTGGTCAAGTTTATGGTCGATGTTGGACACAAACTCACTATGTCCACAACTTTCCACCCCTAAACTGATGGCAAAATAGAGGCTGTCAATAGGATGATCGTACACATTATGCACATGTAACCTTATAATAATCCACACAAATGGGATGATAGCCTTCCCTATATCAAACAAAGTTATAATCAGGCTCTCCACAACTCAACTAGCCACATACCCTTTCAGGGGGGTTTGGGATTCCAACCACTATGTCCTATTGATGTGGTCATACCATTTAAAGATACTCAGGTAGATTCAGCACATCTCTAGTCCGAAGGTGGCAAGGAAAAAAAAACCATTAATCACATTCAACACATTTTCCAATAGGTCCATGACATATTGGATAGAGCACATGCTAAGTATAAGAAACAACATGATAAGCATTGGGTTCCACACAAGTTGTAGGTGGGCGACAAAATTTGGCTACATTTGCAGAAGGAGTGCCTCGCTGGACCCCACCATAAGCTTCTCCCACTTTAATATGGGCCATACACCATCAAAAAGGTTGTAGGAGACAATTCCTTCATCTAATTATTCTACCATTCCTTGGTATATACATAGTGTTCAATGTGGACCACCTTCGGCCGTACTTTCCACCATTACTACACACATCTGACATTGGAGAATAACTCACACCTACATAGTAAACCTCGACTGAATGGAACAAGACACAACTGATAAAATCATGGACACATAGATCAAGAACACCCATGAGAAGATAATCCAACTATATCCTATTGTCAAAGCAGGCCAACTCCTTCATGAGGCCAAGTGGTTCACCAAGGACCAAGTTCAACATAACTTTCCTCACCACATGAAGGCTCTACATAAAATCAGGACCATTGCATGCTAAGGGAGAAGAAATGATCCATGTGGAAATTGGTGGCCACCAACCTATTCCACATAGACCCTTAGTCAGCTTCATCAATTTTCTTGTTTATAGTAGCAATTACTATTTTTAGTCATTTTTTGGGTCCTAAACTTCTAGAGCCATAGGTAGGGGCCTAAGAAAATTATTGTAGTACTCAGAGGGATATTTCCAATGATATATTGTATGCGCCGAGAGTATATAATATGAACAATTTACGACCTTTAGAAGTTGGGTGCCTAACTAACCCGAATGAGGCCCACAAACTCTTGGCGTTCCCTCTCCTGGGTTAGGGTTTTGGTTGTTTGGTGTTTTCCTATGTTGTTCAATAATGAAAATGAACTTGAGCCTCATTGTAATGCAGTTCAAAGGCATGTATCTGCCACATCTCTTTTCAGAGATAAGCTACCATTGTGTGAGCTATTTTTTCTTCCATTATGTCTGTAAGCATTTTTCAGTATTTAATCTTAATGAAATGAAGTGTTACTCCTACTGCATATCTTTGTTTATGTTTATTTTTTAATTTTATTTCATTCCTACATTATTTTGGATTAGTGGTATCAAATTGGTGTACTCTTTATTGATATTTCTTTGCATGTCCCCAATGAGGTTAGGGAATAAGGATTTAGGGCTCGATCTAGCTGAACCTCTGCAATATCAATATTTCAAACCCTGAAGAGCTCCCATGGCAGAAGAAAAGAAAGACAAGGGAGCATGATATCCTACCAAAATATTTCTTGAGGAGGCCCCAAGAAAAAAATGAATGTGATGATGGATAAATTTTCCTAGATCCTTCAATGGCTACCCACTAGTGGCACATCTTCATCCAAAAACCACTCTGGAGGTGCCACTCCTTTTAAGGTACAAGTAAACTTTGGCATTCCCATATTTGAGGGCCAAATAGATGCAATTATCGTAGACATGGTTGAATATATTATAAGGATATTTCTTGGTTCATGAATTTTCCAATTGCGAAAAGACTACTTTTTCCCTCCTCAAACCCGCCCCCATGTCAAGGATTGGTGGGAAACATATTGTGAGAAAAAGAACAAGAATGAAACCTCCCTATTCTTATTTGCACCCAATTGTAACTATTTTCGAGACACTATAAAGGAACAATATTATCCCTTGGGGACCTATGACGATAAGTACATACAATGGACTACACTACAATAGAAAAGGGATCGAGATGTGCACTAACTGATGAATTTGGTCCATACCCTACACACTAATTTGGGTATCAAAATATTCAAAGAAACATTTTTTGTTGAAGTACCAAAGTTGTTTGTGTAGATACATTTAGGAGGATATGGATTTCCTCGACATATACTTGCTAGGTGCAACATACCAGTATGCTACCAAGATTGAACAGAAATTCAAAGTAAAGAAGTGATACTTTGGATCTGCGAATAAAAATCAAAGTAAAGGCACCTCCAAACTATAGAATAAAGGACAAAGATAAGGCAGGGCTTCCCAGGACAACCCACAAAATATGGAAGTGAAGGACAACACCAAGAAGCCAAAATAAGGACACAAGAAAGTGGTGTGAATTCCATAAGAGCTCCACTCACAACATAAGTGAGTGTCCGGCCAAGCAATGACTCGTGCGTGAGCTAAAGGATTCCAAATAAAATGCATATTCTGACTCTGAGTCAGAACCCCACAAGGGATGTTAAAACTCAAAAAATTTACAGCAGAAGATGACAATAATTAATGTCAAGCCAAAGGATTTATAGGGCAAGAAGACATTATGGAATCAAGAAAGTATTTAAAATCTCTAAGCTTTTGAGAAAATCAAATTTTAACTAGTCTTAAATGCTAAATTTCATGCTTCATCCTATGAGAAGAGCGCCTTCTGTGCACCTTTTTTCCCGATAAGCGTGCATTCCTGAAAGTGGAAAATGTCACTTTCTAGGACCACACAAAGCAAAGGACAATTTCTCCTTACATGAAGCTGCCTAAGGATAGCCAACAACGCCTGCTTAGACACTATTTGAGCACACAATGGAATATTTAAAGAACACAATGGAAACACACCTCCCGCTTAGGTCACCATCAATCATGTACCAAGGGAGGGAAGGACGAATTGAAATCCCCTATATAAAGAAACCAAGAGATGAAGAATGGGTGATCACATTGTTATGCTAGCCAGAATTTCCTAAGCAATACCAGCAGTGTGTGGCCTAGAGCTGGAGATAGAGGGGACTCAATTGTTGGCCACCCAATAATCCTAGTCCATCATAGTGGAGACATTAGGGGAATTTTGAGGTCTAAAATGGGCCTCCTAAAGAAATTATAAAATAATAGTGGAAAAAATCTAATAAGAGTTGATGACATCATCAAATTTTAGAGGGAAAAATGAAAAAACTACTTTTTCAATTCATATTTTCAACTTATCTCCCAAATTTTTTACTGAATTTAGCGGAGTATTCATTAAGTGTGAATCCCCACCTCCCAATGAGTACCCATACAGTAATACTTCACCTTCTACTATTGTTTAAAAATGAGAAATACATAAAAAACGTGATTACAATCACGTTTTTTATGTATTTCTCATTTTTCGTGTAGAAGAGTTCATCGAAAGTATGCAACATGGGTACTCTTTGGATGAGGAATTAAATTCCACATCCAACGAGTACTCCCACTCGAAATTTGAGTAAAAATTTTGGAAGATAAGTTTAAAATATGAGTTGAAAAAGTAGTTTTATTATTTTATTATTTTTTAATATTTTTACTTTTTTACTCCAAAACTGGAGAATCATCCATTATGGATGAAATCATCATCTTGAATCCTATTGGTTGTTATAAAGTTTATTTTTGTTGTACATTTTTCTTATGAGGCCCATTTTAGACCTCAAAATTCCCCTAATGGAAAGGGAGACTGCATCAGAGGCAAAGCTTGGAAAAACAACATCCTTGCATCAAGACCTAGAACCATTGTCTAGGGGCCCTTTGGCAAGTGGGTACAATTTCTTCTCCATATCAAACATTTAATAAGAAGAAGCCTAGAGGAATCGTTTTGATTATTATCGTTTTGACTCTCTTTAATAGCCTCTGTATATTTGTGTTTTAGTTTTTAGTTTAATTTGAGCATAGATTCACATATTTTTTCCTCTAGATTATATTATTTTGAGCTCCGCCACTTTCTACCTGTTACCAATATTTTATAGGGGTAGACCACACCTATTAAACTAAAGCAACTTTGTACACATATGCATCAAATCCACCAAAATAGGATTGGCGACTCCACTAACGTCTTACAAGTTTATGTGGTTGTGCCATCTCTTGCAGGAGACCTTTCTCTAAGCTGGAGAGTGGAACCAATAATCCTTAGATCCGTCTTATAGTCCCTAGATTGAATTGGAGTGACAGACTAAAGAAGGAAACACCTAATATTTTTACTTGTAGGATTTTTTCATGCAGTTGTTTCTCACAGATGCGCAATGCATGTGTTCAGGACTAACCTGCACGTAGGAAAGCGCACCTGTCAAAGCCTTTTTTGCGCAATTTACAGAATGAGATTTTTCTCGCTATATTATGCATTTTTTTGCTTGTAATGTGCTGAGCAACCCCTAATGTATCTACCAGCGCTTGTGTTTATACCCCATAGCTTGTGAGAACTTACTGTTAGCCACCTTCTGTAGGCTTAGAGTTAGTTTTGCTTCAAGTTGGTTTTTGCAAAAATATTCACATAGATTAAGTAGGGGGGAAATTAACCATTGCATTCCAAACAATTTATATTTTGCAAATTCTGGTATTCTTAGATAAACTAGTCCAAGTAAGTGGCTCAAGACCATGCTTTCATAGCTTGTTTTATTTTTTCTTGTGTAGAAATTGTTTAGTTTTGTTCAATTTTTGCATTAGGAATTGTGGGACTAGGATTGAATTGTCGATTAGAGCAAGTAATCTCTACTACCTTTGAACCCTTCAGTGATCCTAGGTAAGCATATTAATTCTCTATATTTACAATTCACCATCTACCTTTAGTTAGTCACATAGATTAACTAGGAAAATTTGAAAGCGGCCAATTATCCGCACATGTTTTCCATTTGAGCCAAGAACAATATAACATAGTTTAACTAGGGGATTTTTGTAAAGAATCAACAATATCCATATTTTAAAACTATGATATTTTTCACCATATTCTTACACACACTCACCCACAAAGCAACGGAATAAACCTAAAATCTAACTTAACCAAACTCACTAAATTATCCCCACAGGGGCCATAAAAGAATTTATAGTTTAAGTTAGGATAAAAGGGGTAGGCATCCAATAAGCCACCTTGATCATACTACACATTGAAACATTGAAGTTGTGTGTTTAGGGAGCTTCAAATCCACCTATGAGACCACGAAAAAGAAAAAATGAGTGCGGCAGAGACCTGATTCAGAGGGGGTTAGGCTTAGGCACAATGTGTGCAGCATCAGTTGGGGCTACCTGACCCGGCTGATAATCGGTATTGTTAGATGACTACCAAGAAGCCCAAGACTGGAACGCTCATATGGATGGTGGTTCTTAGTGGACAAAAACTAGGGCATCCTTTACCCTATAGGTGACGGTTCAGGAAAGTGCTAGAACCTCTACCCTTAACTTGGTGGGTTCTCCTCGACTGACTGGGGGTGTCACCAGCTCTTACGGGACATTGTGCCAGCACTCGCAGAAAATTTTCTCAAGGCCCAGTTACTTTTGAGTGTGTGAGGACACATAGGTCTTCTAGGATTTTGAGTATCATACGCAAACAAGCAAAAACCATTTTTTTTCTTGATTGATCACTTAAATTAAGTTAAAGGGAAAATTTATTCTATTTTCAATTTTTTTTACGTATGTGGCCATAAATTTTCTTTGATCATAGACTATATCCTCTAAAATTTTTCCAAAACCGAACCTGGTCAACACTCGAACGGTCCCAACGGAATCTTGTCAATCCAGGCATCTTTTGGATCTCCCCCCATTACAGGGAGGGGTTCTAGGTCTTTTTCCATCCAAGAATCAAAGACGGAACACTGCCATTGTCATTGGCTCATCCTTTATTATAGAAACTATAGTTGGGAACCCTAGTCGGTCTCCCAACACCACACCACACACCAATCCTCCCTCGACCCCTAGGGGGCATAGGAGTATGTCCCATTCGAGAAGCTAGCTGGACACACATCCAGGTGCATCACAGACAAACCCTAGTTCTAACCAAAACTTCGTATCTTCACACGTTGCCATGGCATCAACCTCCCAGTCACCTTTATTAGCTTCATTGAATCTTCTTGACTTAACCAAAATAACGAATGACCCCATCGCACATGATCCTTCATGGCCTCCCATGCCCACAAATCTCCCTTCGAATATACCAAAATTCAAAGGTAAGCACACAGAAGACCCAGGTAATCATGTAATGACCTTTCACCTATGGTGCTCATCGAATATTATCATTGATGACACTATTCGATTGAGGCTAGTTCAATGCACTCTTACGAGAGTAGCTGCAAGGTGGTACGTGGAGCAACCTCCTACTTCACGTGGAATGTTTAGTGCCCTCACTACCTCATTCCTCATATATTTCTAGTTACCCATTCACCATGATTTAGGAATAGAGTTACTAAATCATTTTAGACAAACCTCTACCATCCATATCTTAGACCATCTCCATGAATGGAGGTGGCGTCGTAGTTTATGTAAATATAATCTCGACGATCGGGTCCTCTTAGATTTATTCTTGAAAACTATGACCGTGGAGATTTCAAAGGATTTGGCACAGCAAAACCCCACATCTGAAGAGGATGCAATCAGTAAATCCCAGAAGCTTGAACTGATTTATACGCAGTCAGGATACATTTACAACATCGTACCTAATGCCCTGTGCTTGCAAACTTATCAAGAATTTCCAGGCACGTCGAACTCTGTAGACGGATTAATAAGGTCAATGGCCCAAGGCTACCTAGGTAGCAGTATTCAAAATCTTGGTTATGCATATATTTCTACTTAGAACATGCCTCAACATGGATTTCAAAGTCATCATATGCCTCAGCAAAATTTGACTAATAGGGCACAAGCGTATCAAAAAGGAGGACCCTATCCTCCGGTTGAGGGGACCCAGTACGCAGAAAGAAACACTGACGTAAGAGCTCCACTACAATGGCCAGGTGCAAACAAGGGACAGAGTTATGCTCAGTCCCAAGCACACGACCCACCTACACAAACCAACGCACAGGTGAACTCTGTGCAGCCGTCCCGAAACCAACAACACCAGTATAACCAGAAGAACTACCCTCCTAATGTGGTTAAGGAAAATTCAAAAAACAAGCCAAAAGGGAAGCCTAGATAGGGAGGCAGTAATCAATAGTGCCCACCACGATCCTAGGCTAGAGATAACTCCAACAGGAATCAGAAACATGAGCCAGGCAATGCCCAACAACAAGGAAAAAGGCCACCCCTATGAACAAACCATTCTTGTTAAATATTTGGTGCATACAAGCACTATACTCACCACTGTCTCAATCTCCCTGAGCTAAAAAAGCTTCAGAGTAACCGAGGACAAGGAGGATCTTCCCAGAAACCCGATGTTGTGCAAGAACCTTTCCCCCACCAAGGGACGATTAGCACTCAACAACAACACCCATATGATTCCAGGAAAAGCAGCCATGAAATCTACATGACTGGGGAAGAGATGTTTTTCCAAACATGAAACCGCAGCTACGACACCCCACTAGACACCACTATGTCAGGGGTTAGTAGTAGTGCGCCAACTGCACCTTTGACCATTTAAAAGATGTCTATAGAACCATTTCCAAATATGGCAAAGGGACGTAATAAGTTAGCAGGAAGGTACTCCAAAGTGGCCCATAATTGAAGCATCCCAAATGATTTAGCTCAATCACCCACTGCTATTTCCACACTGGAAGTACTGTAATCGTGCCCAAGGCAACAGAAAGCCCTACTTTATGCGTTAGGCACTATCGACCCTGCCAATATGCGCATGATGGCATTTGACTTAGACAAAGACACCGCTAGGCTTCCTTCTATGGTCACCTTCTAGACACCAGTGTCAGTCTAGAATATCACTATTCATCGATGTGTCATAGACGAGGGTGCATTGACATGCATCATGTCAAAAAAAATTTGGTAGAAGTTGGGTTCTCCCGAACTAAAACCCTCGGTCATAATGCTTCGAGCATACAACAGTTGTCCCTCGACCCCCATTGGTCTCTACTAGAATGTCCTGGTATTCTTAGCCAAAAATATGGTTCGATAGACATTGAAGCCTTGGATGCTCACTTGGATTATAATATACTCCTTAGGCGGAGTTATATGTATGCCATGTTTTCCATAGCCTCCTTCGTCTTCCGCATTATGATGTCACCCCAAGAGGATTAAATCATTACTTTAGATCAACTAACATACAAAGAGAACTTCCCTCCAACCAACATGGATGTAATTCTACCGTATGTAGATACAACCTCAGATGGTTTTTCACGATATCAGGAATATGGCCATGTCCAATTCAAATTATTTTTCGTTCTAAGGTCATTCCTAGGAGATCCTCCTATTATCTCGGAGGCATCGCTCGATGCCATAGGGGCCTTGGTGTGCATGATGTCCACATCAAGAAACATGGTTAGTAAGGACACGGAATCAAGCAATAATGACACTAAGGCATCAGCCACAAAAATCTCTTTAGCCTATGCTGCCTCCCAAACCCCTTTCCTCTACCCTGCAGCTATCTTCGTCTCCCAGCAGGTTTTGGCAACACTAGTATTACCCAGCATATCGTTGGCATTCCCAGTTTCGCACCTCGTTTCCCCTTTTGAAACAAGATCCACCAATGCTAATGCCACAGGGTTAAAACCCCTTAGTCTCGAGGAGTCCCAAACTACCCATGGAAGAACTGAGACGGCCCTCGTAAAGGAAATCCCCATTGCAAAATCGATAATCACATCCAAGAAAACTGCAAATAGAGGAAATAATATGGCGACCCCTTCCATTCAAAAGGAATCACCAGTCTGTGCCATATGCAACATTATAGGCCACCCTACGCATATATGTCTGCATCTAGATGAATTGAAACCACTCCTTGGCTCCGAAGTAGACATCTTGACGCCATGTTCCTGTAAAAATGAACCTACCACAAAAGGTAAAGGCAAACCGTTGCATACCAATCACGCATGCGCTCTCTGTGGTGAATATGGGCACTATACCCACCATTGTCCAGAGATACCATGGTATAGGGACAACTTACATGTGATCGAGCGATCCTATCAAGAGGACCCCTCCATCTAGTTTGTCAACGATGAGCCTCGTATCATCCTATACCTACAGGAAGAGAGACAATCACCTAAAAGGCTCTCCGCCAACCACCCCCCCCCCCCCCCCCCCCCCTCGTGGGTCAAATGGTGCATATTGTGCGCTGAACTTGATCATTTCATCATTGACTGCCCAGCATTGGAAATGTTCCAACGGTGGTACCCAGTCTATATAGTATACCACACCAACATGGACATCCCATATTCATGCCAGATATGCGGTGATGACCACCTTGTATGTCGTTGTCACTACGTACCAAGATTCTGCACAGTTTTAGCCTGAATGCGATCAACCATAGCCCACCTCTCTCGAGAAGATGGCATGGACTCAGAATCCATAAAAATTTCAACAACCTAAGAGGATGTGATAGATATATCCATCCCATCATGGCCATCGAGAAGATGATCAATTAGGGAAATTCATCTCCCTCCAAACGCCAACGATACGAAACACGACATATGATTCATGTTATCATGTATTGGAACCATGACTCGAGCTGTCTACTCATCTACCATAGGTGTCAAGTTAGTTGTAGCTACAAGGGTAGTTTCCCCTACGACAGTACAGACCCAATCTCTCTGCACTCTGTTGACCACGTCTGGTTCCAACACATCTACAATGGAATATTTTTCGTTTCTCTTAACTAGCTTCACCTGGATTACCCCCATTCAATATAAACCTACACAGGAACAAACCCCCTTCGGGGCCTTGTTTTATTCAGATGAGGATATCCTAGAGGCCATGATGGAGCCAGATTACCCATGGGATGCAAAGTATCACCGTTTTCTATTTCTCCCCAAGAAAACGTTCAGTTCTAACAAGAAAACTAAACTAGAGATCTATGTGATTGAATCAAAATAATTCCTACCATCAAAAAAGGTCGACTAGTTCAAAAACCCCATCCCAGTGCCTGATGTGTTCGAGGAAGGGAATATGTCAAATATTTTTCCTACCATTAAGGTTAATATATTCCAAAATCTGGTAAAGGTTGAAGAAATCTCACTAGGGGCAGCCTATTCTCCAAAATAAATAACCTCTTACACCAAATTGTTGTAAGAGTACAGATATATCTTTGCGTGGGACTACTCAGAAATGCCTGGGATTAGTCCTACTATCGTAGAGCACCATATTGACACATGGCCAGATGTACCTCCATATGCCAGAAACAACGTCAAATACACCCATTAAAGGCAGAAGAAATAAAGAAAGAAATCGACAAGCTTCACAAAGTCGGGTTTATTTACCCCGTCGCCTATACATCTTGGGTTTCCAACCTTGTTCCCGTCATGAAAAAATATGGCAAAATACGTGTCTACACTGATTTTCTGGATTTGAACAAAGCTTGTCCCAAAGACGATTACCCCATTCCATTCATCGACCAGGTCATTGATGCATGTGCAGGACACGAGGCTCTATCCTTTATGGATGGATTCTCTGGATACAATCAAATCCAGATCTGTCACACGGACTGGTAAAAAAATGCGTTCACCACCCCCTAGGGCATGTTCGCATACAAGGTGATGCCATTTGGCTTAAAAAATGTAGGAGCCACCTTCCAAAGGACCATGAATTATATATTTCAAGACCTGGCACACTTTATCCTCACTTACTTAGACGACTTGATAGTATGCTCTAAGAAGCGCTCAGGCCATCTTCAGGATCTCCAAGTGGTATTCCAAAGATGCCGCCAATATAACTTATGCTTGAACCCCCTCAAGTGTGTCTTCTGCGTTAGTGGAGGAATACTCTTAGGTTTTATTGTGTCCCAGCAAGGCATTTTTGTGGACCCTCTCAAGGTCCAAGCCATCAAAGAGGTACCTCCACCTCGAACCCTCAGACAACTTCAAAACCTATAGGGAAAGGCAAATTTTATGAGATGCTTCATCCCAGAATATGCCACCTGTGCTAAAGGGTTCTTGCACCTCCTCCGCCGGGACATTCCATTTAAATGGGATGACCATGACCAAAAAGAATTTGATGTACTGAAGGAGACATTATCCTCAGCACCACTCATTAGTCCCCCAGACTACCACAAGAATTATATCCTATATCTATTAGTTTGTAAATTCGCGTTGGTCGGAGTATTGATTCAGGAAGGCCTGGATAGAAAGGAACACATAACATGTTACGTCAGCAAAACCTTATCTGGACTAGCACTGAGATATGAACCCGAAGAAAATACTGCCCTATAATTAATCTAAGTAGTCCAAAATCTTTGCCACTAAATCATATTAAAGACCACTATGGTTGTCATAGATATTAACCCCATCAAATACCTGCTCACGTGCCGCTTAACGAACCACAAGTACACTCACTAGATAGTCATTCTCCAAGAATACGACTTACATTTCCACTCACCCAAGAGAAGAAGGGCACTTTCCTTAGCAAAGTTCATTACGGACCTCCCAGGACATTCCAAGGGATCATTGGTAGACGATTCGCTACCAGATGAACATCTCTTCTTTGTAGCAACCTTTAATATTCCAAAAATTTAGCTTTGAGCTAAATGGACTATTATAGTTTGTTTTGTCATTAGGTAGGTGAATAAGTGGGCGGGAAGGCCCGTAAGTCTCCTTAGAAGCAATGAAAACACTTCATGTGTGAAAGGAGACCTTTTTTAATAGCTAAATAAAGCACCTCCAAGTGTGAACAGGGTTGGATGATGTTGATCCATTGAACTTTTACCAAGTCAAAAATGTTGTTATGGAGTGGAGATTCATTTAGGAATAATGTAGTTTTGGAGGGAGATTGATTTGATGAAGGAAATGACCTAATTTATGGGGACAAGCGAAAGTGAGTTCATAATCTATATAAGGAAGAGGATGGCAGCCATAAGGATTCATGTTTTAGATTATTATTTTGACATTGGTCTGCTTAGAATTTTTCTTCCTTTTGATGTCTATCATTGTTGCTGTGATGCTTAGCATCGTGTGTTCTCGATCGGGATGTTGGAATCATGATTCCTGTTAGACTAAAACTTGCAAGCTTTAGTCTCTGCTACAATTTCTAGAGTTAGCATCCATGAGAGGCAGTTAGTCCATGTTGCGAAACACACAGTGAGCATTGAAACCAATGTCTAATAACATCCCCCCCAATGTAAGGCGGGTGTGTTTCAAACTCAAGACCTTTTTCTATAATACCAATTGTTGGAATCACAATTATCGTTATACCAAAACCCACAAGCGTTAGTCTCCGCTACAAGTGCCAGAGTTACAATCCATGAGAGGCAGTTAGTCCATGTCGCAAAACACAGAGTGAGCATTGAACCCAATGTCCAACATGGTAATCCCACCTCTTTCCTTGAGGGGCCTCTTGGAAGAGCATTGTATTCATTTCCACATTCAGGTTTTCAGTCCAAGGTACAGATTTCTTCATCAACATAGTTTCTGTAGGTTATTGTGCTATGTCGTAGGGTGCAGCAATGGAGGGGTTCGAATCCCAATTTATAAGCTAGTTTCTCATAGGAGGAAGGTTTCCTTCTCTTGGGAGATCTGTTTGGAGAGTTCTTGAGAATATTTCATATATCTAGCACTAGGCCATATATTTCCCATCATTTCGAGTGATGTTCCAGCTAGGAATTGCATTATTTTGGAGGGCAGCTTCAGTGGAATATCTTGTGGTTCCTTTGTAGTGTTTTCTAGTGATTGAGGGGTTTATCCTTTCATGGGAGGAAATATTTGAGGGGATCTACATCAGATCTATTATATTTCAGACTTCTACACTGTTGTTCTTCAATTTTAAGTGAATATTTAGCCATTAGGCTTTAGATCCCATCTTGTATAGGGTGTATTTATGAAAACCCTTTCAGGGTTCTTTGTAGGAGTTTGTATTGAGCCTAGATCTATATTAGGCATATCTTTTCAGGCATATAACAACCCTACAAATTTTGTACATTATTTTTTTGGAGCAGTGTATTTTTAACTACGTTATAGCAGTCTCTGAAATTCTTTTGTTGTGACAGCAGTTCATTTGTGGAGTGATTTCTTATGGGAGGTTTTTTCCTTCATTGAATATGATTCATGCCTCACTATTATGTATTTATTTTATGATATAATACATTTTTATGTCTCCATATTTGTCTCTAATTCTTATGAGTTGATTTACACTGCTATTTCCAATTTTGTGTCCATGTATTGCTCCATTCCCTATTTGGTAATATTACAGTGGTATCAGAGCATAATCTTGGCTTAGCCTATGCATTCAGCCAATACATCACCATGAGTAGAATCTCTTCAGTAGAAGAGGAGATGTACAAAAAATAAAAAGAGAAGACTCCATTATTTGGAGGAAGGAAGGAAGAGAGGCTCTCAAAGCTTATTTTTCAATCTATACAGAGCATTAAAGGAGATATCAAGAATATGAGAATGGAGAGGGAATATTCAAAGGAGTTTGGATCTAAAGGAAACTCTAGATTTTCACATGATAGGTGTGAGCATGCTTCCACACACTATGATTCATGGCACAGTCATATGCCGATATCTTTTATGAGGGAGATGGGAGAAGAAGAAATGCCTAGGAGGGAATCTCTTAGTGATTATCTACTAGAATATGAGTCTCAAACTTAGAAGTTTAGAGATCATATCACTTTCCAAGAGTTTTTCTAGATTAAGGTGGACAGGAGCAAGTAGCATGACATGAGTAAATTTTTTCTATCTACTTTTGATGGATCACCAACATGTTCAGCTAGAGCTTGGGTGGAGGAGTTACATACCTATTTTCAGTAGAACCAAGTTTCTGAAGATGAAGCCATCAAAGTTGTAGCTCTGCATTTTGAAGTTAAGGCCTATGCTTGGTGGATATTTGAGTATTTTTCATTGAAAAATGTAAATATTTCTTATTATAAAAAATTCACTAAGAGATTAGTGGATAGGTTTTATGGAAAGCATTCTGAAGCACTCTTGGTGGAACCAAACAAACCAAAACAAACAAAACTTGTGCATGGGTCGAAAGGACCTATAAACTGAAATCCACTTTAGAAAACTATTGGAGAAGCTCACATCTTTCATAATAATTTTCTAGAGGAAAGAACTCTATTCCATGTTCTAGAAAAAGAGGGCATGAAGATCCCTTTTCCAAAAGAGACTACTCTTATTGAGAAGGTGACTCCCATTAAAGAGGAAGAGAAGGATGGGGGCAACAACACTGCCACATCTAGGCATATCTAGTACCTCATGCAGAGGAAGAAGGATAACATGCTCCAAGAAGAGGGATTCTTGTATAATTGCAAGGAATTCCCCGGGATCTCATATATGGACGTCAAGGCACAATCAATGAAAAACATTATTGTGAAACATTGCATATGGAAGGAGAAGGTAGGGATAAAAGTTAGCATCACTTGATGAGGAGCACAAACCTCTATCTATTTCAGAGGGTTAATGTAAAGAGGAGGAAAACTAATTTGCACTGTGAAGGCAGGGACAAAATTGTTCATCCATATGTACAGTCTACTCATGACATTTATATCTCATTACGTTGAGGCATTCCATAGGGGAGACCACCATATCAGGAGATGATGAGGAATGCTTCACATTGGATAGCACCACTCTTAGATCTTGTAGGGGTGGATACTTTGGAGGGGTCTATTACAATGCAGAGAGTCTGGGATAGACTCAAGAAGGAGGGAGACATTCTCCCATTTTCAAAATTACCCACTCTCACTATATATACTACGTTGATAGGAGTTGTTGTAGTGATGGAGGATGGCACCTTCATGGTGCAAGGGAGATGCTCCATGGATTTTGAGAAATAGAGGGTACTTCCATTGAGGAAGGAATCCTCCATACATTGGTCAGGATCGGGAGGTTCTTTTTTGATAGTAACTTCTCATGGGAGGCCAATTTACAAAAGTCACCACTTCTATTTGAGTATGAGTAGCTACATGATGGGCATGGTAGCAATTTGGAGGATGAATTTTCCATGAGGGATGTCAAATGAGAAGACAACAGTAGGTGGGGAGTTCCACATTTTAGATCTTCAACGCTGCCTCTTAGGAGGATTGATCTATATTGGAGGTCTCAACCCTTGGTAGAGTACTCCAAGGATCTTGGTGCTTGCAAGATTGTTGATGACCTAGAGGGAGATGATAGATACATGGTGGTTGGAAAGGTCATCTATTCTTATGGTATATTCTTCTTGACTATATTTTCTGAGCTCAAGAGGAAGCTACTACATGCAACACATGTGGACTTTCTTTCCATGCACTTTGATGCATTTTATTCTTTGATGGAGGAGTTCTCTTGGGAGGGCATTCGACGGAATATATATCAGAATTTTGGGAGATGAATAGCTTGGATGGTGATAGAGAGGATGTCACAGCCACTTCCCTACTCATTTGGGGTGAGGGACAATTTTCAGTTGAGCCATTTCAACTCAAGGACCAAAGTACGTGGTAGAGAAGGTACACATTTGCATTATGATTTGCACTTCTTTACTTTATATGAGCAACATGTTGTATTAAGGAGGGTCATTTATTCTTATGCATTATATTATGATGTAATTAAGGCCAAATGTAGCATTGATATTGGCTATCTTATTGATCGTTTGTGGGGGAGGCCACATGATTATTGGTGTGCACCATTGGCACCACATTTAATTTTCATGATCCTATCTTGTAGGATGATTGTGGTAGCAAAAAAGTGCCTAGGAGGGCACTTGTTATTCTTTGTTCTGAGGCAGGCAAGGGATGCACTGTGCTAGTTCCATGTGTGGAGCTATGATCCACTTTTCAGTTGTCATATGGAAATTTGTTTTCATTGCTTTTTGCTTCCATATGTTGGAGATGCTCTTATGTTTATAGGAAGCTTTGTTTGGAGAGTGGGACAAGAGTTGGAGGGTGCCCATTGGGGTTATGATTCCCCCTACTTTAAATTTTTCATGTTTCAAGAGAAACAATGGGAAAACCATGATTTCCATACTACTTCTCTTTTCTCCATGTGGGAGGAGCCATTTGGAGAACTTGAGTTTTTGGAGGAGGCACTGCATGGATGGATTGTTTGTTGGGGTAGCTTGGGCCATTCTTGAAGTCCATGAAATTTCAGCCCAAGATTAGAAATAGCCCCATGCATACCATAAATTTAGAAAGAAACCACTTGGGTGGAAAAAATTAATCTCTCCATACAACCCCAATACATTGCATGAACCGGTGATTGAGGATTCTTTTGATGAGATACCTAGAATGTCTCATTTAATTTGGATGATAGCATGGGTTTGGTATTTTCTCATTGGGAATGAGATCACCTATGCTTTTCATAACTACTACCTTGATGAGGCCATTGGAAAGCAAGAAGGCTTCCACTTACACCTTCCACCTTTTCATGATGTGAGCCATTTGGTTTTGCATACTTGGGAAAAAACATTGGAGGGCAGATTTATTGCAGATTTTTTTGAGCAGTGGTGAGGAATACTGATGAGGAGGACACAAGAGGAGGAAGGGAGGAATTTTCTCTCCTTATACAATTTCTTGAGGACAAGCAACATTTGGGAGTGTAGGACTATAATATTCCAAAAATTTAGCTTTAAGCTAAATGGAATATTATATTTTGTTTGTCATTAGGTAGGTGAATAAGTGGGTGGGATGGCCCATAAGTATCTTTAGCAACAATGAAAACACTTCAAGTGTTAAAGGAGACCTTTTTTAGTAGCTAAATAAATCACCTCCAAGTATGAACAATTTTGGATCAGGTTGATTCAGTCAACTATGACCAAGTCAACAATGCTGTTATGGAGGAGTGGAGATTAATTGAGGAATAATGCAGTTTTGGAGGGAGATTGGTTTGATGAAGGAAATGACCTAATTTAATGGGGCCAAGGGCTGGTGAGTTCATAATATATATAAGAAAGAGGATGGAAGCCATATGGATTCATGTTTTAGAATATTATTTTGATATTGGTCTGCTTAGACTTTTGCTTCATTTTGTTGTTTAGCAGGGTTGTTGTGTTGTTTAGCACCAGGTGTTCTCGAGCAGGAATCCCACCAATTTCCTTGAGGGGAATCTTGGAAGAGTATTGTATTAATTTCCACATTTAGGATTTTAGGCCAAGATACAAATTTCTTCATCAGCGTAGTTTCTGTAGGTTATTGTGTTGTGTTGCAGGGTGCAGTAGTGGAGGGGTTAGAATCCCATTTTCTGAGATAATTTCTCATAGAAGGAAGGTTTCCTTTTCATGGGAGATTTTTTTTGGAGATTTATTGAGAATATTTCAGATATTTTGCACTATTCCATATATTTCCCATCATTTCCAATGTTGTTCCAGCTGGGAATTGCATTATTTTGGAGGGCAGCTTCAGTGGAAGATATTGTGGTTCCTTTGCAGTGTTTTCTTGTGATTGAGGGGTTTATCCTTTCATAGGAGGAAACCTTTGAGGGGATATGCATCATATATGTTATATTTCAGCCTTCTCCACTCTTTTCTTTTAGTTTGCAGTGAATCTTCAGCCATTGCGCTTTAGATCCCATCTTGTATAGGGTGTATTTCTAAAAACCCTTTCTGGGTTATTTGTAAGAGTTTTCATTGAGCCTAGATATCTATTGGGAATATATTTTGAGGCATATAACATCCCTGCAAATTTTGTACATTATTTTTCTGTAGCATTTTTTTTTAATTGTGCTATAGCAGTCTCCGACATTCTTGTGTTGTGATATTAATTCATTTATGGATTGATTTCTTATGGGAGGCTTGTTCCTTCATTGTATATGATTCATGCCTCACTATTATATATTTATTTGATAATATAATACATACTTTTATGTCTCCATATTGGTCTCCAATATTTATGAGTTGATTTACACTGTTATTTCTAGTTTTGTGTCCATGTATTGCTGCATTCCCCATTTGGGAATATTACAGTGGTATCGGAGCATAATCTTGGCTCAGCTTGTGTATTCAGCCAATATATCACCATGGGGAGAAGATATTCACCAGAAGAGGAGATGTAAATAAAATACAAAGAGAAGACTCCATTATTTGGAGGAAGGAAGAAAGAGAGGCTCTCAGAGCTTCTTTTTCAATATATACAGAGCATTAAAGGAGATCTCAAGAAGATGAGAAGGGAGAGGGAATCTCCAAAGGAGTTTGGATCTAAAGCAAACCCTAGATTTGCACATGATATGTGTGAGCATGCAACCACACATTATGATTCACAGCTCACAGTCATATGCTCAAATCTGCTATAAGGGAGATGGGAGAAGAAGAAATGCCTAGGAGGGATTCTCTTAGTGATTATCGGCAAGAATATGAGTCTCAAAATGAGAATTTTAGAGATCATATCACTTTCCAAGGGTTTTCCAAGACTAAGGTGGAGAGGAGCAAGCAACATGACATGATTATATTTTTTCTATCTACTTTTAATGGATCACCAACATGTTTAGCTAGAGCTTGGGTGGAGGAGTTACACACCTATTTGCAGCATCACCAAGTTTTTGAAGTTGAAGCCATAAATTTGCAGCATTGCATTTTGAAGGTAAGGCCTATGCTTGGTGGATATTTGAGTCTTTTTCATTAAACAATATAAATACTTCTTCTTATGTAAATTTCACTAAGATATTAGTGGAGAGGTTTGATAGAAAAATTCTAAAGAACTCTCGGTGGAGCCAAACAAACCAAAACAAACAAAACTTGTGCATGGGTTGAAAGGACTATAAACTCAAATCCACTTCAGAAAAATGTTGGAGAAGCTCACATATTGCATAATACTTTGCTAGAGGAAAGAACTCTGTCCCATGTTCATGAACAAGAGGTCATGAAGGTACCTTTTCCAAAAGAAAATCCTTTTATTTAGAAGGTGACTCTAATTGAAGAGGAAGAGAAGGATGGGGGCAACAACACTGTCACATCTAGATAATATCTAGTACCTCATGTAGAGGAATAAGGATAACATGCTCCAACAAGATGGATTCTTGTATCATTACAAGGAATTCCCCAGGATCTCATATATGGAGTTCAAGGCATAATCTCTAAACAAAATTATTCTGAAACATTGGAGATGGAAGGAGAAGGTAAGGAGAAAGGTCAACATCACTTGATGAGGAGCACAAACCTCTATCTATTTGAGAGGGTTAACACAAATAAGAGGCATACTGATTTGTGCTGTGACGGCAGGGACAAACTTGTCCATCCATATGTGCATTCTACTCTTGACATTGATGTCTCATTACATGGAGGAATTCCACCGAGGAGACCACCAGATCAGGAGATGATGAGGAATTCTTCACACTATATAGCACCAGTATTAGATCTTGGATGGGTGGATACTTTGGAGGGGTCTATTACAATGCAGAGAGTTTGGGATAGACTCAAGGAGGGGGGAGACATTCTCCCATTTTCAGCATTACCCACTCTCACTACATATATTGCGCTGAAAAAATTTGTTGTGTTGATGGTGGATGGCACCTTCATGGTGAAAGGGATATGCTCAATGGAATTGGATAAATAGAGGGTACTTCCTTTGAGGAAGGAATCCTTTATACATTGGAGTAGATGGAGGCCACTCATGCTTACATTGGTCAAGATCAAGAGGTTCTTTTTGGATAGAGTACTCCAAGGATCTCGGTGCTTGCATGATTCTTGATGACCAAGAGGGAGATGATAGATACATGGTGGTTGGAAAGGTCATATATTCTTATGTTAGAGTCTTCTTGACTAGATTTTCTGAGCTCAAGATGAAGCTACTACATGTAGCACATGTGGACTTTCATTCCATGCACTTTGATGCATTTTATTCTTAGATGGAGGAGTTCTCTTGGGAGGGCATCCAGTGGAATATATATCATAATTTTGGGAAATGGATGGCATAGATGGTGATAGAGAGGATGTCACAGCCACTTCCCTACTCATTTGGGGTGAGGGACAATTTTCAGTTGAGCCATTTCATCTCAAGGACCAAAGTACATGGTAGAGAAGGTACACATTTGCATTATGATTTTCAGTTCTTTACTTTATATGAGAAGCATGTTTTATTAAGGAGGGTCATTCCTTCTTATGAATTATATTATGATGTACGTAAGGCCAAATGTAGCGTTGAGATTGGCTATCTTAGTGGTGGTTTGTGGGGGAGGCCACATGATTCTTGGTGTGCACCATTAGCACCACATTTTATTTTCATGATCCTATCTTATAGGATGATTGTGGCAGCAAACAAGTGGCTAGGAGGGCACTTGTTATTAATTTTTTTTAGTCAAACAAGGGATGCACTACGCTGGTTCCATGTGTGGAACTATGATCCACTTTCTGGTCATCATATGGCAACTTGTTTTCATTGGTTTTTGCTTCCATATGTTGGAGATGCTCTTATGTTTATAGGAAGCTTTGTTTGGAGAGTGGGACAAGAGTTGGAGGTGCCCATTAGGGGTATTATTCTCCCTACCTTACATGTTGCATGTTTTAGGAGAAACAATGGGCAAACCATGATTTCCATACTACTTCTCTTTTCTCCATGTGGGAGGAGCCATTTGGAGAACATGAGTTTTTGGAGGCGGCACTTCATGGCTGGATTGTTTGTTGGGGTAGTTTGGGCCATTTTTAGAGGCCATTAAATTTCATCCCAAGATTAGCAGCACTCCCATACATACCCTAAATGGAGAGAGGAACCACTTGGGTGGAAGAATTCAATCTCTCCATACAACCCAAATACATTGGATGAACCGGGGGTTGAGAATTCTTTTGATGAGATACCTAGAATGGCTCATTTCATTTGGATGATAGCATGGCTTTGGGAATTTATCATTGGGAATGAGATCCCATATGCTTATCATAAATCCTACCTTGAGGAGGCCATTGGACAGTAAGAAGGTTTCCACTTACACCTTCCAACTTTTCATGATGTGAGCCATTTGGTTTTGCATACTTGGGAAGAAGCATTGCAGGGTAGATTTATTGTAGATTATTTTGAGCAGTGGTGGGGACTACTGATGAGGAGGCAACAAGAGGAGGAGGGGAGGAAATTTTCTCTCCTTATATAGTTGCTTCAGAATAAACAACATTTGGGAGGGGAGGACAATAATATTCCAAAAATTTAGCTTTCAGCTAAATGGAATATTATAGTTTGTTTTGTCATTAGGTAGGTGAATAAGTAGGTGGGAAGGCCCATAAGTCTCCTTAGAAGCATTGAAAACACTTAATGTATGAAAGGAGACATTTTTCATCAAATAAATAAAGCACCTCCAAGTGTGAACAGGGTTGGATCATCTTGATTCAGTCAACTTTGACCAAGTCAACATCGATGTTATGGAGGAGTGGAGATTAATTGAGGAATAACACAGTTTTGGAGGGAGATTGATTTGATGAAGGAAATGAACTAATTGAATGGGGATAAGGGAGTGAGTTCATAATATATATAAGGAAGAGGATGGCAGCCATATGTATTCATGTTCTAGATTATTATTTTGATATTGGTCTGCTTAGACTTTTTCTTCCTTTTGATGTTTAGCAGGGTTGTTGTGTTATTTAGCACCAGGTGTTCCCGAGCGGGAATCCCACCTCTTTCCTTGGGGGGCCTCTTGGAAGAGTATTTTATTCATTTCCACATTCAAGTTTTTAGTAAAAACTACATCTTCCTTCATCAACGTAGTTTCTACAGGTTATTGTGCTATGTTGCAAGGTGTAGTAGTGGAGGGGTTAGAATCCCACTTTCTGAGCTACTTTCTCATAGGAGGAAGGTTTTATTCTCTTGGGAGATATGTTTGGAGATTTCTTGAGCATATTTCAGATCTTTGGCACTAGAACATATATTTCCCATCATTTCTAGCATTGTTCCAGATGGTAATTGCATTATTTTGGAGGGCAACTTTAGTGGAAGATCTTGTGGTTCCTCTGTAGTGTTTTCTTGTGATTGAGGGGTTCATCATTTCATGGGAGGAAACCTTTAAGGTGATCTACATCAGATCTGTTATATTTCATCCTTCTACACTCTTTTTCTTCAGTTTGTAATGAATCTTCACCCATTGGGCTTCAGATCCCATCTTGTATAGCGTATATTTCTAAAAACCCTTTCTAGGTTCTTTGTAGGAGTTTGTATTGAGCCTAGATCTGCATTGGGCATATATTTTGAGGCATATAACAGCCCTAAAAATTTTGTACATTATTTTTTTGTAGTAGTGTGTTTTTAACTACGCTGTAGCAGTCTCCGACATTCTTGTGTTGTGACAACAGTTCATTTGTGGAGTGAATTCTTATGGGAGGCTCGTTCCTTCATTGTATATGACTCATGCCTCACTATTATGTATTGGTTTTCTGATATAATACATGATGTTATGTCTCCATATTGGTATCTAATGTTTATGAGCCATTTTACACTACTATTTCCAGTTTTGTGTCCATGTATTGATGCATTCCCCATTTGGGAATATTACACAACCGACGACCCTTATTATGGAGACATCCTCCTATTGTTGTGAACCCAAAATTTCAGACCTCACCTCACATGAGACAATTTTCGACGCATATTCCAACAAGCCCCCCGATATCTCCTTCTGGGATATGTCTTATATCGGTGAGGCATTGACACCATTTTACGTCGATGTCTTACTCATAAAAAATCTTAGCAAGCCATTAATGACTCTCATGGAGGTGCTTGCAATGGCCATCTATCAACAATGGCTACCACCAAGAAAATCCTACTAGTAGGATATTTTTGGCCCTCCTTGTTCCACGACTGCATCACAGCCATCAAAATATGTGAACGATGCCAACGCTTCACTCATAAGGCAAGAGCACCCCCTGCTCATTTGCACCCCGTAATAGTAGCTGACCCCTTTTGCAAATGGGGGTTTGACTTCATGACTTATAACGCTACCTCATCGGGCAACAATACATACATCAGTAGCTGTCGACTATTTCACCAAGTGGGATGAGGCCATGCCCACATACGACAACACGGTAGAAACCATCGCCTGATTTCTATTTAACCACATGATCGCCCAATTTGTTGTTCCCAAAGAGTTAGTATTTGATCACGGAGAACACTTCAAGAATGAAGTGTTTGAGGAACTATCTCACCACCTTGGATTCACTCATGAATTCACTTCACCATACTACCCCCAGTCCAATGGACAAGTAGAAGCTATTAACAAAGTACTAAAAACTATGTTACAATGCATGGTGAATAAAAATAAAACCAACTGGCACCATTTTATCTTTTCCTCCTTATGGGCATACCGCACAACGGTAAATAAGTCCACTGGTTTCACTCCCTTTCACTTGGTATATGGGGTCGAGTCCGTGATTCCCATAGAACGTGAAATCCCAAATCTACATGCTGCCATTAAAGTCCTCAATGACACTTAGCTTCTAGAGCAGCGCTTAGTACAACTAGATCTTGTCAAAGAAAATCGATGATAGTCACTATAGCATAACGAGGCCCATAAGAAAAGGGTTCATGCATTATTTGACTGCCACATCACCCCTTGCTCATTCACCGAGGGAGAATTATTCCTCTGTTATGAATGTCGTAAAAGAATCCTTAGGGCCAGGAAAGTTAGAAACCTTGTGGAAAGGACCCTATATCATCAAACAGCACCTCAGACAGGGGGCATACATCTTGACGAAACCAGACCGAACCTGCCTCACTAACCCAACCAATGGCCTTTACCTCAGGAAATTCTATCCATAAGGGCCCCAACAACCCTTTCCCCTAGAGGTAGAGTACATAAAAACTTACCCACTCAAAATTTTTGACCCAAACACTTAGTTAAAATTGCTCAAAGTATCACCATGGATCACCAAAACGAACCCTATTTCGTATTTGCTGATGAAGCATCAAGATGGTCCCAAAATTTAACCACCACAACGTAGGTCATTTACTGCCTTGACCGATCAGAATTGTGTTCAAATGGCATGTGTATTAGTTCAGAAACAAACAATCAGGCAGAATATGATGTTGTCATTGGACTTATGTGCGACGCCCCCCATCGGGGCTTTCAGCATATGCATATCTACCGCAATTCCCAATTAGTAGTATCACAGCTAAACCAAACATTTGAGACAAGAGACACATACCTATTTATAAAATATTTGTGTGCCAAATTATTAAGCAGACAATTTGATTACATTACATTTTCATGTGTACCAAAAAATCAAAACAAAATAGATGGTCGCATAGCTAACAATATCCTAAACTAGAATGCATCTTGAATAAAACATCATACATAAAACCAAAAATATTGGCATCCATCAGCATAAAACAACAAAAAATTTGAAACAGGTGATACATCATGTAGAGCCGTAAAAAACATCTCTATTATATATGTAAAAAAATGTGTGTATCTGAGTAAAAAAAAAAGTGTCGTAGGCCCACTAGCTAGCCGAAAGATGCAAAAGTCATCAAAAATAAGGGAAGAAGCCTCATAACATGTGCTTTCCCTATGTACAAAACTGCTATAGGGGGTGCCCCCTCAAGTGGGGCACTTGGACCCACCACTGCTCCTACTACCACCACCGGAGCATCTGTCGCCACCGCGATCACCACCCGACGTAGAGTGGGTTGATGATCCCTCTCATGGGCCATCATAGTCTCTAACCAAAGCTCCTTGAATTTTTCAATGAAATCTTGAGCAGGAATACCCTGGGTCGAGAAGCCACCTAAGCTGTTAGTACTGCATTGCGTGCCTCAGTTGCATCCACACGAGCTCGCTCGGCCCCAACCTTTGCTATAGCCAAGCTACTACCCTCAATAGAGGGTCTCGTATCACCCTCACCAGGTCCACCAACACCACCACCCGGTCCACCTACACCACCTCCTCCCTAACCACCTCGAGGTCACAGGGGAGGATCGTGACCCACCAGTCAGGCCACAAGGCGACCTACCTCTCCAACATCTGCACGAGTAACCAAAATAATGTCAATGCCGATAGAAAAACACATAAATACATAAATACTCAAGAAAATGCAAAAAAAATATAATACACACCTACAAGTCCCCAAACATTACCGAAAGGAAGACACATGTCTGGGTCACCCTAGAAGTCCATCCCCACATACAGGTATGACAAGAACATCTCTAGGTTGGCCTAAAACCAGGCATCTGTCGTGGCATTCCAACAATGCCCCACCATGCCACCACCACCATGTGGCATCATCAGAGCCCACCTCCTCATGTGTGGCTCCCATGGCACCCCAATGGGCACCACCACCACTGGCCTCAACAACATCACCTGCTCATACATGATGTTGCATAGTATGCTGGCGTATGAAAATGACTTCGATCGATGTTGGACCTTGTTCAATTGCAACACCATACCCTCAAATGAGAATCGGGCGAAGTCAAATAAATGCCCAGACCTCAGTCAACGCAAAACTCCAACCTGCAGGCCAGACCCCTAATGTGGAGTAAATGACCCTGCTAGTCGTACGATCACTGTTAGAGCACACCGCTCTGCTACATTTGTCACTGATGCAATACTGATGCATCCCTTGGTGAGAGGCGCCCCTCCATAATGGCACCTTCACAATCTGTCCAGGTTGACTCTCCCAAAGGAGATTCAGTGTCTGAAAGCCTCCCCCTAAGGCAATAACCTGGTCATGAAATAGATATCTGTCTCAGGACAGATCACCAGGTTCATCCCCCGCAACATGAACATGTTGTGCCTCCTATGCCAATGTTGTATAATGTAATGTATTAAATGGTCCTGTGACTGCAGAAAATCATTTTCAGCAAATTCCAGAAGGCCCCATGTGGCCAACTGATGATGTGCCCTAGCATCAACATCTAGAGCGGTCCAGATATCGGGCCAATCCCGGTCTCTCCACATCAACACAGACACCCATCAGTACAGAGAAAAATATCCAAAATAGAAAAAAAATAAAAACATTCTGTCACCCTGCCCTTTTCGTGCCTGTCCGTTAGACAGGTGTGCCCTTGTGTGCTTGTATTCTTCATAGGCGTGCCTTTGCATGAAAAAATGAGGAAGCAATGCGCCCTGGTGTGCCTATCCCTCATAATTGCACGCGAAGAAGGCGCTCTTTTGCCTAGATCACCCACGCAATCTAGGGAAAAAGTCACTTAGAGGTCGTAAAAACCCAATTTGTACGACCGGGGGCACCATCAAGCTAAAAAAATTAAAATACAAAACATCACAAAAGTTACCTCAGCATAATATCACTAGTCCATGGTACACGGGGTGACCAAAACAAAAATAAAGGTTTTGTAAGCACCTCTGATCTCCCAAAACTAAGCAAGTACAAATGAATAGGATTAGGGACATAATCCCCTATTTATTGCCCTTTTCAAAAACTTCGGAGGTCCATAACAGGAAATCAGAAGGTCCATTCTGCGAACTGTAAGTTGCACCATCATCAGTATGCCATGGCGAACGAAAGCGATGTCACAAATTCACTTTCCAGGAAAAATAAATTTTCAGCACTGACCAGGTATGCCCTCGCTCATATTCTTTTTTAAAGCTCATGCCTTTCAATAATATTTGATGAAAAGAAGATGCTTTCACTTGAGGTAGTTGTTTTTGCAGGAAGAACATGTAAACTATTTACAACACCATCCACTGAAGGTTCCAGAGAAGGTATCATTCTACCCTCAGCATGATAGAGTCCTAGAAAACTTTGCATATCCTGACATCATTTATCCATTAGAAATAAACCATATGGTCCTCATATCTGATCGTGTTTATCATCAA
Organism: Pinus albicaulis; assembly: GCA_034641835.2. Taxonomy (NCBI): domain Eukaryota; kingdom Viridiplantae; phylum Streptophyta; class Pinopsida; order Pinales; family Pinaceae; genus Pinus; species Pinus albicaulis. The sequence goes on along the minus strand of CM076580.1, from coordinate 1,334,956,235 downwards.
CTCACCCTGCACATGATAAATGTCCGCATTGGCCGGTACAACCTCCCTTCCATGGCGCTCGTCACCCACAGTAGACCATATATCACAACAAAAGTGACATCATGGCCATACCACTTTAGTCTGATAAGCACCTCATGCCCATCCATTCATCATGCATAAGGTCAAGTTTACCATTCAAACCAAAAACCCCTTCCAGGATGACCAGGTTGTACAAGCAAATGGAAAGCGCACCTTTGCGCATCGCATTTGGCCTACCATACCTCCATCAATATAATCCTATCTGTGACACTTCTTCATCTGCTTCATCAACCTCGCACATGCGACCAACCAATGGGACCCCCACCCCTAGTAAAACGCTGTCCTCACACCCTTAGTGAGCAAACACTTTCATGTTCTGGTTACCTGTCTCTGTGTTTTGTACAAACCAAACCTCATTATTTTATTATTTTGGTAAGTGTAAAAAAACCACAAATGATGCACTTCGCCCCTTCACCCCCATATTTAATATTTTCTCCCATGGCAGTAGTCCCTCATTCCCCTTAGTCAAATTATTTCACCCCCACGCATGCACCATCATGACATTCATAGTTGGTTTACACCCTCCTTGGAAATCCTACCAACTCTAGGGATTTTCCCTTGAGAAATAACTATGACTACCACCAAGCTGCTAAAGTATGCTCCGACCTCGGGCCACTGAATCCCCATCATCAATTTTTAGTCACCTCCCAAGAACATGCCTATGTTAAACCCATTACATCTAGGTCCCTGACCCCTCTGGCCGATGACCCATGATTCGATTAAGGCTTCCTTTTTTTTGACCTCAACGCCGCTTTTCCAAAAAGGAAGTGGTACCTTGGATCACCCCTCCCCATGAAAAGGGGTATCCTTGGGTGGCACTGTGGGAGACATCATTGTACACAGATCTCATTTATCCTCCTAACATTTGACTATGACAAAACCTTTCATGTTAATATGGTATCATACCTTACAACCATTGCATTTTTATCATATCCATCAAAGACCTGTGCCTCCATAAGCGTCTTTGTCAAAAATTATTACATGGGAAGGGCCCAACCAGTACATATGCGTACATTATGAAACTATATTCCATACCAATACTACGCATATGGGTACCACATTCCACCTATCGTCAAAGAAAAAATGCCCCTGAGGGCATCAACAGTTGTCATCAACAGCTGTCAACATCACTACCACAATAGTGATGCAGACAACACATGTATCTATCAATTTTGTTTAACTAGCCATAGCATCACGAGCATGGGACATGCTTGCGTCATTGAAATTTTGTATATATGTTGTATATTTTGTTTTCTTGCAGGGGTTTGTTAGGCCATGGGCAGGAGGACATTATGGAATCAAGAAAGTATTTAAAATCTCTAAGGTTTTTAGAAAATCAAATTTGAACTAGTCTTAAATGCTAAATTGCGTGCTTTATCCTTCGAGAAGAGCACCTTCTGCATGCTTTTTTACCCGATAAGCACACATTCCTCAAAGTGGAAAAAATGTCGCTTTTCGAGACCACACAAAGAAAAGACAATTTGTACTTACAAGAATCCGCCTAAGGACAACCACCAGCACCTCCTTAGACACTATGTGAACACAAAAAGGAATATTTGGAGCACACAATGCAATCATACCTCTCCCTTGGGTCACCATCCATCATGTACCAAGGGAGGGAAGGAATATTTTAAATCCCCTATATAAAGCCACCAAGAGATGAAAAATGGGTGATCACATTGTTATGTTGGCCACAATTGCCCAAAAAATGCTAGTGGTGTGTGACTGAGAGCTGGAGATATAGGGGACTTGATTTTTGGCCACCCAACAATCCTAGTCCATCACAGCTGAGAGAGAGGGAAACTGCATCAGAGGCAGAGATTGGAAAAACAACATCCTTGCATCGAGACCTAGAACCATTTTCTAGGGGCCCTTTGGCAAGTGGGTAAAATTTCTTCTCCATATCAAACGTTTAATAAGAAGAGGCCTAGAGCCATCAATTGCATTATTATCATTTTGACTTTCCTCAACAACTTTTGTATATTTGTGTTTTATTTTTTTGTTTAATATGAGCATACATTCGTATATTTTTTCCTCTAGATTATATTCTTTTGAGCTCCACTACTTTTTTCCTTTTACCAATAGTTTATAGGGGTAGAACACACCCCTTAAACTGCTACGATTTCATACACCCATGCGTCAAATCCACCACAACAAGGGGGATGACAAGGGGAAGAAAATTATCGATGTGGAACCCAATGCCACCATTGCCACCACCAATATCTAGAAGGAGGAACCCGAAGATCCAAAGGAGGGAGAGCACCCCCTCCATTCCTATATGTGGGTCAATGGTTCCCCACTGCAGTTCATTGTCAACAACAAGAGCCAAAAGAACCACATTTCTGTAAAGGTCATGAATTGGTTGGTCCTTTCGACCACAACAAACCCATATTCATACACCATTAGGTGGCTTTAGCAAGGACGAGATCTCTACATTAGCCATCAGTGTTGCCTTCCCTACAATAGCAAGCCTGTCACGGATGATGTATTATGTGATATTTCTCCTCTTGATGTTGGTGATTTATTACTAGGCCAACCATACTTGTGTAAGAGACATGTTGTGTATGATTCTAGGCCTCGTGTTGTTATTGTTACTTTGGACTACCATAATCTCTATGATCACTACAAAAAAGTGCAGTAAGATCATTTGTAAGACCAGGTAATTTGTTTCCCTGATTATCCTCCTTCAGGGAAAGAAGAAAACTGTGGCCACAACCTCCAAAAAAATCTCCTCTACACTGAAATAATATATTGGCAAGGTCATGGAGGATTATGAGAACATCTTCACATGTACCTCTACATTTTCATTTCAATTACTCTATCAATATGATCCCAAGTGTGTTTCTACCCAATGGAATGATATATCGATGCTGTTTTCGGGAGAATGAAGAAATCAAGAGGTAGATTCAAGAGTTTTTGTATAAAGGTCACATCTGGTCGAGTTCATCACCTTGTGGGAGACCAATCATGTTGGTGCAAAAGAAGGATGGGACTTGGAGACTCTGTATTGAATATCAGGCACTAAACAAGATCACTGTCTAGAATAGGTATCCCATCCCATGGATTGATGACCTTTTAGACCAACTCAAGGGGGGAAATTTTCAGCAAGATTGACTTCAATTTTGGGTATCAACAGGTACCAATTGAACCCTCACCCATGGACAATTTCCTTCAAACCAAAGGAGCACCCTTTTGAGTGGTTTTTCATACCTTTGGAGTTTATGAATGCTAAACACTACAAGAAAAAAGGACATTGGTGAGGGTCATGCTTGTGACGGACCTTTAAGGTCCGTCATCAATGTCACATATGGTGACGGTCCTTAAAAAACCGTCACTGTAAGTGTATATAGTGATGGTCCTTTATGGTCCGTCACCAAAGAAATTTTCAATGAAACTTTTGTTGAGGGTCGTTAAAGGCCCATCACTAATTCTCTCTTTGGTGACACTTCTAGTGACGAACTTTTAATGACCCTCACCAATGCTCTTTTTGTTACTTTTGGTGACGGTCAAAAAATGTTCGTCAGCATTGATCATTAAAAAACCGTCACTGTAAGTGTATATAGTGATGGTCCTTTATGGTCTGTCACCAAAGACATTTTGAATGACACTTTTGGTCAGGGCTGTTAAAGGCCCATCACTAATTCTCTCTTTGGTGACACTTCTAGTGACGAAATTTTAATGACCCTCACCAGTGCTCTTCTTGTTACTTTTGGTGACAGTCAAAAAATTCTCGTCATCATTGATCATTCCAATGAGTTTTTGATGACGCTATGTGCCTGTTAATATATTTTTTTGTCAAAAGTTAACGATTTAATACCATTATTGTGGAGTATTTTGTATAATATGTCCATAGCCATAATGGTTAGGGTCAGTCAATTTTTTAGAAGTAATTAGTATGTATCATTTCCCTCAAGTAATAACTAGTCGAATAGAGATTTCCTATCATGAGTCAACACATGATTCATATATATTAAGTTTATTATCTAGCAAATTCCCTTTAGATAAAGTTCCACTATTGTGTGTAGGAAATATATTATTTAATACATAATCAAGCTTTGACAATTCTATTAATGAGAAAAACCTAACAATCCTCACCAATTTGGGCACGCCTTAAATTAATTCTTTGGCATACACTAACATTTCTTAGCACTCCACATGTATTGGAACATATTTGTACCTAGAACATCTTATGATGACACTTACACCCAAGCACATGGTGGCATGCGCTAGCACAACATCGAACTCTCCTAACATGTGTTAGCATGTTGCATATAGTCCCTAGCATGCCTTGGAACACCTTGGTTGAATGCATTGACATACATTAGCACTTGGCACACAATGCCACTTGGCATGTATTGGGACCTATTATTAGTGTGCATAGCATGCCCCTTTTCAAAAGATAAAGTCCTGACTTATTAATCCTCTTATTGGTTCTTCTTTTTGTTGCCTTCACACATATTGATATACCTTGGCACCCTGCACCACATCCTTAGCACCTAGCATGTATTGGCATATCTTGGCACTATTAATTGACACATGATATAATTAGCACATCCTGGAACTCCCAAGCACAATTTGGGAATTCTTGACCTGCCTTGATATTCCCTAGCATGCCTTACCAATGCTTAACATACCTTGTCAGTCCCTCCTTGGCATGACAACTAACACTCATTAACACTAGTCTCTGGCACACGTTCCTCATATTCATTAACATTCATGAATTTTTACTTAGTGCTCCCTTAATGTTTTTTCCTATTAATCCTTAACACTCATGAACATGCACTGTCACTCTGTAGCACACCTTAGCACTCTTCAACATTCCCTTCCACTTCATAACATGCATAACACTAGTCCTTGACACATATTGGCGCTTGGCACGTGTTGGCGCTTGGAAAGTCTTAGCATGTATGGAATACGTTGAGATGCCTTGGTATGATTTGGCTTGGTTTAATATTAAATTTATTTGTGATATTTATCAGTTTTTCGAAAGTAGATGAGAAGCAACAAATGAATAATTGGCACTTAGAATGCACTAAGACTTTGCACTTGGCACCTATTGCTGCCTAGTGTTGGTGTGAGCATGCCCCTCTTGGAAAAGGTAAATTGATGGCTTATTAACCCTCTTATGTGTTCATTTCCTTGTAGTTAAATTGTTTTCTCCCTTTTGTTGTCTTGACATTCCCTGACACGCATTGACACACCCTTGCACATCTTGGCATGCCTTATCACTTGGCACATATTACCATGTTTGACATGTATTCCCACTATCTGGCACATCAAGGGGGTGAAGAGAGATGTAGTCCTAAAGTAGGTCGAGTACGAGGGCAAGTAAGGGTTTCTAAAGGGAGGTCATGATCATCCTCCAAGAGCAAGATCATCATGTGAGTGTTCAGAAGAATGTTGCATACCTTAAGGGTTGGTTTGCACTAGGAAGTAGGATGGCATATTGTTGGTTCTCTTCTGGCAGATCGAGCTTAAGAGAGGTTTCTCATGAGAATCTGGGCATGTGATTTCAATGGTGTCTTTGTGTGAAGGTGTTACACAGTAATTTGTCACCGTCCCTACCATTCCCCGTCCCGCACAATGGAGGACCCATTATGTGACCTGTGAGCAATGTCAAGCCTTGAAAATACCTTCATTGCATCCCTTTCCATGAGGACAACATTTCTCCTGTTTATCATTTCTTGAGCAGACCCCTAAAAACACATGTTTTTGCATTGGCGCTGGTAGCCCGTTATGTACTCGCGCCAATGGGGGAAAATTAACACTGAGCCCGCGCCAATTGGCGCTCTGTCCCAGTGTTGTACCCGCGCCACTCTGTTTATGGAAAGTTTTTAAAAAAAAAAGAGGCGAAGTTTCGATTACAACAACTTCGTGGATGAGTCATCAGGAGTGGTTTCGCCTGAATAACCACGGCCTTCCTCCTTTGGCCTCTTGTTTCCACCATATGGGGAACCTCCCAAAGGATAAGGCCTCCCTTCCACTATTGTAGGGATCCCAACCTCCTCCTCTCCTCTATAAATATAGCCTTCATCCATTGATGAAGGGGGGGCCCAGATCTTGAAGGGCCGAAGAGAGTGATAGTCCATGAAATCTTTGGAGAGCTTTGCATCTCCCTTTATTTCCCATTACCTTTGTGTTGTAAGGATATGCTTATAAGGCCCATTAAGCAGAAGTCTTTGTTACGAGACTGGAGAAGTTTCCCTTTCCCCGGCAAGCTTTGCCGAGACGTGGATAGCTGGAGACCCGTACGAGAGGAGGAACATAACGACGTCGAGAACTCGGTTGTATCTTCCTATTGTTTATCCGCACCCGCACTTATAACTCAGATGGTTCCACTCCTTTTGCAATCGTGTTAATGCGAGTAATATCTTTTCTGACCGATATTTAGTTACGTATGCTGGTTCCTATGCATGTATCTGTTCGTCTCTTCTGTGTGCAGGTGTTCGTCCACGGAGATCGTGGAAGGATTGTGATCTGCCAGGGCTGAAGGACGGGGGCATCTTCTTCTTCGGATCTAGCGTTGGAATCCAGGTAGGCTCTTATCCCAAGTCTTTCATTTCGTAACTAGGAGCTTGCGTCATAGCATTGTTTGTTTGTTGCTAGACCCCTGCTGGGCTAGTAGGGATCGCCTCTGTCCGCAGAGGGGATTTACCTCCTCAACAAATTGGCGACTCCACTGGGGAACGTCCGGTTTTCCTTGTCTCGTTTATGATTGTTTCGCTTTGATCGTTTTTCCTTTCTTGATGAACCTTCTGGGTTGGGTTCTTTTTGTGTTTTGGCTTTTGGTTCAGCCCCCAGAGGATCAGATCTGACCTCTGCTTTTCCAAATTTTCACCTTTTCATAGTTGGCTTTATTGGCGCGAGTTTAGCCCTGACAGTCGCGCCAGTTGGCGCAGGTTGTTAGTTTATCACTCGCGCCATCCCCTGTCTGGCGCGGATTACAGCCAGACAGTCGCACCATTTCCTGTAGGTGGTAGGGTTACCCTTGTTCGGAAGCTTCTTTTGGTCAGTACTTTGCTTTTGGGTTTGTTTCAGATTCAGCTTGAAGTGGGAAGTCTGGTCTTGGTTGGGAGAAATTCTTTGTTTTTTCATTTTCAGGCAGTGGCGCTTGTTGTCAGTTAGCAACCCGCGCCACTTGGCCATTGGCGCTAGTTTTCAAGTAAAAGTCGCGCCAAGTGGCGCTAGTTGTCAATGTACAAGTCGGGCCACTTTCAAGGTGTATGAAAATTGAGTTTTTTTCCCTTAATCCTTCAACAGTGCGTCTTTCCCTTCGGGTATTTCCTCTGTATGAGCATAGATTACATTGCTCATTATTTGGAATGTCTTCTTTCTATGATTGTTTGATGTAAAAGGGATGGATGCCTTGTTTTGATCTCTTGCTTTTGGAAGTCCTTTTTTGTGTTTGACCGCATATGTCTTGTCAACTTTTGAGGGATTTTGTCACAAAGTATTTTGAAACAACGGTTGCATTCTTAGTGTTTGTTTGCATCTCTTTTGCCTTCATCCTTCATTAAGGAGATTTGCGTTTATTTAGTTTTCGTCTCAAAGTGTTCTTTTTGTTAAAATGCATTAGATCACATTGCATTGAAAAGTATTTTTGAGATCCATCATTGAACTTAGATTACATTGTTTAATGATTGAAAACTAGAAATCACTTTGAGTGCATTCTCTTTTATTGAAAGTATGCATTAAGTAGATTCTCATTTCATCGAAAAATGCATTGAGTGCATTCGTATTATTTGAAAAGGAAAGGAAATTGTGCATAGATTACAATTGCATAGTTTTCGGAAAAAGAATTTTGCATAGATTACATTGCATAATTCGCTTCGTTGGATGTTTTAGAATACTTTTGAATAGTGAAAGTCATCTAGTTTGGAAAAGTTTCGTTTTCAGTTTTGCTGTTTGGTGCATCATTGTTTGAAGCTATTCCTTTAACTAGATAGCATTCATCGAATTGAAAAGTTTTATTTTCTCATATAGTTTTGCATTTAGGAGACACTACATACGATAAGGCCTGGAAATTGAAACTTAATTGAAGATCAACTGTAAAATTCATTCAATTAACCTAAGGCAACATTGGAACTTAACGCAACATATTTAGAAGGTCTAGGCTAGAGACGTGTTCCGGCGTCGTTAAACCTAGCAGCTGTCGTTCGCCTGTTGGCTTTAGACAGCGCTAGTACGGACTTGCGCTCCCCGTATCGTCGCGTATATAAAGGGAGACCCCTATAGGTTTTCAATCCGTTATCCATAGGAAGCCGAGTCTTCCGCCCTATACCCGTGATACACCGAACACAGCATTCGGGGAGACTACCTGCACGTACGGAAAGTCCTTGGTCGATCTCTGTTTCATTTTTGAAACTAAGGTGTATATTGCAGTTCACGGATATTTGGTACACCCTTTGTGCCTAGTTTTTCCTGAGCAGTCATTTGGTCTTTTCTGACTCCTTAAACTTGAAAAGACCGTCAAGCGCTTGTCCTTTCACGCTTGTATCAACTCTGAAAGAGATAGAGTCATCTTTTTATCGTTTCTCGACTCTTAAAATATGAAACGGTAGAATTTCTTATTTTCCAATGTGGTAAAATCAATCGCCCACGATTACACACCCGTTTAGACATTGCTTGTTGACCATTTGATCGTGTGTCTTAACTCTTTTTTCAGCCCGTGTGTGGTTTTGAGTGTTGATGGCAACTTTTTCAGAGTTTACCAACCAAGGAATCCCTTCAGAAGGGAATCCTGGTCATTTTCCTCCTTTTGGAAATGTTGGTGCTCCTTATATGGCAACGTTGTCCCTTCTTGGGTTAACTGTTGGGTTGCCTGTTTGGTTGTTCTCAACCTCTGTCGTTCCGAATGTCTCAGTTACTGGTCAATCAGCTCCTCCACCCGAACCACATCATGTTGATTCTAAGGTGGACCTCTCCCCTTCTTCGCCTGTTTCTGAGTCCTCCTCCTCTTCGCCTGGTGAAAGTCTGGATTCAAGTAACCAGGTGGCTAAGAAGAAGAAGACGAAGAAGAAGAAGTCCGATAAGCGAGAGGCTAAATGTACGGCTACTGCCTCCGAGACGTCTCCTCTTGATAACCCTTCCAACCCTCCTCGGAAAGTCAAGTTCCCCTGCATGTTGTGCACGGGAGACCATCTTCTTCGAGACTGCCCTGGCATTCCCAAGGTACTCGAAGTATGGTCCAACGGTCCCCCACCGTTGTCTTTGGTTTCCGGGAGTCAGGTTGGGGGCACTGGTAAGGCTCCTAAGAAGCAGGGTAAGATCACCAATCCCTGTAAGTTGTGTGAAGGGCACCATGCTATTCACCTTTGTCCTTATATGGCTGAAGCCAAGCGAGTCTTGGACAACCTGACTGTTTCTACACCACGCCTCCCGGCTGGTTATAAACAGCTTTCTTTGAGTCTTCCACCGGCTGATGCCGTGATTGGTCAAGGGTCATCCTTGGTCGATCCCACTCCCCCAGAAATTCAAAATCACGAATCCATCTCTGACCAACCATTGGTCGTAGGATCGGTTGAACTGGCCCCGTCCACGGTGCACCAGGTCTTTTCTGTCGAGAGTGGATCTCACACCCCCCATGTGCTTCTGGTTTCTTCAGATTCTTCGGACTTGGAGAAAGGTTCTCCTGTCCCTATACTTCAAGAAGCTGCTCCTCCGCCTCCCATGATGGAGGCTCCGGAGGATATCCCTCCCACCTTCGAGATGGAGGTTGTGGAGGATGCTCCTTCTTTCGTAACATCAGGGGAAGACCTTCGTATTTCAATGGTAGCCCCTCCGAGTAGTTTGGTCGCTTCCTTTGATTGGAATCGATTTGCGGGATTCCGCCTTCCGTCTTACGTGCCTTTCGAGATCACAGTACAGGCTCTTGGTCTGGTTGTACCCAGCACCATTATAGACGAAGGCGCCTCTGTTAGTATCCTGTCCTCAACTACCTGGCAAGCTTTTGGTTCGCCGCCGCTTGCGCCTGTTACGCAGAATCTGTTGACTTTTAACAGAAGGACCAGTCAACCGTTGGGGATCCTTCCAAGGTTACCGGTTACTTTGGGAGGCAAAACCGTCCATATGGACGTGATGGTTGTTCCAGGCCCCTTGGATTTCAATCTGCTCCTGGGGCGCGATTACACCTATGCCATGGGAGCGCTAGTCTCCTCCCTTTTTCGTGTGGCCTGTTTTCCACATGAAGGACGGATTGTGACCATTGATCAGCTGTCGTTCTTTGGTCCCAATGTGGCATCCGGTCCGCCATCACCCCCTCCTGGTTTTTATCCACCCGTTGTATCTGCCCCACCGCAGGTCAACTATGTGGCTACTTACCCCGTGTCTGTGCTCAGTGATGATGCCGTTGTGCATAATGTGCTGGGGGCATTGGGTCCTGACTTCCAGGATGTTTCCCTTCCATCAGGAGTGGAACTCTTGGAAGCACCGCCTTCTTATTCTTTTTGATGTAAGTCGGTTAGAGCACGGTTTCCTCCCTGGGTCAAGCTCTTTAAAAAATGAAACCAGGATCTTAGAGCACAGTTCCCCTGTGTCAAGCTCTTTAAAAAATGAAACCAGGTTGGCGGAGCACAGTTCGTTGTCTTGTGTCAAGCTCCTTAAAAAATGAAACAAGATCGTCGGAGCATGGTTCTTTTCCTGTGTCAAGCTCCTTAAAAAATGAAACCGGGTCTGCTCGGAGCAGAGTTTCTTGTCTTGTGTCAAGCTCCTTAAAAAATGAAACAAGGTCGTTGGAGCAGAGTTCCTTGTCTTGTGTCAAGCTCCTTAAACCATGAAACAAGGTGTCTGAGGATAGTTCTTTTAATGTGTCAACCTCGTTAAAACAATGAAACACGTTCCCGTTCATTTCGAGTCTTCGATAAGATCTCGTAAAATCCCAGTCGAGTCTTTTCTTTTGATCTTGTAATTTGAACCTTCACTCCATCTGCTTTTCATATGGACTGAAGCTTGGGGGGCATGTACCTCGAATTGTGTCACCATGCTGGGGGCATGCTTAAGTTTTCAAGCATAGTTTGTTTCCGTTTCAAGCTTGTGTAAAAATGAAACCGGTTTCAAGCATAGTTTATCTTTGTTTCAAGCTTGTGTAAAAATGAAACCAATTTCAAGCAAAGTTTCCTGATTTCAAGCTTGTGTAAAAATGAAACCTTTCCCTTTACCTCTCGTGATTGCCATTTTATCAGCCTGTTTTTGCCAGATGAGCCTTGGTTTTTTCACTCCATCGTCACTATCTGCTTGGCCGATCATATGCCTTCACTTGGTTGTTTTACCCATTCCTAAGGAACCGCTGCGATGAGTGGTCTTGTTAGCCAGCCTCTTGACCTTTAGTTGTTTTGAGTAGTTCCATCATTACCGGAACCAGTTGCTACCCTTTATACCACTCGTTCCTCCAGGAGGAGTCACCTTTCAGCTCTTTTCTGACTCTGTAAAGATGAAAAGATTGCCGAGGCCCTTGTCGTTTCGATCTCGTTAAAATGGACACGAATCGACATCCACCCAGTATAAGTTTAACCCTTTTTCGGGCTGGGATGGATTGATTACGAAAAAGGAATACCCTAGCCTATCGCGACTAGGAGGTTTTCCCGGATATTGTTTTCTACCTTTTCGGATGTGGGGAACTATTTACGAAAAGGGACCTGTGGAGTTTTCTTTTCCGCTGTCTTTTCAAACTCTCTAAACATGAAAAGACGCCGAGTTCTTCCTTTGTCAGACTCGTTAAACCCTGATGACATCGGATCTAGTCGAAATGACGTTCTCCGAGTTTCTCCCTCCTAGGAATCGTTAAATGCACTAGGATGGATTCGTCCGAAAGACGGATTTATATGACAAGCATATGGTATCCTCTTCAAGCTTGTGTAAAAATAAAGAGGTACTCACCGAAATGGTGGGGAAAAATGGAACCATCGTCGTTGTCGTCGGCAGTATGTCGCTCTTGAACATGGCACTTGTCTGCATTCGTGTCGGGTTGGGGACATCTCATCTTGTTGCTTCACTTTGCTTCCATGGGTTTGGGTAATCTCTTTTGACCTCTCATCTGTTCACTGCCTCGTCGCCATGACCTTTGATCTGTTGATGTCAAATACTGCCAAATCCACTGTCGTGCCGTCAATATGTTCAAGAGAAGTTGGCCTCTGCAAATATCAACCTTCCTCTGTTTCTCATACGATCCTGATTCACAACAAAACATCATGTTTCTCTGTCTCGTGTCGATGATGTGGGAATCATTATGGCCCACCTTCGATCAAGGTCACTTCCTGTCGACTTCAACTCATTATCCAGGAAGTTGGTCTAGAGGCTCCTGATGGTACCTTGGAGCCTGCATGCCTCAATGGCAGGTTCGTCGCATTCGACAAGAGGTTTACATCATTGACCTCCGATCGAATGATTCTGCGGGTGTTCGACGTCAGCTCATTTATTCGCACGCCGTAGATTGTACCTGTAGTACCTTGAGGACCATTGTCATTATTGGTGGTTTCTCTCGCGTCTGTTAACAGCTTTCATCATTGGCTGGTAATCAGACGATGTTCTTACATGTTCGACTTCAGCTCACATATTCACATGCTTGAACTTGTACTCTGTTGGGTCGAGATGGAGCGCAAGACCCTGGATTGTGTCTGTTGTAATCCAGGCTGCGATTGTGGATTATTATCATTATGTACATGACTCACTGATTGGATGGCTGCGACCATACCTGAGTCTATCTGTTTGATCTTAGTTGGATGGCTGCGGGGTGCGTCCATACCACGGATCCAGTTATCGTATCTCTTGTTTTCGGATGGTACACGTCCATGCCATATATATACATCATGTACTTGTCATTTCAAGGTTAACCTACATCTTTAACGCGGAGTTTTCGACGGCGGAGCCTTGATTGAACATGTTCTCGTAAGAACATTTCACCCTCTCTCTCTCTCGGGCCTCATGCTTTAGGGAACATCATTTACACGATGTTGTCACCGTCCCTACCATTCCCCGTCCCGCACAATGGAGGACCCATTATGTGAACTGTGAGCAATGTCAAGCCTTGAAAATACCTTCATTGCATCCCTTTCCATGAGGACAACATTTCTCCTGTTTATCATTTCCTGAGCAGACCCCTAAAAACACATGTTTTTGCATTGGCGCTGGTAGCACATTATGTACTCGCGCCAATGGGGGAAAATTAACACTGAGCCCGCGCCAATTGGCGCTCTGTCCCAGTGTTGTACCCGCGCCACTCTGTTTATGGAAAGTTTTTTAAAAAAGAGGCGAAGTTTCGATTACAACAACTTCGTGGATGAGTCATCAGGAGTGGTTTCGCTTGAATAACCACGGCCTTCCTCCTTTGGCCTCTTGTTTCCACCTTATGGGGAACCTCCCAAAGGATAAGGCCTCCCTTCCACTATTGTAGGGATCCCAACCTCCTCCTCTCCTCTATAAATATAGCCTTCATCCATTGATGAAGGGGCTGAAAGGCTGAAAGGTTGAAAGGCTGAAGGGCTGATAGTCTTGAAGTGCTGAAGCTTTGCATCTCCCTATTTCCCAAGTGCCTTTGTGCTGTAAAGAATCCCTTCTTTCCCTTAAGGCCCATTAAGCAAGGAGATCTTTGTTACGAGACTCTGGAGAGGTTTCCCTTTCCTTGGCGAGCTTTACGAGACGTGGACAACCGGGGACCCGTACGAAGGAGGCTGCGACGTCAGAACTCGGTTGTAACTTCTATTCATTTATCACTTTAATAGATGACTATGATTATGGTTCCACTCCTTTTGCAATCATGTTAATGCGAGTAATATCTTTTCTGACCGATATTTAGTTACGTATGTTGGTTCCTATGCATGTATCTGTTCGTCTCTTCTGTGTGCAGGTGTTCGTCCACGGAGATCGTGGAAGGATTGTGATCTGCCAGGGCTGAAGGACGGGGGCATCTTCTTCTTCAGATCTAGCGTTGGAATCCAGGTAGGTTCTTATCCCAAGTCTTTCATTTCGTTACTAGGAGCTTGCGTCATAGCATTGTTTGTTTGTTGCTAGACCCCTGCTGGGCTAGTAGGGATCGCCTCTGTCCGCAGAGGGGATTTACCTCCTCAACAGAAGGCCTTATCAAATTCTGAAATGTTGAAATTTGCAACAAGAAACAGTGAGGTTGGAAACCAGAAAGGACAAAAAAAATGCACCCACACTAGTGAGGAATTTTGATGCACCAGGAGTGAAGAAAGTGGGGCATCTAATTTATTTTTCCCTTCAATAAATTGGACAATAAATTGTAATTTCATCTCATAACAACTTGTGTCATTTAATTAGGTCATGATGACCGATTTAGCTCAAGAAATTCAAGTACTTGAGGGTCTAAGATGAGGCATCTAGAGGGATTCTAATATTTTTTGGGTCCATTTGAAGTTAATATATTAGTGGGGTGCAAGTGTAATTAACTCAATTAAATGCGTTAAAATCAATTTAACTGGTTCTAACTGAGTTATGAGCTAGTGAGAGGTCTAGTGAATTAAATTAGATTTAATTCACAATGAGTGATCAATCATATAACTAATAATTCGCTATTAATAGTTGTATGCATGTCAGTTTCGAGGAATACCCAATTGAGACAGAGGTTAAAGAGAACATAACTATCAATTGTATTCAGAGAAAATTTCCCATGTGAAATTATAAAGTCATTCGGATTCCATAATGGATTGCGCAATCAAGGAAGACTGATTTTCCTAATTAATAAGGAGTTAATTCCCTAGGAATTGCATGAGCAAGGCAAGCTGAAGTAAGGATCAGAATTGGCTAAGTACTAGATCAAGTTTTCCTAGATCAACGAGAGACAATTGAAAGAGTGTTGGAGAATGTCATGAGAGATTAGGCATTAATGTATTGTTTCATGATTCCTTGACTTAATAGTACACAATAGAGATAGAGGGGTTTTGAGCAGTTTCTTTCCCCAAATACATCATGTTGTTGTGCGATTGATAATTTATTTCTCTTACTTATATGTGATTGTGCGATCGTGTTTTGTTTCCGCAAATTGTAGGAAGGATTAAATATCTTGTTTTAGTAGATTACAAGATTAGATTGAATCTCGTTGGTTAGATTTTCTACATGGTATCAGAGCAATAATTTTTTTGGCAGCGAGTTTGCATAGAATATTTGAATATTTTGGTGTAAAATTTTCAAAGCAAAATAGACTATTTGGATTCCTAAAATAGAAAAAAAAAATCAATCGAATCGGAGCTCGGATGAGGGAGATATCATCGATTTAAAATCAACTCTTTTTTAGAAACATTTTGTAATGTTGGGACAATTACATTGTGCGCGAGTCAAGAACCTATATGTAATTGAGGTACTAGATGCATGCAAAGATTTGAGGAGAAAGGCAGAAGTTAGAGACTTGGTGGTTTAAAGGGAGCATAAATACCTCTCAACATGAATCTTCATGAGAAGTAGTCTTAGAAGGTTGTGGAGTAGCTACCACAATTGGAGAAGTAGAGAGGAGACTGAGTGGAAGCATCCACTCAAGCAAATACCTCCATGAGGGGGAAATTTCAAGCCATATGGGAAGAGGGAGCAGCCATACCTCGAGGTGTAAGCTAGTGGGGTGATGTGCAGACATAATCCCAAGATAAGAAATTTGGGCAAGGTCCATTGAGATGGCATGTCTCATGCATCGAACCTGGCTATGAGGAGCCATAGTACAATAGTAGTAGGAATGATCAGTTATATTGATGTAGTTAGATGTCAGCAAGACAGAAATCAGAGTCACAGATGTCAAATAATGGATCTCAAATTAGAGTTAGCAATAGTTCAAAGGGAATGGATGCAGATGTTAGCAGCAGCACAGAGAATCCAGTACTAGATAGATGCAGTAGCTAGCAGCGCCAGTCAGAAGATTCTGATGACAGATGCATTAGACTGAGTAAGTTGTTCGGAGGCTATTCAGTTTCAGGATTTGCAGGTGCAAACAACACTAGAGAAGTGTAGCATGCAGAACATTACAAAGGTATCGGATGGGGATAGATTGAATTCCTTTCTTGTTGAGAGGAAGTACTAAAATTTGCAACAAGAAACAGTGAAATTGGAAACTAGAAAAGACAAAAAAAAATGTACCCACACTGGCAAGGAATTTTGATGTACCAGGAGTGAGGAATGTGAGGCATCTAATTTATTTTTCCCTTAAATAAATTAGACAATAAATTGTAATTTCGTCTCATAACAACTTGTGTCAGTTAACTAAGTCATGATGATTGCGTTAGCTTAAGAAATTCAATTTAAGGTGATCGAGGTGGATATTGGCAGCCACCCGCCTATTCCACTTGGGCCCTCACCATTATCTCTTTCAGTTTTTCAATTTCCTTAATTGTAGCACAATTTACTATTTTTGTCAGTTTTTCGGGTCCTAAACTTCCAGAGCCATTTTGAGGCCCCAAATGACATTTTTTGGGCAATAAAGGCTTAGTGATTTCATAGAAATGGCATTAGCAGTTGTAGTCCTTAGAGAGATCTTTCTAACAATGTATCATGTGCGTCAAACGAAGATCATATGACCAAGTTACGACCTCGGAAAGTTGGCTACCCAACTAACCCTAATGGGGCCCATAAACTCTTGGTGTTACATCTCCTCAGGTTAGGGTTTTGGTTATTTAGGATTTTAT